>CM038680.1:213014028-213556855 GCA_021605205.1 Aegilops longissima
CAAATAAAGAAGAAACTAATAAATTTAGGTAAGAAACAAGATAAAATAAACCATATTTGATACCGGAATATTCAGTTTGGTAACCTGCTACTAATTCTTCCTCCGCTTCTGGTAAATCAAAGGGTAATCTTTCACATTCTGCCAAAGAAGAAATTAAAAAACCAGAAAACCTATAGGCTGACGCCAAATATTCCATCCAAAAAACCGTATTTTGACTGTGCTTCAACTATATCAACTGTACTTGAACTGTTAGATAATCATAGTCGATGATAACATCACAGTTCCCACCGCTATTTCAAAACCGTACATGAAACCTTAGCTTCATACGGCTTCTCGATGTACAGAATGAAAACTTCATTCTCGATTCTACGAGAATTTTTATGAAAGCGTTTCATTTGCTTCTCTTCAATGGAAGTTTCATTTTCCCGAATGTATCCTAATTTTGGCCTAATTCTTCTTACGATGATCGATTCAACCTCTGATCAAAAGATAGACCTTGGTTCTATTTCATCTCTTCAACAAGTTTAGTAATAAGCATAACGGCCCTATTGTTCCGATGGAGAGAAGAACCTATAATTAGCTTTTCGAAATTTCCAAGCGAACAATTTCAGCGAAATCTTTCAATTTCTCATTTTATTATGTTCAACTTTATGTATTCCTCTATCCGTAGAGTACATTGAATGTCTGAGAATGGCTATAACGAGTTTACATTATTAAGTATTAACACTACTCTAGGGGAATGTTTTTATGTGGTGCTAACGATTTAATAACTATCTTTGTAGCTCGAATGTTTGAGTTTATGTTCCTACCTATTATGCGGATATACCAAGAGATCTACGGTCTAATGAGGCTACTATGAAATATTTACTCATGGGTGGGGCAAGCTCTTCTATTCTGGTTCATGGTTTCTCTCCGTTTGTTTCATCAGAAACAATCTGGGACGGAAGGATTCGAACCTCCGAGTAACGGGACCAAAACCCGCTGCCTTACCACTTGGCCACGCCCCATTTCGGGTTTTATGCGACACTAATAAACACTAGTATGTTTATTTGTTATTCGTCAATACCATTTCAATTACATAAAAAAGGAGGGATATTCTCTTGCTAGTATTCTACACATGCGGATAATATAGAATCAAAAAAATGCATTGATCATTACATGGAATTCTATTAAGATATTATATGAAAGTCGAATTTATTCCACTCTCATTTGAGAGTGCGAATACAAGGAGGTATTTTGTGTTTGGGAAAGTCCGAAGAAAAAAGATTTTGAATCTGCCTTTTCCTTCTTTCCCTTAAAAAAATAACTCAAGAAAAATCCAATTATTTACTCTACAAGAATGAAATGCTTGTTATGCCTGAAATTTTGAATCATGGATACAGGATCCTTTACACGTAAGACCTATTGCTCATGCGATTTGGGATCCTCATTTTGGTCAACCCGCTGTGGAAGCCTTTACTCGAGGAGGTGCTGCTGGTCCATGAATATTGCTTATACGGAGTTTATCGGTGGTGGTATACAATAGGATTACGCACCAATGAGGATCTTTATCTTTGGAGCTCTTTTCTATTATTTCTTTCTACGCTGTCCTTAATAGCAGATTGGTTACATCTACAACCCAAATGGAAACCAAGCCTTTCGTGGTTCAAAAACGCGGAATCTCGTCTCAATCATCATTTGTCAGGACTTTTCGGTCCATCTTATTGTGATAGAAATGAAGAGAAATAAATAAGCTTTAGTTAATGTAATAAATATACCCATTGTCATTTCCAAAATTCCAACTGCTTTATTCATTTGGAAAAAATCAAAAAAGGATATATAGGGAATAGATAAATTCCACCCGCCCAAGTAGAGAACTGTTACAAATAAAGAAGAAACTAATAAATTTAGGTAAGAAACAAGATAAAATAAACCATATTTGATACCGGAATATTCAGTTTGGTAACCTGCTACTAATTCTTCCTCCGCTTCTGGTAAATCAAAGGGTAATCTTTCACATTCTGCCAAAGAAGAAATTAAAAAAACCAGAAAACCTATAGGCTAAAAATCAAAACGAAAATCAAAATGACAAATCTGGTTCGATGGCTCTTCGGTGGGAACCTACTAACTGGGGTTTTTTTGGGGGTGTTTCTAATAGTTCTAGTAACAACCGCTTTAGTATTTTTGGTTTCCGTTTCTTTCTCTTGCTCTTGGATAGCTCCAGAACCACTTTTCGAATGGCTTCTCGGAGCGTGAGGATCACCTCCGTTCTGAGTATCCGGAGTTCTTTCAGTCCTAGATCTCGGGACGAGATCCTCTTGTAGTGGTGGAGTGTTGTAACACCCTGGATGTAAACTTCCCCTTTTGGGCAATATATCAATTTGACCTCATCCAAGTCTTGTGGGTTTCTTGTCATGCTTGGCTTCATGTTGTTTGGTTATGTGGGTTTTCTTTTTCTTTGTTTTTTTCTTTTACCATATTGCATTTGTGTCTCTTGTCATCTTGCATTCCATTCCTATCATGTGGTTGTGGTGTTCTCTTACATGTCATGTGGTTGCATGTTTCATTCTCAACTTGCATTACCATCTCCTCTTTCCCTCTCCTTCTTTCCTTTTCAAGGGCTATAATTCCCTTTCTCAATTAATGTTCATCTTCTCCCTGCTAATCATGCTCTTTGCACTAAACCTCTCTTGAATAAATCTCCTCAATTGAAGTTGTTATGGTCGGGTTCAAAAATGGCACAAGTTTGAAATATTTCCAAACTTGTCTTATTTTTCTACCCTTAAAAATGTCCATTACAATTTATTTAAATTGTGGAGAATTCCAGGAGTGTGGGGATATTTTCCTTTCTCTCCAACTCTTTTTCTTTTCTTTCTGTTCTTTCTTTTCTCTTCCTTTTGTTTTTAAAAAGGGAAAAGAAAAAGAGGCAGCAGCAGGGGCAGCCAGGAGTCCCTCTCCACCTGGGCCCCCGGCCACTCCGAGCCGGCCCAGCTCCCCTCAGCCCGCAGCCGAGAGAGTGCGCGCCAGCCCGCTCGCCTCTCTCCCTGTCTTCGCGCACCCACAGCCACACTTACCCCCGCTGGATCCCGTCCACGTGGAAGCGCCGGTCCCGCTTGGCAGCGACAGCGCTCTCCCTCTCACCCGCCTTTTCCCTCTCCTCGCGCCATCGCCATGGGGACCCGAGCACGGGAGCGTGAGCTCGCCCGTCGCCCTAGCCCCTACTTATCCCTCTCGCGTCAAACGAACCCTAGGGTTCCCTCTCCCTCTCGCCGCCGCCGCCGAGTAAGGGAACCACCGTTCGCCGCCCGCTCCGTCCCCGCGCGATCGAGAGCGTGGCCTCGTCGCCGGCGTGCTCTCCGGCCACCCCAACCCTGCGGCCCGTGTCCGTCGTCTTCCTCGTCGTCGACTTCGACCACGACGTCGTCTCTGAGGGCCGGATCGCCAAGTTCGTCGGCGCCCTGTTCCTGTCTTCTTCTCGGCGAAACCGGCGAAGTTCAAACCACACGCCTTCGCCGTCGGCCCGTCTCCGTCGCGATTTCTTGTCCTAGGGTAAGGAGGTATACCCTACTTCCTCCTGCTCCTCCCCGTCGCCGTTAGTTCACCATAGCGCGATTTCCGGCCCGTGGTCTTATCGCGCTCGGCGTGCTCGGCGTGGTTGTAGTTTTGGGTTGAGTAGTGCAACCGCGTGTTTGCCGCGATCCCCGCCGGGCTTGCCCCTTCTTGTTACGTGGTGCCCTCTCGTGCATTACCCGGTGTGTCTGGGCGCAGAGCCCCCTAGAGCCGTTGCCTGCGCCGGCGTCGTCGCTTGTTGTCTCGTCCTTAGATCAGGACCCGGTGGTTGGTCAAGTAGGCGCGTCCGGATCCTACCGACTCCCTAGCCTAGCCGAGCTGGTTGACCTCCGCTCTCTCACCGCGGCGACACAGTTCGAACCCGGTAGCGCCTCCCCCTTTATTTCTGTTTTCGCGCTTCCTCGGTTCGTCTCTGCAGCGATAGAAAGCGATTAAGGGCGAGGCCCTTCCTCTGTCAGTCGCCGCCGCCCAGCTCAGTGGTAGCAGGTGCAGGTTTCCAACGGGGAGACCCGGGTTCGATTCCCCCCGAGCCTGGATTTTCTTCCCCCCTTTTTATACCATTTCGCTACTGTCTCTATGACAGTAGGGCCATCCTGTCAGCCCCTCAGCGCCCTCCTCCATTTCTATTTTTTTTCCCTTACCCCACGTTTCCATTTCTGGTTTGTTCCCTTGTCTGTTTTAGGCAAGTCCATATCAGGACATTTCCAAATCTGGAAATTGCCATTTCTGCTAACTTCCATTTTAGGCAGGTTTTGACTTAGTGTTTTTGTGATGATTCCTCTACTGCAACCCTAACATATTATATATGTTTTTGGGGTAGAAAAATCCCACCAACTCAGTGGTGGCATTAGTTTCAGCATTTGGGCAAGTTTATGATCGTGTCTTTTTGCATCATGCTTATGTGTTGTCTTTCATGTGCTTATTTATTTGATTTGTGCTTTGAGGTAGTTTTGCACACGTGCATGGCTTTGTTCATCATGCTGTTAAGTAGGTTTTCTCACCCTTCTTGTTTTGCCCGCCATATCCAACCCGTGCATCCGTTTCCGGTGATCTCTATATCGATTTCTACCGAAATCATCTCATCTTTCGATGGCATGCTTGGTTTGCCAAGATGATGCCTGGTTTTCCATTACCTTCGGAGCGCACATAAGCATTGCATATCGCATCCCGCTTATTCATGTCATGTTTTGCATCATGTTGATTGTGCATTGCACCGTGATTTCTGTGGTTCCTTGTTTGTGTTGTTGCTTTGGGTAGGCCGGAGGCGAGTGCGTGAGCGAGGAACCTGTTGAGAACGCTTTGAGGATCAAGCTTTCGACAACTCGAGAACATTGCGAGCAAGATGACCATACCCTCGAAATCACTTCTATCTTTGCTATGCTAGTTGCTCGCTCTTTTGCTATGCCTATGCTGCGATGCCTACCACTTGCTATATCATGCCACCCATATTGCCATGTTAGCCCTAACCATCCTTTCCTAGCAAACCGTTGATTGGCTATGTTACCGCTGTGCTCAGCCCTCTTATAGCGTTGCTAGTTGCAGGTGAAGCTGAAGTTTGTTCCTTGTTGGAACATGGAGATGTTGTTCCTTATTGGAACATGTTTACTTGTTGGGGATATCACAATATATATATATCTGCTATAATTAATACATCTATATACTTGGTAAAGGGTGGAAGGCTCGGCCTTATGCAGTGTTTTGTTCCACTCTTGCCACCTAGTTTCCGTCATACGGTGTTATGTTCCTTGATTTTGCGTTCCTTACGGTTGGGTGATTTATGGGACCCCCTTGACAGTTCGCTTTGAATAAGACTCGTCCGGCAAGGCCCAACTTTGGTTTTACCATTTGCCACCTAAGCCTTTTCCCCGGGTTTCGCGAGCCGAGGGTCATCTTATTTAAACCCGGGCCAATGCTCCTCTGAGTGTTGGTCCAAACTAGAGCCACTTGCGGTGCCACCACGAGGCAACTTGGGGCATCTTCGGTTGCCGTCGTCTGCTCATCTGGATGTGCCACGAGAACGAGATATGTGCAGCTCCTATCGGGATTTGTCGGCTGTCGGGCGGCTTTGCTGGTCTTGTTTTATTGCTGTCGAAATGTCTTGTAGTCCGGGATTCGAGATTGATCGGGTCTTCGGTAGAAGAATATCCTTCGTTGACCGTGAGAGCTTATAATGGGCTAAGTTGGGACACCCTGCAGGTAATATCTTTCAAAGCCGTGCCCAGCGGTTATGAGGCAGATGGGAATTTGTTAATGTCGGTTGTAGAAAACCCAAAGTTGACCTCAAATAAATTACACATCAACGGCGTGTGTAACCGTGATGGTCTCTTCTCGGAGTCCGGGAAGTGAACACGATGTTGGAGTTATGTCGGCGTAAGTAGTTCAGGATCACTTCTTGATCGCTATTAGTTTCACGACCGCGCTTTGCTCCTCTTCTACGCTCTCTTTTGCGATGTAGCCACCACATATGCTGGTAAACTTGCTGCAGCTCCACTTTACTTCCTTGTCCTTCCTATTAGCTTAAATAGTCTTGATCTCGGGTGTGAGATTCTTTGAGTCCCGTGACTCACGAGATACTTCAAACACGATTGCGGGTTCCGATGAGGCGGTGCGGTGATTCCACGAGCTCAAGTGGGAGTTCAACGAGGCGTGGTCGTTACTATGTGTCGTTTCCGGATGATCGATAGTGGTGCCCGGTTGGGACGATTCGGGATCTGTGTTAGCATTTGGGGTATCTTCTTTTATTTTGGTTCCGTAGTCGGACATTGAGTGTACTCTGAATGATGTATGTTTAATTATGTACTGTGTGAAGTGGCGACTGTAAGCCAACTATGTATCCTTCCCTTAATTATTACATGGGTTGTGTGAAGATTACCTCACTTGCGACATTGCTTTCAATGCGGTTATGCCTCTAAGTCGTGCCTCGACACGTGGGAGATATAGCCGCATCGGGGGCGTTACAACTTCAGAGGCCTACGTGACTCTACGGATGGTTCTGCTGCATTGACCTCGCGCATCCATTGCTTGAGTTGGCGGTGCGAGGTATGCAGAGAAGCACCACCGTCAACGCAAAGAACCTCTGTTGCTTTCTGAAACTCCTGCTCATCAGCTTCATCGTCTTCCATATCCTCATCATCATCTTCATCTTCATCCTTATCGCGGCCGCGGGGAGGTCTGTCTCCTTGCCGCTGCTTGGCCTTGTCGCGGCGCCCTCCCCGGCCGGGTCTCTTCTTGCTAGCTGCCCCTTCACCTTCCTGGGCCTTCTCCTTGTCACGCCGCTCGTACTCAGCTTTCTGCAGTTCAACAAGCTGCTCGACTTTCTTGCAGCTCTGGAGGTCATGGCCCTTGGTGCGGTGAATCTTCTGATCTTGCTTGTTGGAGCTGTCACCTTGTCGGCGGCCACCACGGCTTGGCGATCGGTGTCGTGGCAACCTCCTTGCGGAGCCACCAACCTTAGCCTTCTTGGCGCCACCTCCGTTGCGGGACTGCTCGACAACTAGTACCTCTTTGCTCTTCTTCCTTCATTGTTTACGCCGGCTCTTCTTTGCAGGGCGGTCTCCTCACGACAGATCCTGCTTCGCATTCTCTCACAGGAGTCTTCTCCCTTCTTCACCGCGTGCACACTTGTCGGCCAAGGCATACAGCTCATCGGCGTCCTTGACTTTACACATCGCCATCTCCTCCCTCATCACAGGGTTCCGTGCGTTACGATGAAACGCGCTGATCACCATGGCGGGGTGGACATCGGGATGTTGTAGTGCACTGCGATGAATCTCTGAATGAACTTGCGCAGGACTCTCCTTACTTCAGGCGAGCAGGTGAAGGTCACTCTCTTGGCCATGAGGCTTGTGGCACTTTGTGAAGGCGCCGACAAACTGATGGCATAGATCTGCCAAGAAGATATGGGCTGTCCGGCAAGTGCATGAGCCAAGATCGACATTTGGCTTTAGTATCGCCGGAAGTAGTTGGCGAGGATCTTGTCGTCTCGTCCCCGCAGCCTGCACCGCAATGGTGTAGATCTTGAGGAACTCCGATGGGTGTGTCCTACCATCATACTTCTCGCACGTCGGCTTGAAGTTTTTCTTGTCGGGCCACTAGACTTGCCGCAGCTCACGAGTGAGCGCAGGGCAACCTACCGCGTCTGACAAGTCACCGGTTCCCCGGCGCTTGCATGTCGACAGCGGGCCCGGCGCGCTGGTCGGATTGACGCTTGGCGCTTCTCTTGGCGCTTCGATCGAGTTCGGCGTCTTCTTGTTGCCGTTCTTGAAGAACTTGGCGCTGATCACGGCGAGCTCGTGGATCGGATGACGCGATGGAGTCGCTATCGATGTGGATCCGAGGAGCTGGTGATCTTGGCCTTGGGATGGAGAGTGCATGGTGGTTGCACCCCATAGGTTTAAATCGCCACCGGCTCGTGCCTTGTCGTCTCGCCGCGGCAAGGATGCAGTTGGTTGTCGCGGAGTGTCGCTGTTGGCGAAGCCGATGAGACTCTGGATGGTGGCCCTCCATTCGTCGACCTTGTCGGCCGTTGGAGGGTAGTCTAGAAGGAGTTGAGCTCTCGCCAAGGCTTCCGCTGGAGTGGTGGGAGGCAATGGCGTACGGCGCGAGGAACGGGATATGCTCGGACTTCTAACCAAGTTAGAAGGAGCAGCATCCCGTCCAGGCGATCGTACTCCGCTCGTACCAGCATGCTGGCGTGCATGCTGGTCTCGAGGGCCTCGGTATCCTCCAGCTTGGCCTTGATCCAACGAACGTATGGCGCTGCGAGCACCATGACGCTGTTGGTCCCGCGCCTCCTGAGATGGACGCGGTGCGTATCCGGACGCCGAGGTCTGCGCCGCCTTGTCCTTGGACTTGGCAGCGTCGTGGGCTCCCTCGACGACACCGGTTCCTCCGCCAGCGTCCTCCCCACCACTCGTCGTCTCCGGTGGTGGTGGGTTTGACGCAGACGGCTCTGCTGCCGCCGAAGCCTTCTTCTTCGGTGGCATGTTGATGAAGGTGATGAAGAAGTTGCTCGTGTGACCGCTGGATCAGGTTCACACAGCCTCGACGCCCCTACAGCACGCCAAAGATGTCGGGAAGCTGATCGTGACCCACGAACACCTATGGGACTGGCGGACCGAGTCCCTTGTGGTTCGGAGGGGGCGGAGATTGCACAAAGAGCAGATCGGCGATGCACGAGCAGTTTACCCAACCGGAGCTCTCCGGAGATAATACTCCTCTTGCTGCTTGGTTGATTGTATTGTGTTCTTGCTAGGGAGAAATGAGAGCTACAAAACCTAGCTTTGAGTGAGTGTAGTCTTGAATGAGTCGAATGAACGAGCGGGCGAACCCTTTCTCGTTGCACTTGGGCCTCCTTTTATAGGCTCAAGGGGTCACCGATAGGTGGCAGCGCAGATGAGGTACAAATGGAAAAACAATAGTTGGTACACCTATTTATACGATTGTACAGTGCATATACCTAACTCGACGGCAAGGGACAAGATCAATAAATGCCGTCCACATCGCCTAAACGATTCTGTGAGGACCGTCAAGTGCACCACCGTTTGCCACGATGGTAGGCTCGTCAGCGCCGCTTATCGTTGCTCCCCGCTGGCGGCACAGCCCTTCGACACGCGTGCCTGGAGTAGCCCCACGGTGACACGTTGGCGGATGAGCTGGAGCGGAGATGAAGAGAGGTTGCCTGCCGCGGCAAGCACCTTGCCGCGGCTGAATCCTTGTCGCGCTCGGGAGCTTGTCGCTCACCAAGCCTTCCTGGCAAGCTCCTCTTGCCGGGGTCTTGTTTCCTTCGCGCCCTGAGTGGCCTTCCCGGCAAGCTCCTCTTGCCGGGGTCTTGAATGCTTTGTTCTTGAATGGCTCCAAAGGAGCCGCGGAGGACCTTGGCGGTCACTAGGTCAGCCCTGCCGCGGGGTGCTGCAACTGCCCATGCACGAGTTCGGGATACTAGGGTACCCCTACTCTAGTACACCAACACACCACAAACTAGAGTAGGGTATTACACCACAATGGTGGCCCGAACTAGTATAAACCCTGTGTCTCTTGTGTTGTTCCTTTCATAGTTTAGATCCTAGCGGGCGGCGAGGTGCAGGTAGGTAGAGGCTAGATCTCGTGTGCACCCCAGTGTTGAACCTAGAGGTCTGCGGAACCCGAAATCCGACATTTGGCGCGCCAGGTAGAAGTCGCGCGGAATTGCCTCTTCGCCGCCCTGTTCTTCGCCGACCATCGCATCCATGTCGACGCTCGTCGGGCCCGCTGGCCTCGAGCCGCCCTCGCTTCCCGCGTCGCCCAGACGGCCCCCGTCGGAGACCGCCCCCGCCGTTCCCCGTCGCCTACCATCAACGCCGGCACCGGCCCGGCGGGGAACGAGCAGCAAGCATCATCATCCCAGCAAGCATCGTCCCAGCATCCATCCGTGAGGCGAGACGGCCGCACCGCTACTCCCTCACTCGCCCCAGCTGGTTCTTCGTCTCGCGCGCTCCGCGCGCCCATGGAGGCTCAAGCTGCACTCATCGCGGCAAATGAGCTCCTGCGCTACCGCCCTGTCGATGACGTCTACGAAGAGTGGCTCGACCGCGTAGCCGAGCTCGTCCACGCCGTAGGGGGCTCCCCCGCGCCGTCCTTCTCGCTGCACCGTGCCCCGCCCTGTGCGGGCGATGAAGCTCCGGGGGCGCTGAGCCACCTCCCCCTCAAGAAGGCGCCTTGGCCCCAAGGCGCGTGGCCCCTGGGCGGAACCCGCTCCGTCCGGCGCCAGCGCAGCAAGAGCAGAGATGTCAAGTGGTCCCTCGCCCCCAAGAAGCTGCCCGAGTGCTCCCTGCACTGGCTCGTCACGACCACGCTCCTGCTCCAGCACGCCAAGACCCCGCGCTGCTCCCAGCTGCAGCGCATGGAGGCCCGCAAGACCAGGCTCTTCGTCACCAAAGGCCTCCCGTGGCCACAGCAGGCTGCCGTGCCTTCATCGCCGAGCTGCGCAGCGTCGCGTGGCCCGACAAGTTCAAGCCAGACCTGCCTCCTCGCTACGATGGCACGACCGACCCTGCGGAGTTCCTCCAGCTTTACGAGCTGGGCATCGAAGCCGCCAACGGGGATGAGAAGGTCATGGCGAACTGGTTTCCCATGGGTTTCAAGGACGAGCCCACACCTGGCTCCTGAACCTGGCTCCTGTCACGATCTCCTCCTGGGACGAGATGCGCACCCGCTTCATCGCCAACTTCCAAGGTACTCGCGATCGGCCTCCTGCCATGAGCGACATGCGCCGCATCAAGCAGCAACCAGGGGAGACCTGCGGAAGTACATCCATGCTTCAACAATGCCGCCTCAAGATTCCCAAGGTGACGAGAGAGGCCATCATCTCGGCCTTCTCCGGCGGTGTCGCGTGGCGTCAAGATGAAGGAGGATATGGCGATGCATGAAGATCTGCACTTCCTTGGAGCTGTTCAACTTGGCGACCAAGTGCGCCAGGGCTGAGGAAGGCGCCTTTCCTCCTCGAGCTGCCAGTGCAGACCGAAGAGAAGAAATCCAAGGCCAAGGGCGTGAAGCGCAAAGGGGCTGCCGTGCTCATGCGTAACCAGACACCAAGCGGGCAGAGATCAGCCCGAGTCTTCCAAGGGCAGCCGGTCTGTGTGTACCACGACCTCCACACCCACAACACCAGCGAATGTCAAGAGCTCGAGCCGTGCGAGAAGGAGGATCGGCCGGCCTTGGCCTGTGATCGAGGCTACGACCGAGGAGGAGGAAGGAACGCAGGACGCTGGGAAGACCGTGGCCCTCGCCAAGGGTGGCGCGACTGACCTCGCAAGGATCGCTGGCAGGATCAGCCTCGCGAGGGAGACTGGAGGGATCAGCCTTGCGAGGATCGCCCGCAAGGAAACGCAGGCCTCCCTCCTCTACCGCCACAACTAAGGAGAAACGAGGACCATCATCAGGACGAGGGGGATGGGGGCTTCCAGGAGCCGCGCGCGATCGCTTGCATCCTGGGCGGAGCTCAAGCCCCAGCCTCCCAGCGCATCTTCAAGCAGTTCGCCCGCGAAGTGAATGCAGTCCTCCCCAAGCTCGAAGCCACGCGCCCTCTCAGGTGGTCAGCGTGCGCCATCACGTTCAGCTCAGCGGATCAGCTCAAGTGCGCGGCCACAGCCGGAGTCCTCCCGATGCTTTGTTCCCCAATCATCAGCAACGTGCAAGTCACCAGGACCCTCATCGACGGCGGAGCAGGGCTCAATGTCCTGTCCGTAGAGACATTCAACAATCTCCAAGTGCCTTACAATCAGCTTCAGCTAACCAAGCCTTCCTCCGGAGTCACCGATGGCTCCACGGTTCCGATTGGGCAGGTCCGCCTCCTGTCACCTTGAGCGCGCGACAACTACTACACCGAGCTCATCGACTTGGATGTCGCCCACATTCGCCGCCATACAATGCCATCCTCGGGTACCCAGCTGCAGCCAGTTCATGGCGTGACTCATCACGGCTACAACGTCCTCAAGATGCCGGAAGCGGCGGAGTCATCACGGTGCCTTGTGAACAGAGAGACGCAGTGTGCTCCCTGGAGCGAGCCTTTCAAGCCGCATCACTTGAAGACCCAGATCGCAGGAGCGTGAGGCTCGCTAAGACCGCTCCCAAGAAGAAGAAGACATCGCCAGGTCCGACCCCTCGGGAGGCAGGCCCCTCAGGGTCCGCGCCTGCTCAGGGGGCACCTCCTTCTGTCGCATAAGGCGCGCCTGGCGCCCTCCTCAAGCAAGGCTCGGGGACTCTCTCCTGGGGGGCCACCGACCTTGCTAAGGTCACGAGGGAGGCGCTTGGGCACCACTTGGAGGCGTGTTTCAAAGCACGTCTCCATCAGGAAGGAGCAAGGCAAGGAGGGCCAAAACCTCAGGAGTTCGTTAGTCAGCTCACGCAGGAGTTGCAGGAGTCAAGAGTCATGAGTGGCAACCGCCGCTTACCCGTCGTAGCTCCCCATCCAGGCGAGGATGGTGGGCTGCGCGTCTGCATCAACATCCCGGGGCTCAACCGAGCCGCCTCTCAGGAGCGCTTCTGGCCCTCACGCGTGGGGCGCTGCGAAGGCCCACCCCACAGCTACGTTTGCATGCCCTACGGCCTGCCGAACGTGGCCGCCACGTACCAGCGCCTCATGAGGAGCATCATGGAGGCTCAAGAGGCCAGGCGTTCCGCAGTCCTGGCGGAGATGGAGATGGTCCGCGAGGAGCCACCAGCGCCTCCGGTGCGTCCCGAGGCTCCTGGGCCTGGGGGCTCGTGAAGATCGGCTTCCGCAGCCCACGGCGTCCGCTACTTCAACATCCCTTCGTCCTCAACGTTATCAGGTGACATCCTTCAAGTTTCATTTCCAGCTGGGAGCGCCCCCAGGGCTGCATTATTCCCAGGCCGCGTGGGTCTGTCCCTGCAGCGTGTATCCCCTTTTACTTCATGTTCATAGCTTACTTTGTTGGGGGTGCCCCTCGGGCTGCATCATCCCCAGGTCGCTCGGGCCAGACCCAGCGGCGTCTTCCTTCCCTACATCTATCTAAATGAACTTGCTTCTTCGTGACTAACGTGCTTGACCAAGTTGCCCGCTCAACTGACACCAACTGATGGAGCTGCTCCCCCAACGGCACGACGCTTGCGCATGGGTCCGTCCTTGCAACACCGACAAACCTGAATGGCTGAGCTCTGGCCACGGCAGCCTCGCACAGCGCCACCTCGTCAGGCCTTCAGTGCCTCGCCACCTCTCCAAAGCAACCAACAGCTGACCGTCGCTTGTCATAGCGGACTCTTGTTCTTCTTGTGGTGGGCCTGCAGGATCCCTTCAAGGAGCAGCGCCGGGCGAGGCCCTCACGGCGTCTTCTTCACTCTCGTCCGCGCGAACCGCTTGCATGTTAAAGGGGGGTACCTGAGCATCACGACTCATGGGATCCCATGGCTCTCCATCCTCACCCTCGGCCTTGTCCACGGCATCGCGACCGGCATACCACCGACGGCTGAGACCCGCCGAGGGCGGGACCCGGGGACGAGCGAAAGGGGAGCAAAGGCGAGAGGGAAGAGGCATCTGAGGGACCTCGCCAGTAACCCCTCGCCTGCCGATGCGCGGACCTAGCGTCGCACCAGGAAGCGGTTCCTGACTCTCGAGATAAGTCACCCTCCGGAAACACTAGCTATCGCAGCACCGTCCCCGCACCCAATGCAATCCCGTATTAGCAACGTCGTGCTCCTTTCTCACAGAACGATGGCTGCTTGGCGCTAAAGGGACCTCCCGAGCATCGCGACTCAGGGGCTCTTCTCGGACCCGGGCCGCCACCTCCTGGCCTTGACCACGGCATCGCGACCTGGCATACCAGCGACGGCTGAAGCCTGCCTTGGGACCGGGACCTGTCGGCGCAGAGCACCAAGCCCTCGTGAGGTTCGAAAGGAAGAACTAAGCTAAGATGGAAGGAGCATCTCGCACTACATCATGGCAAGGACTATATTAGCAAACAGAACCACAGGCACCTTACAAGCCCCCACGGGGCGTGCTTTTCGATTCCTCACAGGGAACAGATCCTAGAGAACGCTAACTACGCGTGCCTCCTCATGAGATGCCATCACCAGCAGTGGGCCGTCAAGCACCGGCGCCAACCTCATCCAGATCAGAGGCAGCGGCGGCCTCACGAGCCCGCCCTGCTCCAAGAGCGACACAGGCTCGGGGGCTCGTAGCTGTCGTCGCTCGTCTCCGGAGTGGCGAAGAGCTCGTCGGAGTCGCTGGACCCTCTGCCGCCTCCGCCGCCTGAGGAGCCGCTGAGGGAGCGATCGGCGAGCCTGGTCCTCGCCGCGGCAGGGCCCCGACCGCCTCTCTCAGGGCAGCACTCCAGCCGGCGTCCGTCCGCGTCGAAGACCTTGAAGAGCATCATGGAAGCGCCGTCGTACTCCAGGTGGATCGCGAGGGTGCCCCTCGCCCTGCAGACCCGGGCGATCTCGCCCCAGCCTCGAGTCGTGAAGACCTTGCCCGGGGCGACGACCGCGACCTCAGCTTCGGTCGCGAGGGTGTTGCAGCCGGCGTGCTGCAACCAGAGCTCCAAGTATCCCCCCCTGCGGCATCACGAAGGCGAAGGAGGGAGGAAGGCGAATCCAAGACTGAGGAGGCATGGCGGCGTGGAGCACAAACTCTCGGGAGGAGCCCTCGGCATGTACTCCAGGAGGGACAACGCGCACCGCCATGACCCGTCAACGCCGACGGCGGCGTCATCCATGGCGCTCGGCATCAACTCCTGCAGGACCCTCAAGGTGGGCGTATAGGGGCAGCGGGAACCCTGGGGGCGGCCGCTCGCACCAAGGCCTCGACACCTCCTGCCGGGCGCCCTCATCTCGACAGCATAGGGCAAGTCGTTTCTTCGGAGGAAGCGGGTCGGGACCCTCTCGGGGAGCCTTTCCCTTCTCTTCCGCGGAGAACCGGCGGATCGGAGCCATTGCGGCAAGGTGGAGCAAGCACGGAGAAGAAGGAGAAGCAAGAAGAGATGGACTGAAAGGGCACGCGCCGTTCTGTACTAATAGCCAGGGAAGGCCAACCGCCGACTCCCACGATCACATGTAATCATGACCCGCTTTGCATGCAGGGACTTCTCAATTCGTGCAGTTGCCGAGGCGTCGTGGGGAAGCAGGGCCGCCCACGTCCAATCAACTGCCACGCGGCGCCCAAGGCCGCAGGCTGTTAGGGCCCGCGGCGCTTGGCACTTGCCCCTTCGCTTCTTTGCTCAGCCAAGTCCGGGCGCGCCTTGGGCCCGGGGGCTACTGTCGGCGTTCTGGGAACGGGGGTCCCCAGACTTGCCTGCCTGCGGCCTGCGGCGTGGCTCAAGGGGTGGCCCAGCACGGCCCATCTTCATCAACACAAGCTCAAGACCCTCTCAAGGGGCCAAGCCTCGCGGGGCGGATGGCAGGGAGCTTCCTCACGCACGGCCTCATCAGGCTGGCTCGCGAGGAGGCGGAGAGATCAAGGCGGGGTACCTCACGAGGTGCCCATGACGCAAGCCATGATGACCAAGGGCGCCAGGCGGGCGCCAGCCCACGCAATGTCCTCCTTTCCTCTTTGGTGCAAAGGGAGCAAGCGCAGGCAAGAGTATCAAGCAAAGGCATCCGTTTCGGTGCAACAAGACCAAGACCGTCGCGACGGCAGGAAGGAAGTCATCATGGAGCCCAAGCCAGCGTCACCACCAGAGCCTTTGACAGGCGAGGACCAACTTTAGTCAGGATAAGTGTACTAGATGTTCCCCTTCAAAATGGCCAATTGTTGGCGCCCTTCCCGCTCAATATTTGGGAAGAGGCCCAGGGCCCTTGCCTATAAATAGGACTAGCCACCCACAGGATAGAGGCATCTAGAGAGAGGATCCAGCATCTGGGATCGGCAGAGAGAGAAAGCGACTGAACTACCCCTAGCAGTTCATCGCACCAGCCAAGAACAGACCCTCGCGAGGCTGTTCTTCCTTGTATTGTTCATCATCATCAGCCCAAGAGGCAATCCACCACACCACAAACTAGAGTAGGGTATTACACCACAATGGTGGCCCAAACTAGTATAAACCCTGTCTCTCTTGTGTTGTTCCTTTCATAGTTTAGATCCTAGCGAGGCGGCGAGGTGCAGGTAGGTAGAGGGCGAGATCTCCGCGTGCACCCCAGTGTTCGAACCTAGAGGGTCTGCCGGAACCCGAAATCCGACAACCGCATCGTAGCGCTCCGCTGCCACTCTAGATCTGCGTCTGTGCGCGGTCAGCCAACGCATGCGCATCACCCTCAACGGCTCTGAAGTGACCGCACTCTAGCTAGGCGAGCATGCCCAAACGCCGGCCCGAACTAGGTATCCACACATCACTCCCTTGTGCACTGTTCTGATGATGTTTGGATATCCTTTCACTGCTCTCTTAGCTTACACACCTATGCAACATTGACTTTAACTCTTGTTTCTTCTGGAGATATCATCTGAAACAAGCAAAACCAATTTTTAGCGAAGCATGACGGCGCTACGGGATCTGCTACACATCCTGCACACCCGCATAACCTTGTAAGTATCTGTCCTCCGGTACAAAAGCAAGGTCGATTCCTCTTATTTGATCAACCATTCACCGTGTCAAAAATGCAGAGGGGGATGCAAGGAGCACAAGGCCTGCACATCCAAGCAAGTGGTAACATGGACTTGTACATGGAACATCCCAAGCGCATGTAGAGCTGCAGTGAGCCTGTACAACAAGCTAGCGTAAGTCCCTGCATTTCATTTAATTCGTACTGGCCTGCGTGTATGATTTGTGTTCAGTGGCGGATCCACGAGTTCAAGTTACCAGGGGCGAACATTTAACTTAAAAAATACGAAGGCACTTGCACTCCGGAAATCAACATAACTTGAGAAATGTGAAGCTACATGCACTTTCAAAACCAGCTAATGATCCAAAGTAGTTCAGATTATAAAACACTAAATGATGCAAGCATCAAAAAACACAAAATGCAACATGGTGTACAAGGACTACTAACATGGTCTGTACCTACTTTAATTATTCGTTCTCTGGCTGAAAATATCGAAGTGTAATTGCACCTATAACCAGTGAGCAAACTGCATATCAATATATCTATCCTGCACAAGTATGCCAATAGTTTCAAACAACAGATTAGAAAAGTATTTATGCTACATTGTCATGATACGGGGACTTTCTGGTAGATGGCCTCGACGTTTCCTGAAGCCATGAAAATGTACTATAATTTGCTTGTCATCAATGCCTGCAAATCTCTATGTCTCTCTCAACATAGCAGATCATCATTAGACACTAAATCCTTCAATGGGAGCTTGCACAATGCTTGCATTAGATCCCTCATTAGACACTATATGTTCATCACCAGGAGCATGTAAAATGTTTGCATCAAATCCTTCATTAGCGATCTGCTCATTAGACACTTGAGCTAAAAACAACATGAGCTTGTATGTTTGCACCGGAAACATGATTAGATACATCAGATTCAGTCAGTTCAGTATTGATTGGGGGAGTTATGAAATAAGCAAAAATTGGTTTCATTTTCTCATAGATTCCCTACGTACAAGCAGTTTCACAACACCGTCAGGTTTAACTATTGGCCAGAAATTGAACAGTTGAATTAGATATAATCAGGGATGTGATGTACCTGCTTGTTGCGCATGCTGCTCTTGCAAGCTGCGACTGTCCGTTTGCGCAAGCTCGATGCCATGCCCGTGCCGCCGCCGCTGCCTCCCACGCAGGCTACACCCAGGGATGGAACTTCATCTTCTTGTCCTTCCATTCGCTTGAAGTCCGGCGACGGCCCTCCAACGAGGGCACGAGGAAGTGTTGTGTTGGTCTTTCCAGCGGCGGCTATCTTAGGAGCGAACCAGACTGGAGGCTGGAGGGAACGAATTGGGATTTTTCCTGCTGTCGATCGATATGGGAGGCGCTCATTTGGGCCGCGAGCCTGCTATAGAGCCTGCCTTGCACTTACGTTATTGGCCCACCCAAATTGAAACATTTTTCTTCCTTTTTTACATTGCCTGCTCGTGCGTTGGGACGAACATAACTAGCCTGGGCCAACCTAGACGACTCAACTAGGTGCAGACTTTCCAGCCACCCGAGGTGGCCGCCCATACCAGCCCCTACGGTGGCGTCGCCCCTTTTTGTGTGTATGATTGGGGTAGTGAAAAATATTCCAATGGCGCTTTTGATTTACCCACAGAATGATTGAATTGCTTGTTTTTATGAACTGAGTTCGCCAATAATGTGAAGGATGCCAGTCTTTCATCCTATTGTAGATTGCTTAGATCTCGATATGCCAAATGTAATCGCATGAAATATATAGTAAAAGCCAGTGTGATGTGTGTGGCTACAACTAGTCTGACTACACGTCCTCATATAACATATCAAGGATGCACCATCTTACCAGATTAACCATTCGACTTACCAATGTAGTGTGGAAAGAAAGAAGTATTGGGACTGCGTATCCAAGCAATTGATGTCATGGACTCCTTCGTAGAACCTTGTAAGCGAAAAAGAAGTTGCAGTGTGCATGTACAAAGATCTAGCGTAAGTTCAGTTACCGGCTTCTCGGAATTTTAGTTAGCCACTTATTGCAAAATTGTTCAATTACGTTGCTTGGCTTAATTTAGTTTGCTACTGATTACATAATGCCATAGCCTGTTAATCCTATTATAAATTGCGCCTATCTATGTGTTTGATACTTACTATTAAGAATTACCTGTTTGCCTGAACTTAAATAGCTACTTAAGCACGTAGATAGCTGGTCATATGTACTTCTAGGGTGCAGCAGAATTCACGTGTAATTTACGTTCTCATACCCTATTTGTTTAAATGGTTTGCTGTTATCACTTGTAGCATTAGTAATGTTTGCATGTTCATAGATAGAAAACCGTCAGGTTTATATGAGGGACACCATCTTTTTAACTTATATCTGTGTTGGAATCATTTTTATTACATCAAAGAAATTTATAGATGTCTGTGTTGCTGGTAAACAGTACCGACTTGTTACTTTATTACGTTGCCAAGAACTTGTTAGTTTTACTAGTTCAATTGTAATTAAATACGTTGCCAAAACTGGTTAGTTTTACTAGTTTGATGTTAGTTTCTTATGGCTCTTGCAAAACTTTATTTTTTGATTGCTAACATTCAAGTTTGCAGGATCCAACTGAAACTCCGTTGGCACAACAGGTATGTTTTCAGAAACTTCCTTGTTTACCTGGTTTCCTGCTGTAACTTGTTGCTGTAGTCATCTTACCAACTTCAAGTTTTCAGGATCCAATTGGAAGTCCAATTGCACAACAGGTACATTTTCAAAAATATATTTGTGTAACAGGTTTGCCGCTGTAACTTGTTGCTCTAATCAAGTTACTGACTACTCAACTTTTCAGGATCCAAGAGAAACTCCAATGCCACAATAGGTTCCTTTTGCAAAACTTGTTTGTTTAACTGCTTTGCTGCTGCAACTGGTTGCTCTAATCACGTTACTGGCTACTCAACTTTTCAGGATCCAAGAGAAACTCCAATGCCACAACAGGTACCTTTTGCAAAACTTGTTTGTTTAACTACTTTGCTGCCGCAACAGCCGGTTACAATGATGTTAATAACTACTTTTCAGCATCCAACTGAAACTCTTTATTTCCTTGTTTGTTTAACTGGTTTGCTGTTATAACTCCTTGTTTAGATGTTTTTCTAACTTCAACTTTTCAGAATCCAATCGGAACTTTAATGGCAAAACAAGTTAGCCCAAGATCAAAGAGCGAGGTCCCCATGGACGTTGTATCATCCCATAGCAGTGGCACCGGCCCAATTGTGCATCATGAATTGCCAACTGCTGATGCTCTAGAGGCTAAACTAGTGGTAGAAAGAGATTCTGCTTCTGCACTTAGAGATGAAGTTGACATGTTGAGGAAGCAAACAACACAATCACAAGCATTTCTCAAGACAACCATTAAATATTTAGTGGATTTCAAAATGAGGCAAGCTGAGATTGACCGCGTTGTTAAGGTCCCGAAGGAAAAAAGAAATTAAATTCCCACTTGGTAAATCATAGGTGAAATGTTCTTTCCATTGTTGAATAACCTTTGTGTTGTTTGTTCATGTAATCGATCAAACCATTTGTTTTAGAGATCATGTAATAATTGTTTTTTGTTTTTTGGTTTGTAATTTTATTTGAGCACAAGTCTATATTAATTGATAAGACTCAGAGACATTTCATTTTGATTGTTGTGCCAGACCTACAAATATGCCAATCGGGCTGAATGTGCATTCAACAATAATAGTAGTATATATGAACCATAAGTGGCACGCATTGGAAAGGGCCAAGATGCTATACTAGCTTCGCTAAAAAAAGATGCTCTTCTAGCAAAAAAAAAGTACAGCAGCCTGGCTTATGTATGTTAGTTGATATTATTGATCCATATACTCTATAAGGGTTTATATGTCTGTTAGTTTTGTACATTCTTGGTTGATTGACTCGTATTTGAATCTTGATACATCTCTTGTGTACATATCTAAATGGGAGTACACATTATGCCACATGTGACACTTGAGTTGGACATAAAGTGTTCCGAATATTCGAATTCACCTTAAACTGGATTCTAGCTTCTGAATTCGAGTATCGGCATTTGTAAATCATATTCATATATGACAGTAGAATACATCTTTGTCATGCTTTTGAAGATATTTAGAAACAAATAGAATGATTTATAAAGGTTCGTATAGGAATACAAGATGGATTCGAATTTAGTTGCCAGGGTAAACGTGGATGCTTATTGTCCCAAAATTTGAAAGAAGTGGCAAAATGTCCACTCCCACGTCGGCTGCCCGAAGCCAACTGATTGGGAGATGGAAATTACTGTCTACCCCTTACACGGACAATCCATTGGCCCGATTTCCACTGCTCTCAATAGGGGTAGGTTAGTAACTTCAATTAGACGTGACACGACCACCTCTGAGCCCATTCCGACACGGTGGGCGCCAAACATGGGCAGCAAAACACATTTGATTCAAGCTCTTCCAAAAGACCTTTGTTTCTCCCTCCATTTCCCCATTCATACATGGTGGGCTGCAAAACAAACTTGCCTCAACCGAAATCGATGTAGGCAAATATTTTTAATAGGGGCAGGTTTGTAACTTCACTCAGATGTGACACAACCGCCGTACCTGTCAGCCCCATTCATACACTGTGGGCACCAACCATGGGCGCCAAAACACCCTCTCCTCGCCAGAAATTGCTCTGGGCAAATATTGGCGAGATGCGAGATTACTGTCCTATCCCCAACCGACGGGACGTCCAAATTTTAAACGGGGGCTAAGTTTGTAACTTTCCCATATTTCAGACAAGTGCGTCCCCAAAACATGGTTCCCCGTACCTCTCCCTCCATTTCCAATTCATACACCGTCCGCTCTAGAATGCCATCCCCACACCAGCCTCCTCCGTCCGCCACCCCATCCATCGCCGCCGTTCTCCACCCCATCCATCGCCACCGTCCTCCACCATGCCAGAGCGCCTACCAAGATCGCATCGTCCACTGCTAGAGATGGACATTTCTCATCCACGGCGACGGACCAAGAGCCTTGCATCGCGTCCTCTCGCTTCATCGGTGTCGTCGTCCTCTTTATCGGGGCTGCTCACACGACCTTCTCTTCCACCACAACGGGACTTATCCCCCGATGCCCCCGTCTACGCTCGTAGATCTGCTTCAACGCCACTGATAGCCATCGCACCCCCGATGCCTACACAACGCCGCAAGAGAGGTGGTACTTCATATCTCCTCAACTTTTTGATATCAACCAGAAAATAGATCGTAACTTGGTTGCTGTACTTTCTTTTCAGCTCTTAGAATTTAGTTCTTAGTTCGAAGCAAACAATGGATGCTAAATAGCATTTCTCCGGTTTGTAGCTTTAAATCTGCCATGGCACATTCATAATAGGGTTTAATTGATCATGCTTAGGGTTTAATTGATCATGTTGGTTCCGTGGTGGTTTCTTTAATAGAAATCGGAGGGAAACCCTCTTTTGCTAAAAAAATGCTAGCAGAAGAACACTCGGGTGTGTATCTCTACAGGGTGCCCATGGTGGGCCGCGGCCCACCCTGGGATTTTGGGTCAGCCCAGGCCCCGGTTCCCCTCTGTTCTGCTGCGCGCTTCCGATCTCTACTCGCCCTAGCCGCCTTCCTCGCTAGCGACTTGCCGTCCCCGGACGGCATGACTCTAGGAGGAGACGCCGGACTAACGGGAGGTCAGGAGCCGCTCGCCCAATAGCGTCATCGCCGCCTGGGCGCGCCGCCGTGCCTACCTTCCCAGTCCGTTCAGGGCCCAGGCGTTCAGCACCCACTAAGCCAACCCAATTTATCCTGATATACGTCCTCAACACTCAGTAGCCACTCCTCATCACCCATTTTCTAATTGATTCATTACTCATTAGGCAGAATTGTCAATAGGGTTTGTTGTGTGCTCAGTGCTACCTACACTTAATGGTTCAGATGTATTTCAGTAATCTTTAGTACCTGTAAAGTTCATAGGGTTTCAAAATTCCAGCCCTAGGAACAGACACTAGTCATTTTGGATTGTTGGTCGTAGTGACATTGACCTAGATTACTACTGCAGGCCAGGTTTGTTAACAATTTTACTTGTCTATCTTACTCATTCGATATGATATCCAATTAGTCACGTCGATTAGGTGCAAACAATAAGTGCTAGACAAACTTCTTGATTCAGATTTTGGACGGTCTCTTACTGCAGTTACAATTCTGCATACTTGTCCTAGTAAGCTCACAAGTAAATGATTGATTCACTACATCTATGCTTGCCTTGTCATATTTGTTGTCAATATTCTTTTAGGGTGTGTCGGTGTTCTGGGAACGGGGGTCCCCAGACTTGCCTGCCTGCGGCCCGTGGCGTGGCTTTGCCAGCAGGCCCGTACGACCCATCTTCATCAACAAGGCATCTAGGACCCTCGCGAGGGGCCAAGCCTCGTGAGGCGGACGACACAAGACCTCGGCAGGCAAGCTCACGAGGGGTGGAGATATCAAGGCAAGGCAAGCTCACGAGGGGTGGAGAGATCAAGGCAAGGCAAACCTCGCAAGGTTCTCGTGACGTGAGCCATGACGATCAAGACCAAAGTGAGGCGCCCGGTAGCAGCAGCCCCTTGTTTCCTCTTTCGTGCAAAGGAGGCAAGCGCAAGCGCGGAGTACCGGGGCATCAAGCAAAGGTTTTCATATCAGTGCAACGAGACCAGGACCACCAGGACGGCAAGACGGAGGTCACCATGGAGCCCAAGGCAGCGTCACCACCAGAGCCTTTTGCAGGCGAAGACTACTTTTGTTAGGATAAGTTGTACTAGCTGTCCCCTTTCAAATTGGCTGTTGTTGGCTCCCTTCCCGCTCAATATTGGCGAGAGGACCAGGGCCTCTATAAATAGGAATAGCCACCACAGTAGGGGGAGAGGAGACCGGAACTAAGCCTGAGCTGATCGAATCCTCGCACACACAAGTTCGCCAAGCACAAGAACACCTCGACCTTAGGAGGCTGTTCTTCCCCTTGTACTGTTCATCATAAGCGCAAGAGGCGATCCACCACCACCACACTGGAGTAGGGTATTACACCACAACGGTGGCCCGAACCAGTATAAATCTTGTGTCCCTTGTGTTATGTGTTCCTCGAGTTAGTCCGCAAGATCTTAGCAAAACTAGGACGTGGATCGGTAGGGTGGAAATCTTCATGCGCACCCCAGTGTTCGAACCTTGAGGGTTTTGCCGGAACCCGTGATCTGACAGGGTGGACCGCCCTGTTTCAAAATACTGGAACCGTAGACATGAGTGAATAGTATTTATCTGTGTGTTCTCTTCCATCATGTGTGGGCAACAAACACTGCATTGTATAGAAAGAAAGTGCCATTTCCAGCTTTTACATAGACTACAATCTTTTACATGGAATACAATCTGCCTACTTTCTATGCGTCGCACTACCAGCACTCCACCCTTGAAGCTAAACATCATGCTACTCATAATTCCCTAGTTTATTTGTTCAAATACGAATTTGATATGATTCTAATGTTCCTACTTCAGTTTTGAAATGTGTGTCTGCCTGTTATAGAGACATAAGAGGTTTGTATTTCTATGTGGTTTGGTCAGCACGATTGGGGGGTGAACTTTGCATATGCAGGGGTTTATAGGGAGACACTCTTCGAGTTGAATCTGCAATGCATTCCATAGATAATCTGACTACTTTTTATCTTTTCATGAATCTCAGATTCTGAACAACATCATAATGATTATGAGCTTGCGGCATGAAAAGAATAAAGCAGAACAATGCCATGGCTGTCAAACTTGGCATTAAGGGACTAAAATCAAGTCTGGACGCAATGCAATGCAAACGCTCTCCACCTACAGATTCATGCTCAGAATATGATCCTAATAGTGATTCTGAGCTAGAGGGAGACCTAAGTCAATGTAGCTCCCTAATGGAGGAGTCAGAGACAGATGCCCTATATTATTCACCCATCAAGGTGCTTGCTCTAACTTTCCAAGGTTATATTGGTCACACATATCTTGCAACTGATGCTTTTGCATTGCTTCTACTTTGTTGCACTACCATTAGCTTAGTTTACACATTGTGTATGTGAATACGCCCTGCCTATCCATTTTCAGTACATATTCCATCTTTCATCATACCATATTTATCCATTGAAATGATGTTCTTGTGTATCAGACGTTCAAAAGGAAGAGGGCAATTGCTGATCGCGGAGGAGCACGAGCAAAGTTTTTGGAGAAGGTAGTGACACCTGATAAATCAAATAGCCCATTAGGTGTAGTTGCAATATCACCTGACCCACAAAACACCCCAACTCTAGCAGACTCTAGCCCTACTACATTGGTCATTTCTGATGCCCCAACTCAGCAGACCCCAACTGCAGCAAACAATATGATAATGCCAGTTGACATAGCACCAGCTCTACGATGCAAAAACCCCATTCCAGCAAAGAGTACACCAAATCCAGTTGCCAAATCCCTTTTCGAACCAGAGAGAGCCCCAATTGCAGCAAATAGGACCCTTGTTCCATTTCTTCCCAGTTTAGAAGACTAAGCTTATATTGTTGTCAGGAACTTTGTACGCATCTTTCCTTCATGGAAAGATTATACCGTAGACATAGAACAATTTCCAGTCTTCCTCCGCAACTTACGCAAAAGTAATGTACTAATGTTATTCATGGTAATTACTGCATATGTTTCTGCTGACAGAAGACACAAGATTTCATTTTTTTGAATAGGCGAGGACCAAACTGGATTGTCAAGACGAGGAAGGGTTGGTTGCTCTTTTCAAGCACTCGTTGATGAAGTATCGTTCCTACCTAAGGCAAGCGCACTTTGATGGCAAGCCTCTAAACAAAATTTCTGTAAAGTCTCCTGTGCTACATTTACCAGATAGTGAGTGGAATAATCTTGTTACACATTGGTCTCGTCTGAGCGTAAGGTACTATCTATGATATCACATGACAATTTGAACTACATTTCTGCATTTGCCTTAACGTCTCACTTGTACGAAAACTGTTAGCAAAAGAACACTCATTCTCAAGGGACCACATAATCTCGCAACTATACTGCACACTGCATTGCTCTTGTGAGTGCCTCTTGCCCTGTATGACCATAATTACTTTCATAGCTATTTGATTATGTAGCATCACTGCACATGTTAGCCTCGTCATCGTCCATTTGGTGGACATTATAAGATCCGTATGGACTCTTACATAAATTTAGAATCAACCCAATGCTTTTGAAGAGGTTTAGCTCTGCAGCCCTCTTGTAAGGACTGAACATCGTTTATCACTGTACTTACACTAACAGCTACTCCCTCTGTCCCATAATATAAGAATGTTGTGTACAGTACACCAGTGTTAAAAATACTCTTGTATTATGGGAAGAGGGATTGGTTCATTGTGTAGCATTCTGCATCTTATCTCCCTCGCTCACCATTTACTAAAAAATATTAGATCTATATTTAATCTTACCAAAGTTGAATACGCAGACAATGCCAGTGCAGAAGTGTAGCCCATTGCTCTTGTCAGTACATTTTGTCCTGTAACGCTTGTACTTCCAAGGATTTGTAGGTGATTATGCAGCATCAATCTGCATCTTATCTTCATTATCCTGTATCCCTTCCAGTATTATAATATCTATAATTACTCTCTACAAAATGTAGAGTACATGCAATGCTTATGAAGAAGATTTGTTGCTGAAATTCTTGAGTTATCCTTCCCTTGACATGTAGAAGCGCATTATAAAGCCGGTGTTAACTGCTAATGTAAGTCAGTCCTTCTAAAGCCTTTATCCTCAACTGCTGTTCAATTTGCTCATACTCCCTATCGTTTACTGCTGTTTAGTTTGCTGTTTCTATCAAAATGCATGTTCGCAAGAACCATAAGTTCCAAGTTTTACTTGTAAAACCAAATTCCTTATTCATACCATGCACATTACTCAATACTCCCTATATGTATGCTTTTTTGTGGATCTATAGTCCAGTGTGTGGTGAAGCAGCCCACATTTGCACCTTGTCATCTCCTGTTTTATCTTACTGATGTGGATGATGATATGAACAACATGCCATGCACATTAACAAAAATAGATACAATGATTGTCTTTGCCCTTCATCTATGCTTGTTATGTTGACATTGTAATCCAGTAGTGTGGGGAAGCTCCCCGCATTATGAACAATGCCAAATTATGCTATTGATATTTTGAACTTACTCTTTATTTTCTAATTTCAAATTGGATGGAATTGACAGCACAATTATCATCTTTGTTTATACACATGCAAAAACCTGTCATCTCTCTGCTTGTTTCAGGGTGATATGCCTGATGGCATGAACAAGTCTGCTGAAGGCTGTGAGACAAACCCAACATATATTGCAGCAAAGAAGGCCAAACATCTTGAAGATAGCGAGACAACCCCAAAGTCTTGTCTTGATGGAGTGTTCAAGTTACTTGAGACTAGTAGTCAGAGAAGCTCACAGAATTCGCTGTCTGAATCAGTTCGACTTCTTCAATCACAAGTCCTAGCAGAAAGGCATTCTGCAAATCAACTTCGACTTGAAGTCCTATCTCTAACAAACATTATGGAGAACATCAATGAGAACCTCATTGCTAAACAGCTACACCTGGAAGCTATGACCGGCATGCTAGGCCGGTCTCACAGCCTTGCTCAGCAGCTTGCGCATCAGTTCCCGCACAAGCCTAACCTTTCTTGAACCATCTTGGAAGTGGTCTCCGTTTAGTATTATTTTGTTATGTTGCAATGGTGCCCGTTTTTGTAATCTGCTTCTTCGTTGCGCTTTATGATCCTTTGGTGGCGAACTTGATGCCAGTGGATGTAATATACAATAAATCCTTTATTGTATAGTGTAGGTTTATTCTAAGTTACTATGTCGTAATTTCTTTATTGTATAGAGTAGGTTTGTTCTTAATTCCTACTAGTTACTGCCATCATTCGCTATCTGAAAAAAATCTGATGTAGTCGACCGGGCCGAAACATTTGGCTCTAACGGGCCTGGTTTGTAGCAGGCCACAATTGGGCCGACCTGCATCTTTCTTCGGCTCGAATGGCCATTGGGGTCTTCACACTTTGCGTCAGGCCCACAACTTACTCCGACCTATATTCGGCCCAAATTTAGTTGGGCCTTTTGTGGACCCAGCGCTTAGTTTGGCCCATGTAGCGTTGGCCCATTAACAGCTTGAATATTCTGCTGGCCTATTACGTCCCAAAAGAAACCATGGGCCTTTAGCAGGCGAAATGCATGTTGGGCCTCAATTTTCACTAGTCGTCGACGGGCCTTCAGCAGGCTGAAATGTAGACCGGGCCTTTTTCGGCCCACTTATATGACGGGCTGTTACCAGGCCGAAACATATCTCAGGCCTTAGTTGGCCCACTGATATCATGGGCCTTTAACAGGCCGAAAGCTTAGTACAGGCATCAACGAGCCAAATTATACGAAAGGCCTTTAACAGGCCCAAAGTCACATTGGGCTGAACTGTTGCCACCTTTATCACGGGCCGTTAGTGGGCTGGATGTCGCGTCGGACCATATATGGCCCATGGGCAGCACGGGTAATTACCAGGCCGAAAGACACACCGAGCTGAAATGGGCCCATGTCTACATCGGGCCTCTAACAGGCCAAAAGTCACTGGGCTGTAATTGGGCCCAAATATTCGACAAACAATTAACAGGCCAGATCTAGCTTCGGGCCATAAATGGGCCTTTATTAAACAAGCCGTTATTGGGCTGGTCCACTAGTACCTGAGTAAGTACTACGTGCCTTTGACTGGGCCGGCCTTTTTAACCTATATGGGCCTCTGTTGGGCCGTGCCACGTGTCGACGTATCATAGGCGCCTCCTGTCGTGGAATTGTCAAAGCAGATGTCCTAGAGTGAGGACTTAGTCGTGAGTCCAGTGCATCTATGTGGTAGCTTGAGAGGGGTTGATCGGAATCGAGAGGCGCAACACAAGACAAGGGTTTAGACAGCTTCGGGCCCCGGGAAACATCATCCGGTAACAACCCTACATGCTGTTTTAGGCTAGGTCTCATTATCGTCACGAGGGAGTCACCGTAAACCGGCTCTCCCAGTTATGTCTAGCCCTAAGATTGTTTCTTATTGCTTGTAGCTTGTCCCTCTTTGGGGAGCCCTGCCCCTCCTTATATATGTTGAAGGGGCGTGTTACATGTGGAGTCCTATTAGGACTAGTAGAACACCCGTGCGTTGCTACGGGCTATAATGCATATACTTTAGGAAGCATCTCTGGTCTGAACTCATAAAAGCCCACTGTGGTCTTGTGAATGTCTTCTCCAATAGACCCTACAACGTACATAGTTGCCGCCTGTCGAAATCAATGGACATCATCTTCCTCAATTATGTGTCAACCCTGCTTATGACGAACCTAAAAAGATGGAGTTAATGAACGAAAGCATCATGCAGTTGAAGCTTGATAATCACAAAATGCATGACTACTTTGTACAAGAGGTTAGGTAACTACAGATTAAAACATATCAGGCTAGACCTATGCTTTTTCACTAATAATCCCCATCCTCCATAACCTATACTGACATGGTATGATTGGACAATAACATACTTATTTTCTAAATTACATAACTGAAAAGAAATCATGAACTATAGGCAAAAGAATGACGGACCAACTATTACAGATTAGGCACAACATGTGATCTTCATTGACATGCATGCTAGTACTAATCAAAAATGTGTGCCTTAGGACCTACTATAGGAACGCTCATGTGCGCGCTGGCTCATGACCGACATCTTACATAGAATTCTTCTATTGAGTTTTTCATTTTGCGTTTCCATTTTCTTTTTTTCCCTGTGCAATTGGTGTGCTCTCGCGCTTCCTCTATGCAACTCTCCTATGTACTTTCTATGATGCATTTCTATGAACGCAACTCTCCTACGCAACTCTCACATGGCAATATACCTATTGCACAAAACATGTCTTGTCTAGACAAGAATGAATGCACTTTATCGTGAATGTTTTTATTTTATTGTTGCCATGTCATGCCCATGTTTTTTTCATCGATTCTGATTTTTTATCGGTAGGAACCAAGAAAACGGTTTCCGGAAATTCTCGGAATTTTTAGATGAATTTTGAATTCAAAATTTTTGTGTATCAATATAATATGTTTAAGTCTCTTTTTAACATAGTGATTGGCCTGTCAAAGTGGCCAGCCAAGTGTTATCTTGTGTTCACAAGGGCATACGAACTGTATTTGACATATGTCAGCCGTATAAATTCAGATTTTTCGGTGATACTTGAATTTTTTGCTGGGTAATGGAAGGGCCGGTTTTTGATCAGTTTCCGAAAATCTCGGCCAAGAAAAAAAAACCTGGTCATGCCACCATTATCTGGACAAGTTCTTGCAAGAACATGATGGCTGATAAAAAATGATGCAGCACAGCCTGAAAACAACATATAGTATTGGCATTCTGTATCATTTGATGACATCATATTATAGTTGGGTGAAATTTTATCCACAAATTTGAAAGATCAGAGCAAAGAAAAACAAGCATTTCGTGTCCCATTAGCTCCTTGCAACTTGGCTCCTCCGAAATCATACATATTCCTTGCAAAGATTTCTTTATTAAAGTTATGTTCAAGGTAGGCCGATGTTATTTTATCGTCAAAGCTGGACTGAAAGCTATTACACCAAATCATTTTGCCAACTGAAAATCTGAATAAAAAAAAACAATTCACGGGTTAGGCTGCTCCTTCAGGAAAAGTTATGAATTAAAATGAGAACGAATGTCTGTCTGAATGAACGACTTATATAACCATTCATAAATGAAACACGATCTGAATCTGGCAGGTCTGTCCACAAAGTACAGAGCAATGTAGACATGAATGAAATATCAAGGAAAGATGAACAACTGAATATAAAGTGTGTGTTCGCATTACATTGTTCCACTCTCGTAAGCTACTGTTGTTATCCTTCAAGATGTACTGCACCAATGTGCCATGATGCTTGCCTATCCTGATGCATTAGCTCTGCCGCTCTAGGAGTATATATATGGTTGTTCATGCAACAAGAAGAGATGCAATCAGTTGTTCGCAAGGAAGAAATGTCTAATTCGTATTATAAAAACCATGCAAGAAAGGACTTCCTCGAGGACACAAATCAGTGGGAGATTTGCACAAACTAATTCGTCATCCTCTCCTAGATTTATCATCATGCAGAAAAGAGCCTTCAACTTCAGTTATTTGCCTCCTGAACAAGCAGACATGTTCTTCAGAAAATCACAAGATCTTCAGAAAATGCACCTGTAGGAGAGCATAAGATTCACATCCAAGAGAATGAAGGAATGAACAAACAAGAAAAACACATGGACATGTTCAACTACTCTGTACAGGGTGATCTAACACACATCGATAGAATATTTCAACAGCGCCATAATCAGACACGTTTCCTTTGAACCAGATGAGGAACGTGCTATGATGAAATTTGAGTACGAAACAATGGTAAGAACAATAGACACCAAGATACATGATACTACATCACTTGTGGCCGTTTTCCATGCGTACCTTGCTGCGTGCTCCACCGCCGCCTGCTGCCGCTCCTGCCCTTGTCACCCTTGTGTGTTGTGTGTGGCACATCTGCGCCCTTAGCTTGTAGTGTGCATAGGCTGACCCATCGTTGTGATGCCGGTCGAAGAGGACAACGGTGAGGGACTCTTCGTGCCACAGTGAGTACCGGGGACATCAGCTGGGCATCGATGGACTCTCGCCCCTTCTCGAGGTGATGGCGGCCTGCGGCGTCGGTATGCCGCGGATAGGGAGATGTCCCAGTGGCCGGCGCTAGAGCTGCAAAGTGGGCGGTGGTACAACAAGCGGTAGGCGAAGGCGTCAAGAAAACGAAGAGCCTTCACTGCTTGAGATTGATCGCTTGTTGGAGGGGCATGTAGGCAGCGCGATCGATGGAATCCCAGATTCCAAGTTAGTCCATATATGGAATGAAGTGATTTGGAATATTGACTCTCTTCTTTTTTTTTGCGATGTGGAAGATTGATCCGTTGTTGATGGAGGGGCATGGAAAGGCAGTGTGATTGATGGAAAAATCCCAGATTCTCGGTTAGTCCATATATGGAGCGATGTGATTTGGGATATGCTTGCAGAGTCTGAAAAGAGAAAAAAACCAAGTGGGAGCAGAGATTACCACCCTTATGTATACGAACGCCCCCCACCCTTCCATTTGAATTTATTCTGTTACCAAATCTCTGGGTAGGTTTGAGATTGACTGCCGATCATGATCTGATTTATCCGTTTGTGACTTTTATTACATTTCCAAAGATTGATAACCGGCTTAAACCTGTGGGAGGAGAGATTTGTGGATAGATAAAAACCAGTGGTGCGTGGGTGGTGGGAGGTGGGAGGAATAAAACCGGACGAAAATAAAACCGAAGTACCAGGCTACCAACTGCTCCATTAGGAGTAGACATTAGGTGTAACGCCCCGGATTTGATGCGCCAGGTGTTTGCCAGTTATTCGCCGTCGTTGCCATGTCATTTGCTTGCGTGTGCACTTTGCCATGTCATCATCTGCATTTCATATCATGTCATCATGTGCATTTCATTTTGCATACATGTTCGTCTCATGCATCCGAGCATTTTCCCCGTTGCTCCGTTTTGAGTGTGCTCTATATGAAACTTGCTTGATTTTGCATGTAGCTTCATATTATCATTTTGCATCCTTGTTTTAAGGTGTTTGCTTGATGTTTGTATGCATTTTGCATCAATGCCATGTTTATCTTATTTTGCTCATATCTTCTAGGCCGTAGCTCCGAATTAAATGAACTTTATATGTAACTTGACTTGAATTTCGTGTAGATCATTGTGGTGCATTTTAACTTGCTGTTTAACAACTTCAACTTACGGTTTATTCAGATCTGGAACAATTTCGAAATTTGCATATGAGGACTTACCGGAATTGTTATAAGTTGTTCCCGGCCTCATTTAAACTTGCCATGATGTGTTGCTCTTGTTTGCATCATCTCTTGCCATGAGTAGCTTCATGTAGCTTTGTCATGCATCATGCTTGGTTGTGCATCATGTCTTGTCTATGTGTGGTGTGTTTACCATGTTGTGTGCTTCTTCTTGTTAGTTCCCGTTTCGTTGCGATCGTGAGGATTCGTTCGTCTACGCTTGGTTCGTCGTCGTGGCTTCATCTTCTTCATGGACTCGTTCTTCTTCCTTGCGGGATTTCAGGCAAGATGACCGCTACCCTGGATCTCACTACTATCATTGATATGCTAGTTGCTTCGTTCTATCGCTATGCTGCGCTACCTATTACCTGTTTATCAAGCCATCCCAAATTGCCATGAACCTCTAACTCTTTGTCACCCTTCCCAGCAAACCGTTGATTGGCTATGTCACCGCTTTGCTCAGCCCCTCTTATAGCGTTGTTAGTTGCAGGTGAAGATGAAGTTTGTTCCTTGTCGGAACATGGAGATGTTGTTCCTTGTTGGAACATGTTTACTTGTTGGGATATCACAATATATCTTATTTAATTAATGCATCTATATACTTGGTAAAGGGTGGAAGGCTCGGCCTTATGCACGGTGTTTTGTTCCTCTTGCCGCCTAGTTTCCGTGATATCGGTATTATGTTCCCGGATTTTGCGTCCCTAACGCGGTCGGGTGATTTATGGGACCCCCTTGACAGTTCGCTTTGAATAAGACTTTTCCAGCAAGGCCCAACATTGGTTTTACCATTTGCACGACCTATTACCTTTTCCTTGGGAGTCGCGCTCTCAAGGGTCATCTTTATTTAGCCCCCTCCCGGGCCAATGCTTGTCTAAGTGTTGGTCCAAACCAGAACCACTTGCGGTGCCGCCCCTAGGCAACTTGGGGTATCGTCGGTTGCCGTCGTAGTGTTCATCCGGTCGTGGCACGAGGCGAGATCTGTGCGCTACTATCGAGGTGTCGGCACGTCGGGAGGTCTTGCTGGTCTTGTTTTATTCTGTCGAAATGTCTTGTAGCGGGATTCCGAGACTGATCGGGTCTTCCGGGAGAAGAATATCCTTCATTGATCGCGAGAGCTTATCATGGGCTAAGTTGGGACACCCCTGCAGGGTATAAACTTTCGAGAGCCGTGCCCTGGTTATGTGGTAGATGGGAATTTGTTAATATCCGGTTGTAGTAAACTTGAAGTAAACTCTTCTAAAATACACCAACCGTAATGCGTAACCATGAGTGTCTCTTTTGGGGTTGATCGAGAGGAGAACACGGTTTTTGGGTTATGTTTGGCGTAAGTAGGAGTTCGGGATCACTTCTTGATCATTACTAGTTGACGACCGTTCCTTTGTTTCTCTTCTCGCTCTCATTTGCGTTGGTTAGCCACCATATATGCTTAGTCGCTGCTGCAACCTCACCACTTTACCCCTTCCTTTCCTTTAAGCTTTGCTAGTCTTGATACCCATGGTAATGGGATTCTTTGAGTCCTCGTGGCTCACTGATTACTACACCACCGATTGCAGGTACAGGTTATGCGATGATCATGGCGTGAGGCGATGTTTGCTTGTGTTGGAGTTCTTCTTACGCTTCTTCGATCGGGGATAGGTTCGGTCGGCCTGGGCTAGCGAGGTGGATGTCGTTTGAGTTTCATTTATGTTTCATCCATAGTCGGATGTTGATCTTGTATATGATGTTGATGTATTCTTGTGGCATTTGTGCCTTATGCATGTATCCCCACTATTATGTAATGTTGATGTAATGATATCCACCGTGCAAAAGCGTTTCAATATGCGGGTCTATCCTTGGTGGGACCTTCGAGTTCCTTTTGGATAGGGTCGCATATTGGGCGTGACATTAGGACTAGTCTATCTCTAATACAAACCGGATACAAGTCCAGGTCTTAACTCCTTGTAAGACAAATATTCCTCACGCCTTTCCTCTTAAACCGGCCCACCATAACATGAGCCGTCCTTCTGGGCCTTGGGCCTTGTCACTGTCTGTCCCGCCCGCCGGGTTACCAGTGAATCATAATGTCCAGTCGGGTTGCTTGTAAACCGTCTGGTCTGTGCGGGTCGCCGTTGAATCACCAAGTGTCAGCGGGGTCTCAAATAAACTGCCAAGTCCAGCCGGGTTATACTTCCGGCCGGTTTACCTCGCGGGGTATATCCCCGACATTAGCCCCCAGTTTAATTTGGATTTATCCATGTTAAACTGATCATGTAAAATAAACACAAGAACAAACTTGACAGATTATGCTCCGGGTTAAGAATTCTTGTTAACCGACACCTGATCATCCTTAATTCTTTGTCATTTCCTTCTTCTAGAAAATCCAGGTCAATAACCAACTTCATACTCAAATTGCCGACGTTGGTTTCTCATAGAAAAATATTGTGAAGAATAATCCACTTGAGTCGGCTTCCAAAGTGCCGATTTAAGAAATATGAGTCTTGAAATACTCATCTGATATTCAGCCGGTTTGAAGATGTAAAACTTGATGGTTTAATATTACCAAAATTGCCGGGTTATAAAAACTGATAATTTCAGGTCATGATTGTTTCCAACGCCGGTTCCTGCTTGTTGCCAACGCCGGTTTTTCATGATTATTGATGACGCCGGGTTATGATTGTTTGCAGACACCAGGTCATAATGATTGGTGATGCCGGGTCAATCTGGTTTCCTCAAAATTGAAAATCAGAAGATTTTTCTCCCTTATATCCATATTACCTGTAGCCCCCAAGTCTTGAACAGAACAAAGTGATGATTTGAGACTTGTTTCCATATAATTACTGCTACTTTGAAGAAATCCATGTTGTTTATCTCTAGTAAAAACTGAGTACTCCATATATGTAGCCCCCAAGTACCGGGTTGTCATGCTTGCAGCAACCTGGGACTTGTAATTGCTTATAAAAAGTTCAATCAGTGTAGCCCCCAAGGGCCGGGTGATTATGCAATAATGAGCAGGGACTTTGTAAATATAATCATGTAGACTTGAGCAATGATTGGTAGCCCCCAAGGGCCGGCTTAGTAAGAAAATACTGAACCGAGACTTGATATATACTTGAATGTTTGACGGGAGCAATCGGCAGCCTCCAAGGGCCGGTTCACTATGATATGATGAGTCGGGTCTTTAATAAGATGAGCAAAAAATGACTTTGCATTAGCCCCCAAGTGTCATGGTGCATGCTTGCAGCGACATGAGACTTGCATATTTGATATAATCTCAATTTAAATAATGTAGCCCCCAAGTGCCGGGTCGTAAGCCTGCAGTGACTCGGGACTATTCCTTCAATTGTAGAATAAATCATATCCTTTGATAAAATAATATCCATTGCGCTAAAGCGACTTTAAAAACCTCAATAATACCGGTTATTAATAACCATAATAAAAATCCAGCCATGTTGGCTATTCAAGATAATATAACCCGGTATGAAAACCTTATTCATTCAATATCATAATGAAAATTTAGCCAAGTTTGGCTATTTGAATAATATAACCCAATGTTTATAAGCGCATGATTCCAAAGGCGCAATCCAAATATATATTCGCGACTTATAGTCAAAAGCCAGGCCGGTTTAACAAACACCGGATAATTTCTTCATCATATACTGGCGACTTATTGTCTTAAAGCCAGGCCGATTTAATAAGCACCAGATAATTTATCATCATAATGGCGACTTATAGTCAAAAGCCATGCCTGGTTATTAAACACCGGTGATTTATAATCATGCTTTATTCAACCTGTTTCTGCATACAACAAGTTTAAAGTGTCCTGGCGGTTTACTGCAGGAATGAATCATAATACCCAACATATAACTGGGTTTATAACCAAGGCTGCACTTAAGAATAATCAAATATGAAATATATCATACCTGTGACATTGAATCACATCGTTGGTTTACCTACTTTTTGTAGTAAGAGTGATAACCCCAATCTTGAGTAATGATAACTCCTTTCATACTGTGTCGGTTTATGATAAAACCGTATCGGGTTGTGATAAACACCGGTTTAACCATATACAATACTGGCGACTCATAGTCAAACCAGACCGGGCTGATAGTCTCCGGATTATAACTTGATCGTGTACTGACAACTTGTAGTTGAAAGCCGAGCCGGTTTAAAAAACAACCAAATTTTTTTATCAAAAAGAGAATAAAACTGAATCAAAGGCAAATAAAACCGTTGTAGGCGAGGCTTTGAGCCGATCAAGAGGTGTGACTATGGTTCGGATACGACCAAGCCCCCAAATGACATTGTGGCATTCGCCGATCAAGAGGTGTAGCTATGGTTGGGTTCGACCAAGCCCCAAGTGATCTGTGGCATTCGCCGATCAAGAGGTGTAGCTATGGTTCGGATCGACCAAGCCCCAAGTGATCTTTGTGGCATTGTGCCAATCAAGAGGTGTAGCTATGGTGGTTCGACCAAGCCCCAAGTGATCTTTGTGGCATTGCGCCGATCAAGAGGTGTAGCTATGGTTCGGATCGACCAAGCCCCCAAGTGATGTTGTGGCATTGCGTCGATCAAGAGGTGTAGCTATGGTTGGATCGACCAAGCCCCAAGTGATGTTGTGGCATTGCGTCGATCAAGAGGTGTAGCTATGGTTCGGATACGACCAAGCCCCCAAGTGATCAATAATATGATAAGCCAATAAGGCAGGATACCCATGTTTGAACCGCGCATCATGGCACCAGGTCCTCTTCGGCAACCTTTAACTTTTTGCAAGAGATAAATTCTTCTTAAGCGGGATTTTGAACGGATATTGAGAGCTTCAAAGCTTTGTGGAGACATCTTTCCTTGAACGGATTATAAACGGAATCTTCATTTTCAGCGGAAGCGTTCGACGGCCTTTCAATTCGAACATGCGAGAAGTTAATTCCTTTTTGAACCGGAAATTCTTAAACCGGATTTGAGAGCTTCAGAACTTTGCGGGAGAACAGATTTCCTTGAACGGATTGTAAACCGGATATTTGATATCTTGAGAGAGACGGCTTCCCTTGAGCGGATTTTCAACGGAATCCTTTCGATAACCGGAACTTTTTCATTGAACCGGATTTTGTAAGCTGTCATATACTTTCTAAGCGGAAATTTTCGGCGGCCTTTAATTTTCATCAATATAACAGTAGCCTTGGGACGGGTTATCTTTCCTTCATCGTCACAGGGTTCTTAAATTTGCTTTGAAAGCGGCAAGATTTGCGAGTCATGTCATCGTAGCCCCGAGTCTCAAAAGCGACTCGAGGAGTTGGCTTGAGACTCTCCATATTTGACCGTGATATAAACCGGCATAACTTGTTTATCATTGGCGCTGATAGCATGATGTGAATCCACAGAAGGTTGAGGTGACTACGGCGGGTTATAAATGATCCGTATGGCCGTGTCGACCTTTCGGCCAATGGTTCCTTCCAACTGGCGATTTGAAGTTAACCAAACTGTAGTGGCGGCGACTTGTGCGCTGTCCATTGAGCCATACAGTGCAGAAGGCAGTTGATAGTATATGATAATTTGCCTCCAATTTGTTGAAAGAAAACCCTGGCTACCTAATCTGTGACTTGCTCAAACAGCTCATGCAGACAGGTGCGACCCTGGTGTGTCGATGTAGACCAGGCCGCAATAGACGGACGGTAAAGACGTCCACAGTATTAGAGGTGGCTCAGACAGATGAATCGGCCGCGACATTGTAAGCCGGTGCGGTCACGAAAGTCGGCCGCGGCGTTGGAAACGACACGGACAAATGAATCAGTCGCATGTGTTGATGTAGCGGGGGCGGCGACTTGCACAAATAATGCTGGCGCGTACCCTTTATGCGACACCTTTGTAAGAAATAGTGGTCCTGCGAAAAAATATCATAGACTATAGTAATTGTTCTCAAACAATTTAATATGTGCTGATCATATATAGAAAAGATAGCACCTGGCAGTTCAACACAGCAGCGAAAACAGCGGCAATCATGGTGGCGGCTCATTGCGACCCTGACAGCTCAACGCTCAGAGAGCAAGGGAAGACCGCGGAGGTGGGCGGCTCAGGCTCAACACGACGCGAGGCGAGGCGGCTCAGGGAAGCCCCCAGTGAGGTGGAGCACGGTAGTTTGTCCATGGTGGAAAGGCTGCGGCGACGACCGCGTCCGCCGGTTCAACAGTGGTGGCTTAATGCAGGTAGAAGCAGAGGCGAGCCGGATGGCTGTGCACATATACGCACATGCAAGATAGCAGCAGAAGGTGAGCCTGACAACTGTGCGTTAGAGATTAAACCTATTGACTCGCCAGTTTGATCCAGTGTGGTAATCGTTTGCCCAAACATGTACGCTCAGGCAAACCGCTTTAACAAATATTATTTCTTCTCTGGATCGGTTGTCTCCTCATAGTACAATACCTTGAAGGAAACCTCTTCACTGCACCCAATAAATCCATATGTATATAATATTTTCCAGAATCATGACCAGGAGCTGTTTTCCATTAGCTGAATCCCAGCACTACCACCATGCATATCTTGACTTAATTCGTCTGAACTGAAAGGAGTTTGGCTGTTGTGTACTTCTGTTGATAGGATTGCAGCCCGTATACCCTCGATGAAATGCAATCCAACTTTTATCTTCAGATTTCAGCATGCTGTCCAACAGCGTTTCTCCACTCAAGAAGCTGCACTATGGCGCACTGTGGGTTTGCTTCAGAGTTCCTCTTTGATCAGAGCAAAAAGTACTAGTGTCGGGTAATATACTATAGGCTTCTTCACCCTAGACCTCGGACCAACAGCCCTCCAGCGAGTTCAAACACATCGGTATCAAGCGCACGCCGGGTACGCCTCATCCCGTGCTCGAATGTCGGTTTAGCGAGAGGCAGGCTCGGCTAAGCGTCTTGGCACCTGAAACAGCGGCGACTTGTCGGGTCGAGCAGCCAGCTCAGGTCGGCGAGCCAGGCGGCTCAAGCGGAGAACGAAGGCGGAGGTGGAAACATCCGTGGCTCTCCCGCTGAAGTTGAGGCGGGTAACGTAAGAGGCTGACGGCGTAGGTGGAACTGAGGTAAGGCCGTGGCGGCGGCAGCGGCGACTCAAATCCTGGGTGAGATGAGGCGGCGCCGCCGGCGATTTGAATTGGGCGCGGTCAAAGCGGTGATTGGAGCGCAAGGTCAGGAGGTGGCGGAGGCGAGCTGAGGCGGCCCGAGATCCGAGGCCACACTCACGGCTACGTGCTGTCGGCGGGGCGGGCCACACCATAGCTGAAGAGACCCGAGGTGACGGAGCGATGGCCGAAACAGCAAGGCCGGCCCGATGCAGCGGCGGGTTGACGTACAAGGTGGAGAGGCAAGCCGCGCATCGGCGGCGGCTGAAGAGGCCTGCGGTGACTCGGCGGCTCAGGGTCGACCTGGTAGAGGTGGCCACCTGGTGGTGGAGCAGCGCAGAGGCGGAGCAACGAGGCGGCGGCGGCCGTGGAGGCGACGACGGCGGCCGGCGGTGGAGCCGTGGAGATGGCGGCTCGATGATCACCGGCTTTGGGTCGGAACGGTGGCAGAAGCGGGCGCCTTGAGGCGATGGCGCATGCGCGGTCAATGAACGAGTCCGGGTCATGGCCGGCTCCGTTTCCGGGTCGTTTTTTTTTGAAACTGCCCCGTATTCCTTCCTGCATCGTGGCCATCTTTGGAAAAAAACTGCGACCGCTCCCCAGGTTGTATAGCAGCTGACTACAAAGACTTTTGACTTACAGTGTACATGGCTTTCACGTGATATCAATTTGGAGGTCATGATGGGCCTGGGAATTTGTGCCTTTGAGAGATTTGCCTCTTCATGTAGCAAAGGGAGACCAAAAAATAGCTGGTTTGGGTACTTCCTCACAGAACGGAGTACTGGCCGAACGATTCTTTGCTCGATCCATATGCCGATTTGATGGGGGATTAGGAGAACCTCCGTGGACAATTGCACGCGCGAATCCGATTTGTCTTCGCTGTAGACTAGATCGATCTTGCAGCGGTTGATCCAATCCGCCTGTCTGACTCGAAGTGGATAATGTTTTCTTGATCGCAACTGACGAGGCTTAGATTTGATGCAAAATCCTTCCGTACTGGATCTTGCGCCATCCGAAAAATTGCGAACAGCTCGAACCCTAGAAAAAATTCCTCCAAGACTTCAACACCACCGTGCGCCGGCCCCATGGTGGGCGCCAACTGTCGTGGAATTGTCACAGCAGATGTCCTAGAGTGAGGACTTAGTCGTGAGGCCAGCGCATCTATGTGGTAGCTTGAGAGGGGTTGATCGGTGTCGGATTTCGGGTTCCGGCAGACCCTTGAGGTTTGAACACTGGGGTGCGCGCGGAGATCCAACCCTCCACCGTCTCGCACCTTGCCGAATCGCTGGGACCTAAACTACTAAACGGAACAGCACAAGAGACACAAGATTTATACTGGTTCGGGCCACCATTGTGGTGTAATACCCTACTCCGGTGTGTGGTGTGGTGGATTGCCTCTTGGGCTGATGAGGAACAATACAAGGAAGAACAGCCTCGTGAGGTGCATTCTTGGCGGTCAGTGCGATGAACTGTTAGGTGGTGTTCGGTCGCTCTAGCTCTGGTTTCTTGATGAGATTCGGATCCCTCCATACAGGGGTGGCTACTCTTATTTATAGGCGAGGCCTGGGCCTCTTCCCAAATATTGAGCGGGAAGGCGCCAACAATTAGCCATTTGAAGGGGAACAGCGGGTACACTTATCTGACTAAGTTGGACCTCGCTTTGCCAAAGGCTCTGGTGATGGCCTTTGCTTGGGCTCCACGATGACTCCCTTCCGGCCGTTGGGCTGGTCTTGATCTTGTTGCACGAAATGGATGTCTTTGCTTGATACTCTCGCTGCGCTTGCTCCCTTTGCACCAAGAGGAAGGGAGGACCTTTGCTGTGGCTGGCGCCTCTTGGCGCCCTTGGTAAATCATGGCTTGCGTCACGGGCACCTCGCGAGGTACCTTGCCTTGAACTCTCCGCCTCCTCATGAGCCAGGCTGGCGAGGCCGTGCACGAGAAGCTCCTTGTCGTCCGCCCGCAATCTGGCCCCTCGCGAGGTCCTGAGCTGCGTTGATGAAGATGGGCCGTCTTTGGGCCTCCTTGAGCCACGCCGCGAGCCGCGAGCGAGCAAGTCCGGGGACCCTGTTCCCGAGCGCCCGCATAGCCCAGGCCTGGCGCGCCGAACAGGCGAGCAGCCCCGGGCCTGGCGCGCCCGAACAGCGGCGAGCGGAGGCGAAAGGGCAAGTCTGAAGCATCGCGAGCCCCTAACAGCCTGCGGCCTTAGGCGGCAGCGTGGCGGTTGATTGACCAGCGTCGCACTACTTCCCCATGATGCCTCGGTAACCACCGGATTCGATAAGTCCCTGCATGCGAGTGGTCATGATTACGGTGATCGTGGAGGCCGACGGTTGGCCTTCGCCCGGCTATAAATGCTGGAACGGCCTTGCGCCCTTCGATCTATCCTTTCTTGTCTCTCTTCTTCTCCATGGCTCCACCAAGGAAGTTCTCGGCCCACGAGAGAAGGGAAGGGCCGTCAGTCAGTCTTCCTCTCCTCCGCCTAAGCATGGTCGAAGTCGCCCTATAAGCATCCGTGGCCTCCACAGCGGTCCCCCAGCAGTCGTGGGGAGGCTCTCACGCGTGTGGCGGCAGCTGCTGGCCATGGTCGGGCGTGCCCGACGCGCGTCCCCGAGCCGCGCCTCCATCTTCTTGAAGCTGCCGGAGTTCATGGTGTGGGTGGAGGAGCCGTCCGGCGTCCGGCTTCACTCCGCGCTTCCTCTGGGTGAGCTCCCGGTGGCGCCTGGGTGGCCTCGGCTCGAGGCGGATGGCTGCTGCAGCCCGGGCCGTGGGCTTCTGGAGGTCTGCTATAGGGAACCTGTTCGACCCAGGTGGCGGGCGTTAGCCCAGCGTGGTCTTCGCCGCGGTGCTCCCTGCACTTCAATGGCGGCGCGCGCCACCCTCTCGTGAGGTGTTCAGGGAAAACGGTCGCCGCATGGGGTGCTGCCACGAAAGCGACGGCCGTGGCCGAGACTCAGCCCGGCGTGGATGGAAGGGCAGCGGCGGTATTTGGCGATGCCGTGACTCCTCAAGCTTCACCAGCTCTTCTTGGTGGTGATTCTTCCGGCGGCGTCGCGGCTAGCCCCCCGCCGCCCGCGCTGCAGGGGTGGCAGCGGGTCCGCTTGCCGCGCGCGCGGTGAAGCGAGAGGAGTCCGCTGAGCTCGGAGGCGGCTCGAGCCTTCCAGAGGGCGGCGCAGGCGTGCTTCACCTTTTGTCCTTTTCCTTTCTTTTCTCCTGCGCCAAAAGACAACAATGTGTGGCCCGTGGTAGCGTTTAGGATTAACACCGTTAATTATTGTCTTGCTTTTGTTATCCTGATCTTGTTCCTTTACATTTGTCGCCCATTATAAGTGAACTCCAGCCGTGGCGCTGAGGCGACCGATCCGGGCCCCATGTTCGCGTTGTGCTGCCCGTGAGGCATGGTCGGGGGTGCTCGGTGTGGACCAGGGCGTGAAAACTTGAGCGATAGGGGTAGGGCAGCTTCGCAAGGGCTCCAGGGCTTACGCCTCGCGAGTCCCCATGCAAGAGAAATCGAGGCAGAGAGGCGAAAAGATCGAAGAACCACGGACCAAAGATGGCGATAGTTTCAATAAAAACTCCAAATGGGAATAACTAGTCAAGCTGCAGAAAGCAAATGAAAAGCAGCGTCGGCACCTAGTCTAGTCTTGATGTCTTCTCACCGGTAGCGGAGCTAAGTGCTGCCCTTTGGGCGTGGGAGGGAGCCCCATTGCACGAGGCGGCACTCCGAGACTCAGGGCATGTACAGCCCCAACTCATTATTACGTGAGAGTGTCACAGGCGGCGAGCTTCACGGGCGTTGGCCCTCTTCACGAGCTCCGGGCCTTTCTTGCAGGAAGCAAGCTTCCGCGGGCGTTGGCCCTCTTCACGGGCTCGGGCCCTTTCGAGCAGCGGCTTCACGGCGTTCGCCTTCTTCACGAGCTCTGGGCCTTTCTTACAGGAAGCAAGCTTCCGGGCGTTGGCCCTCTTCACGGGCTCGGGCCCTTTCCGAGCAGCGGCTTCACGGTGTTCGCCTTCTTCACGAGCTCTGGGCCTTTCTCGAAAGATATGAGCTTCACGGCATTCGCCTTCTTCACGAACCTTGGGCCTTTTCCAAAAGGATGAGCTTCACGGGCATTCGCCTTCTTCACGAGCCTTTGGGCCTTTTCCAAAAGGATGAGCTTCACGGGCGTTACGCCTTCTTCACGAACCTTTGGGCCTTTTCCAAAAAGAATGAGCTTCACGGGCATTAGCCTTCTTCACGAACCTTTGGGCCTTTTAGGGGTAAAACCTCCGGAGGTGCTGGATGTTCCACGTGTTACGTATAGGTACTCCCTCCGAGTCAGCGCGCGGGCGGGCCTAGAAACATGAACAACCTTGAGCGGGCCCTCCCACATGGGAGAAAGCTTATGCAGTCCCTCCCTAGAGAGGACCCGTCGAACACGAGGTCCCCTACCTCGAGAGTTACAGGGCGGATGTTGCGGCGGTGGTACCCGGAGTGCTGCTGGTACCTTGCCGCTCATGGCGCAGCTTCTCGACAGCTCCTCCCCGGCCACGAGGTGCGTCCCCGCATGGCGTCCTGCAGCATTTCATCGAGCGCGGGACCAGCGGATCGGCGGCTTGACCTCATGAGGAGGACCGCCCGGCTCCGTGAACCAGGAAGAAGGGGTCTCTCGGTTGGCTTGGTTGGCGGTTGTGCGGATGGACCACAACACGGACGGAAGCTTCGTCATACCGACCTCTGCCGCGAGCCTCGGTTTCTTCTTGAGCGTCACGGTCTTGAGGCCTCTCGGGACCTGCGTTAGCCGCTCGGCTGTCCATTGCTGCGAAGTGCGCCGCGAGCGTAACATATCTGCATCCCAAGGTTAGCGCGATGCGTTTTAAAAGGTTCTTGGTGAGCTGCGAACCGTTATCGGTGATGATGCGGTTCGGCACTCGAACCGGCTCACGATGCCCTTGATGAACTTGACCGCGAGAACCAGCGAGGATGGTGCGGACGGCCACGACTTCGGCCCACTTGGTGAATTTGTCCATGGCGACGTAGAGGTAGCGATAGCCCCATGGAGCCCGAGGAAAAGGGCCCAGGATGTCCAACCCCCAGACCGCGAATGGCCAAGTGAGGGGGATGGTTTGCAGACCTCCTGCTGGCTGGTGGATCTGCTTGGCATGGAATTGGCAAGCCTACGCAAGCCTTCACGAGTTCAACAGCGTCATTGGCGCGATGGGCCAATAGAAACGCTGCGGAACACCTTGCAGCGAGGGCCCGTGGCGACGAATGGTGCCCTAATCTCCACCATGTATATCTGCGGCCAGTTCCTTCCCTGTTCCACAGTGATGCGGTTGCGAGGATACATCGTTCGATCGTTTCGGTGAGCTCTCCATCCATGATGTTGTATCTGTGGCTTGCCGCGCCACAGCTCTGCCTCCTCCTCCTTCTCGGCAAAGTTCCATGCGTTAAGTAACTCTTGAGCTCCGTGATCCGCACTCCTCTTGAGGTTCCATCGTTAGGAGCAGGCGTGCTCTGAGGCAGACCCGCAGTGGGGCTTCGGAGTAGGTGGTGAGGAGCTCCACAGGCTGTGTTGTGCTTGATAGCAGGCGGGAAGGGCTTGAAGAGCCGTTCCTCAAAACGCCCGGCTCTGGGGTAACCTCCTGGAGGCTCGTTTGGCGATGTCGTCGGCCTCTTGATTGGTGCCTTGGCACGTGCTGCAGCTCAACCCCGAACTGTTTCTCCATCCTGCGGACCTCTGCAAGGTAGGCCTCCATGTGTTCATCTCTTGGCTCGTACACCTTGTTGGAGAAATTGGCGAGGCTGAGAATCGCCCTTGATGGTAGGCGCTTCACCCCAGGGGCAGCGGCAGCCTTGGACCACTATCAGCCCTCGTATTCGCTATATTGTTGGAGACCTTCTCGCCCGGTTTGGAAGCGAGTTGCAGCCTGTGTAGAAGCTTGTCTGGCGGGAGATATAGAGCACCACCCCAGCCCAGCGCCATGCACAGAGAGGCGCTCCGTCGAGTACATGACCCAACCTGGGCGCCCGGCTTCACAGGGAGAGGATCGATCCTCGCTGGCCTGAGCCGGTGCTTACATCCATTCGGCCATGAAATCTGCCGGTAGCCCCCTTGATGACTCTGGTTGTCTTGAACTCGAGCTGGAATGCTTGCAGCTCAATGTTCCACTCGGCGACCCTTCCGGCCGAGTTGGGGCTCTGAGCACCCTCTCCGGGGGTATGCAGAGACAACCTTGATTGGATGACCACGGAAGTAGTGCATGCAGCTTCGTGAAGCCACCAACAGCGAGGAGGAGCTTCTGCGGCATGGGGTGCCGTGCCCTCGCATCCCGTAACTTGTCTTGACGAAGTACACGGGTGCTCGGCGAGGCTAGAGGCGTCGGTGCTAGTGGCGTCTTCGGAAGCTGTGGTGCCTCCCGGTGTGGCGCCTCGAAGCTGGGTGCTTGGATGGAGGCCTCTCCGCCCTTGGTGTGCTTTCTGCTTCTGACGGCTGATCTTCTTCCGTTGCGGTCTTTGGCTCTGCGAGTTCCTTGATTCAGCCTTGCCTTAGCTCGGGTGGCCGCCGTGGTCTTGGCTGGCGCTCCTCCTAACGCCACCAGGGCTGCGCTAGCGAGTAGGGAGTGGCGGCGAGTGGATACAAGGGCTCACGAGGCGCGGGGCCACCATCCTTTGGAGGGCTGGTCGGGTACCTCTTGAGGTCTTGGGCAGCTTTGTCGGCCTCTTGAGTCCATTGAAGGGCCCTTTTTCTTCATAAGCTAGAAGAAAGGCAGCGCCGCTCCCCAATCGGGAGATGAAAGCGGCCCAGCGCTATTCTGGCGCCCGTGATCTTTGCATTTCCACGAGGGTCTTTGGTGGGCTCATGTCCTCAAGCGCCTTGACCTTTTACGGGTTGGCCTCGATGCCTCGGTGGGACACGAGAAACCCGAGGAGCTTGCAGAGGAACTCAAACACACACTTCTCGGGTTGAGTCGCGGGCTCAGCTGCGTTGAGCTCATGAAGGTTTCTTCAGGTCTTGTATCAAGGTCTTGGCCTGCATGAGCGTCACCACGATGTCGTCGGCGTAAGCCTCCACATTCTTCCAGTTTGTGGGCCCAAGGTGATGTGCATGAGCGGCTGGAAGGTTGTCCCGTTGCGCAGCCAGATAGCATGCATGTATAACGATACACTCCACAGGGGTTAGGAAGGCCGTCTTTCCACATCTTCCACGCCATCTTGATATGGTGATACGGAAAAAGGCGTCAAGAAGCATAACGAGTCACACTCGGCGGTGGAATCGGCGATCTGGTCGATCTTGAGGGTGGGAGCGGATCCTGCGGGCATGCTTTGTTGAGGTTGGTGAAGTCGACACACATGCGCTCCTTTCCTCCTTCTTTGGCACCACCACGGGGTTGGCCAGCCAATCTGAGTGTCGGACCTCGCGAATAACCCCGCGGCTTCTAGCTGCGGGTCTCTTGAGCGATGAAGGCCTGCTTTTCGGTGGACTGCCTTCTGTATACACTTCACAGGACACACGTTGGGGCTACGTTGAGGTGGTGATCGATTCGCCAAGTGGGATCCCGCCAGCTGATCGGGCTCCCGGCGAACACCTTCTTGTTATGCGGGGAACTTGACCGGGGCTTCCTCTGTTCGGGCTCGAGGTTGGCGCCTATGGTGAAGGTGGCGTTTGTGGACCCGTCCTCGTCGGCAGTATCTGCTTGGTCTCCGCCTTGTCTTGAGTGAACAACTGCTTATTCTTGGTCGGCGCAGCCCCTTGGGCTTGAGGGCTTCCGCATCGGCGGGCTCTTATCTTGACCATCGTCTTGAGCGAGCTTTGAGTGCTCTACTTGCACCTTGGTATCCCAGACGCAGTGAGGGCCGCTGCTCCGGGCATCTTCATGAGTTGTACCCGGGTGGGTTGCGGCCATGAATTTAGCCAATCTGGATAGCCAGGATGGCATTGTAGGGGAGGCCGATGGGGGCGATGTCGAAGTCGACCAGTTCCGTCGGAAGTTGTCATAGGTGCGAAGGTCACGGGCGGATTGCCCCAAGGGCTGGATGACCCTCCTCCTCGCCCGAAAAAGGCGGCTGGGCTGCAGCCGCTTCTGGGTATCTGAGAGGAGGTTGAAGGCCTCGGCGAAATGCGTTGAGGCCCACCGCCCGTCGATGAGGAGTCTGGTAGCGGCAACTTTGGCAGATGGTGGGTGTCGAGCATGGGGCGCTTGCAGGCGGCGAGTTGGTGGGGTGGTCCCGAGTCTAAGGTCAGCCGGCCGGCAGCTCCGTCCGGCCGAGAGCCCCCGCGCGTGGGCGGTGCGACCAGCGGACGAATGTCTTGACATGGCGGTGGAAGGCGGCGCCTCTGAGCCGCCGAGGAGGACGCGACAGCCCGGAGGAACGGCCTGACAGGCGGGTGACGAGGAAGCTGCGGCTCCTCCCTAGAGTCGCCAGGGCGCCGGGGCGATGCTTGCTGCCCGTTCCCGCCGGGCGGTGGCGGTTTTGACAGCAGGCGGTGAGGAATGAGGCGCCCGCCGTCGGAAGCCGTCCGGAGCAACATGGGAGGCGAGGCGGCTCGGCCTTTCAGCCTTGAGCCCGGCAGCGTCGAGCATAATTCGGTGGTCGGGGAAGAACGAAAGACGGAAGGCAGATTCGGCGCACCCCTACTGCGCGCAAATGTCGGTTCGGGTTCAGCGGACCCTTGAGTTGAACCTTTGGGGTGCTGGCGGAGATCCAACCCTCCACCGTCTAGCACCTCGCCCGAATCGTTGGGACCTAAACAACTAAATGGAGCAGCTAGCAGACCACGAGATTTATCTTGGTTGGGCCACCATTGTGGTGTAATACACTACTCCGGTGTGTGGTGTGGTGGATTGCCTCTTGGGCGATGAGGAACAATACAAGGAAGAACAGCCTCATGAGGGTGCATTCTTGGCGGAGTCTGATGAACTGCTAGGTGGTGTTGATCGCTCTAGCTCTGGTTTCTTGATGAGGATTCGGATCCCTCATACAGGGGTGGCTACTCCTGTTTATAGGCTGAGGCCTGGGCCTCTTCCCAAATATTAAGCGGGAAGGGCGCCAACAATTGGCCATTTGAAGGGGGCAGTGGGTACACTTATCACAGCTAAAGTTGGTCCTCGCTTGCCAAAGGCTCTGGTGATGGCCTTTGCTTGGGCTCCATGATGACTCCTTCTAGCCGTTGGGCTGGTCTTGGTCTTGTTGCACGAAATGGATGCCTTTGCTTGATACTCTCGCTGCTTGCTCCCTTTGCACCAAAGAGGAAGGGAGGACCTTTGCTGGTGGCACCATTGGCGCCCTTGAGTGCGTCATGGCTTGCGTCACGGGCACCTCGCGAGTACCTGCCTTGAACTCTCCGCCTCCTCATGAGCCAGCCTGATGAGGCCGTGCTGAGAAGCTCCTTATCGTCCTCCCGTGAGGCTTGGCCCCTCGCGAGGTCTTGAGCTTCGTTGATGAAGATGGGCGTCTTTGGGCCTCCTTGAGCCACGCCGCGAGCCGAGCAAGCAAGTCTGGGACCCCGTTCCCAGAACACCGACAATCGGACTCGAGAGGCGCAACACAAGACAAGGGTTTAGACAACCGGGCCCGGAAACATCATCCGATAACAACCCTACATGCTTTGTTTGAGGCTAGGTCTCACTATAAATCACGAGGGAGTAAATGCGTAAACCGGCTCTCCCGTTATGTCTAGCCCTAATATTGTTTCTTCTTGCTTGTAGCTTGTCTCTCTTTGAGAGCCCTGCCCTCCTTATATATGTTGAAGGCGGGTTACATGTAGAATCCTATTATGATTAGGACTAGTCTATCTCTAATACAAACGGATACAAGTTCAGGTCTTAACTCCTTGTAAGACAAATATTCCTCCGCCTTTCCTCTTAAACGGCCCACCATAACATGAGCGGCCTTACAGCCTTGGTACTTATCCTTTATCATCCCTTGCATTGGGTTACCGTGAATCATAATGTTGATCAGGTTGCTTGTAAAGCTATACAGTGCATCTTGGTCGTCGGTGAATCGCCAAGTGTCAGCAGGGTCTCAAATAAACCGCCAAGTCCGGCCGGGTTATAATTCCGGCCGGTTTACCTCGCGGGGTATATCCCCGACACCTCATGTCCAATGAATGGATGACATCTGTCCCAACAGTGAGCCAACATGTGTTTCCTCTGGCCAATGAGAATTTTACACGTGGAAAATCCTCATTGAGTGCAGGCTGATAGCGAGTTATCGATCAAAACCGGACCCGATAGCTTAACGGCGACCCATTACGGTGGATGCCACGTGTCGGTCACCCATGACGAAAGCACTTCCATGACGCGACATTTTTCGTCATGGAAATGGACACTTCCGTGATGATAATTTTCGTAATGGCACGGAACACTTCTATGACATCACATGTATGACTATCTTGATTCTATCATAAAATTGTCATGGATGTACATGCATGACAGAAAATGTGACCTACTGTGACAGACACGTATCATCACAGAAGTGTCTTTTTTTGTAGTGATAATCACCCAGTTACGTTGTGACGTTTGGTAGCACACTAAGTGTTCCTCCAGTATTCGGGAGTTGCATAATCTCATAGTCTTAGGAACCTGTATAAGTCATGAAGAAAGCAATAGCAATAAACTAAACGATCATAGTTCTAAGCTAACAGATGGGTCTTGTCCATCACATCATTCTCTAATTATGTGATCCCGTTCATCAAATGACAACACATGTCTATGGCTAGGAAACTTAACCATCTTTGATTAACGAGCTAGTCTCATAGAGGCATACTAGGGACACTCTGTTTGTCTATGTATTCGCACATGTACTAAGTTTCCTTAGTACATGTCTATGGCTAAGGTTCCGTTACGGAGTCCGGCGCAGGGACGGACTTGAAGCCCTTCGGTGTTTTATCCCCTTTGAGCCGGGTTAGGAGGTGCGCCTTCTTGGCGCCTCCGAGAGCCACCTCCTCTAGCTAGGCCTTTTGGGACTCCACCACGGCGTCATCCACGGCGGGAGGAGATGAGGCGGTCGGAAGTGAGGTGCTATTCACCTCCGACGAATCTAGGGAGCCTCTCGACAAATCGTCGAGCCCGTCCTTGGGTGGGCTGCACGGTTATACTTGCCATTAGAAGATGTTGTGCGACGAATGGAACACCATGAGTTAATCTGGTGTGCGGACACTTACGATTTCGCCAGGGGCTTGGTCCTTGGTGCCCACCGCTCTTCGCCGTCGTCGGCATTGGCAGTGTAGTCCGGAGGAAGGGTCCTTCCTTCTTGGACCCTCGGCCTCCCAGTTAGGCGGCCTTCCTTTTCTTCTCTCCCGGCGGGGAGAGGCCTCTTCCTCCTCCTGCGTCTTGGCGAGAGTCTCCTCGAGTCATCGGACGATGAGTCCAAACAGCACTGGCGCAGGGAACTCCTTGAGTTCCGTGGCCTTCTCCGGCACCATGTGAGTGCAGGAACCGAAACCCGTCAATCGAGGCGTCGGCTGGAGTCTTCTGGCAAGGGAGCTAGGCAGTCAATCTGTTGGACGTCTTGACCAGATCTGTCAAAGGTGAGGAGTTTTAGATCCGCAAAGAGTCAAACTATGAAAAAGAGTCCGTAAAGGGTAAAATAACTTACCTCGCTGGCTTGATCTGCGAGCTGAATCCAGCGATCTTGATGGCGGATCACGGGAACCGGCGCCTTGAGCAGCACCTTCCGGGCATCTTCGTACATAGTGTCGAAGAGACGACTCATGGTTTGATGTTGTGCCGGATCAAACTCCCACAAGTTGAAGACCCATTGCTGGCATGGGAGAATCCAACGGATGAGCATCACCTGGATTACGTTGACAAGCTTGAGATTCTTGTCCACGGGGTTTGGACGCGAGTTTGGAGTCCGGTCGGCTCTTCGAATTACCCCCGTCGGGCCGTCTCTTTCCATGAGGTAAGCCATGTAGGGAAGCGGATCGAATTAGGGGCCGCCGCCCATTGAGTCGCGCGGCTCGGTGATGTAGAACCACCCGATTGCCACCTTTATGGTCTCCACAAAGGCCCCTCGAGCCATATGGCGTTGGCCATCTTGCCCACCATGGCACCTCCGCACTCCGCTTAGCGGCCGCCCACTACCTTGACTTGACATTGAAGGTCTTGAGCCATAAGCGAAGTGGGGCTGAATGCGAGGAAGGCCTCGCACCTGACGATAAGCGCTGAGATGTTGAGGATGAAATTGGGGCGGATCGTGGAAATCTAGGCTGTAGTAGAACATGAGCCCCCGGACGAATGGGTGAAGTGGAAACCCTAGTCCACGGAGGAAGTGGGGGAGGAACACCACCCTCTCATGGGGCCTGGGGGTGGGGATGAGCTGCCCCTTGTTGGGGAGCCTAAATGCGATGTCGCCGAACAAGTATCCGGCCTTCCGCAACTTTTTGATGTGCCCCTTCGTGACGGAGGAGGCCATCCACTATCCTCCGCTCGGACATAGTTGGAGAAGGTTGAGGTGGGATGGGCAGACTTGGTATTTGGAGCTCGAGTCTTGTGAAATGGATAAGCAAAGGAGAAAGAAGGCGTGTGTGAAAAGTGGATCCTTATCCCTTATATGGACGGACAAAGCTATCGTCCCCACCGACTGATATAACTTCGCTTACCTCCCAAGCGCCGTAATCAATGGCGCGGTTGGGTTCTACGCCCGTATTGATGAGAATCCCGGAATAAGTGGACCACGATCTACCTTTGACAAGGCGTGCCAAGAAACCGCCTCGCTTCGCACTTGAGGTGGGAAAGTAAAAGCAATCTGAATGAAGGCTTGGCGTGGTGTGATGTCCGCAGCTGCGGAATCGTCGTGATTGAACTTGTGTAAATATTATTCTCTCTACGGTGGTATGTGGAACTTATTTTGCGAGCGGACACTATCCTTGTGTTCAAAATCTTCTATGAAGTATTGGAGGAGGAACCCGCCTTGCAATGCGAAGACAATATCGCCCGGACTCGTCGTCATTGAAGCTGGTTCGAGGCCCTCTTGAGGAGTCTGGATTAGGGGTGTCGGGATGGCGGACTATAGCCTGGCGGACTCTGGACTATGAAGATACAAGATTGAAGACTTAGTCCGTGTCCGGATGGGACTTTCCTTGGCATGGAAGGCAAGCTTGGCGATCTGGATATGTAGATCTCCTATCATTTTAACCGACTCTGTGTAACCCTAACCCTATTCGGTGCCTATATAAACCGGAGGGTTTTAGTCCGTAGGACGAACAACAATCATACCATAGGCTAGCTCCTAGGGTTTAGCCTCTCTGATCTCGTGGTAGATCTACTCTTGTACTACCCATATCATCAATATTAATCAAGCAGGAGTAGGGTTTTACCTCCATCGAGAGGGCCGAACCTGGGTAAGAACATCGTGTCCCTGTCTCCTGTTACCATCCGCCTAGACGCACAGTTCGGGACCCCCTACCCGAGATCCGCCGGTTTTGACACCGACAGAGACCCTTTGTGAAACAAGGAGAGACATTGTTCGATGTTGTCAAGATATGCATGGTTTTGAAACTAGACTATCAGACATTTGCTATGTTGTTCACGAGCATAGGAGAACTCAAGGCGAAGGTTATGGTGCTCCATCGGACAATACTGACATGAAAGCGTAGCAGTGAGGTCAAATGGCTGAGCTTGAACTTCGGTGGTGCATTTATCTCGCTAGGCTGTTAACTTTTATGCCAACCTTCCTTTTGTTTTACTGATTGTAATTTGTTTTGATGCGATACAAAATTTGATCTTAACGTGCAGCCAAAGTGAAGAAAACGACAAGCCATTTTTGTAGTGTAGGGTGTTCCCTATATTTGCCTTTGGTGGCGAACTTTGATGCCCAGTGGATGTAATATGTGTAATAGCCGTGATAGCCTAGCGTAAGTTGCTTGCTTATTTATTTCCTTATTGTCTTGTTTATTTTTTTTCTTATAGTTAGTGCAGTTCTTTTTCCGCGGTTTGCTAGTGGCCGCAATAACCTATTTTTTAAAACTAGGCCACATTAACCATGGGCTACATATTTACTTTAGTTAACATGGGCCTCCTAGGGGCCGTAGAAACAGTGGGCCTTCTAAGGGCCGTAGAAACAATGGGCCTTCTACGGGCGTAGAAACAATGGGCCTTATACGGGCCGTAGACACTATGGGCCTTCTACGGGCCGTAACATCAATGGGCCTTCTACGGGCCGTATGATTGGTTGGCCAAACATGGGCCAATAATAGACCACATTATGGCCGTATATGGGCTAGAGTTGAAATCGTCCGTTCATGGGCCGACCATAACGGGCCGTCGTTAATGAGCCGTATTTGATGACGCTATGAAAACGTCCCAACGTATTAGAGACCTAAGCGGGCTGTTGTAATCACGGGCTGAATTTGGCCTAGCGAGAAAATAACGATAGCGGGCCGTAAGTAAGCGAATCTTTGAAATGAGCCCAAGAATAAATGGGCCACGAGAAGGCGAAACATAACATGGGCGGAAGCGGCCCAACTGAATAATGGGCGTTAATGGGTATAAAGTGATACCTTTGCTCATTCACGGGCAGTTTACCCTGGAGCGTTAAGAAATTTGAGGGTTACTAAGGTCCTCATATGGGCGAAGGCGTCATGGGCCATACATGCGCGGAAGTTAAGCAGGATGGAATTATATTGGGCCCAAATGATTCTCTTGGGCCTAATTCGGATAGAGGCATAACGGGCCACTGGGTTAGCGGGCGTAAATGGGCTATATGCGAGCGAGTAGTTAACGAGGCTTGCAATGGGCCGACCAGCCACCTTTTGTGAAGTCAAGCGGGCGACCTTGTCACGAGAATGGGCCTCTGTTGCGCCGTGCCCGCGTGTTGGCGTATCATAGGTGCTTTGGGTCCAATGAGTGGATGACATCTGTCCCAACGGTGAGCCGACACGTGTTTCCTCCAGCCAATGATGATTTTACACGTGGAAAATCCCCATTGGTCGGGGCTGTTAATGGGTTATGGGATCCAAAACTGGACGAAAGCACTTCTGTGACGCGCAATATATCGTCATGGAAGTGGACACTTCCGTGATGATAATTTTGGTAATGTCATGGAACACTTCTATGACAGCACATGTATGACTATCTTGATTCTGTCATAAATTTGTCATGGATGTACATGCATGACAGAAAATGTGACCTACTGTGACAAACACGTATCATCAAAAAAGTGTATTTTTTTGTAGTGAAGAGATGTGGGCGTGCATGTGTTCAATGTCTCGAGACTACCAAACACGACATGCAGTGGTTAGTTCATTGCATGCAATGTTATTAGTTAGCAAAGAAACATTAAGTTCTCTTGTTTTTCCCTCCTTCTTGGTCACGGTGCACAACCAAAGATGACTTATTCACCTGGATGGAGGGAGTAATATAAAATATTATGAGTGCAGACGCTCTACTGTGAGGTTCCTTGCTCCTTCTCGGTCGTCGGGAATCTATGAGGATGTTTGGGTCATGGCCACACCATGTAGAATCTATAAGGTGAGTGTTTGGTTCAAGCCACACCTTAGTCAAGCCACACTTGGATCCCACATGGCATACACACACAAAATAAGGCAAGATTCCCTTAGGCTTGCCAACTTGCGGCTCTCATTTTGATGAACTAACCTTAGGCAAGCTTGGCAAAAATGTGTGGCAATGCTAGTCCTAGAACCAAACAGCCCCTTTGCCACAACTAACCTTATGCAAAGTGTGGCTGCCACAAAAAGGGTGGCTATGGCCACCACAAGTGTGGCAAGATTTGGCAAAAAAATGAGGCTATGACATGTGGACCATATAACTAGAGAAGTGTGGCAAGCCACAAGTGTGGCAAAGAACCAAACACATGTCTAAGATGTGGTGGCATGACTAGGGTTAGACGTGGCAACCTTAGGCTGGGAACCAAATAGGCCCTATGTTCTTCCACTCTTTTTTTTACGTGAGCTTTGTTCATCCTTTTGCCAACACGCGGGACATCTAGCACCAAGGTGCACGTGTCATGCAGGAAAATGGAGATAAGTAGTAGGTTAGTGAGTCGTGCACTTCGATGGAACCTAGTACTACGCAATATTTTTTTCTCCTCTATGGCACGTGAATAGTGCATGTACTCAATGAAGGAGCACAAGATGGTAGCCATGGACATGGTCGGCCCTTTTTGGAGAGAGTACTAAATAACTTTGATGTGTCCTGTCAACTGGCAGAACGACGAGTTCCCTCGCCAATGTGTGCGCGGTGGCCTACAGCATGAGGAGAAACTTTTGCTTACAAGCGGTGGACGTGCAGTAGTTCATTTGGTGTCAGATTGCCAGAAGTACTACTAGTACCATCATTATTGTTCGACTTCCGGAAGAGGAGAAGAGCCAAGCGCAAGGTCACCTACTAATCTAGTACTACTAGTATAGCCAAAGCTAGTCCACCTTTTTAGAGCATGGTTAATTGATATAGGCAGCTCTTGCAGCGGCACATCATTGACACAGTGCTCTTGCAGCAACAAGTACTCTCTTCGTAAAGAAAAATAAAGGACCAGAGTGTTTGACACAGGAAAAACAAAGGAAGTGAAAAAAAAGTTGGGTGGATGCTAGATTGCCAATTAACACATGATTACATGGAAAAAAATATTATAACATTCTATCCTATGAATCAAACGACCAATGTAGGTAGCACGGTGCTGCCTCTCATCAACCTCCTCTGCAGGAGTTTTCTTCTAGTAGTGGCGGAGCTTAGGCCAAGGACACAATTGATTTTCAAGTAAGGCTCGATTAACTCAACTATGTCTCCTAGCTAGCAGCGCCAACCTGCAAATGAGCGCCACCGTGAGCTGAGTGACAACGATAGAGGCTCTGGGAGGACCAGAGGTAGGCGGGTGACGAGCCGACGAGGTAGCCTGACGACCCCTTTAGCTTGAAAGGCACCCGCATGATCTCCTCTCCTTGTAGGGAAGGTCGGGGTCCATTGTGTACATCTCGGACGACATCCGCGGCTTCCGACGGCGTCGTTGCCGTTTCATTAGTGTAAATAATTAGTCAATTCCTAGTCAAAAAATAAAAAACGCCTAAACTCTAACATGTGAACAGTAAAACCGCTCAAGGGGGTGATATACCCGGTTTTAGAGATTTGAGGGTAAAAATCGTACCAAAATTGACTTGGGGGGGGGGGGTTATTTGTCCATCAACTTACATTTGAGAGTGAAAAATATACTTCTTTAAATGGTCCGCTGGTCAGAGTATTCTTTTTAGATTTATAACATGTGGGACCGAGTGTGAGTGAACCGACCTCAATCGATGGCAAAATCACCTGCCGGACGCACTTTGTGATGGAGTCCTGGATTAGGGGGTCCTCGGACTACCGGACTATGTACTTTGGCCGGACTGTTGGACTATGAAGATACAAGATTGAAGACTTCGTCCCGTGTCCAGACGGGACTCTCCTTTGTGTGGAAGGCAAGCTTCGCAATTCGGATATGTAGATCTCCTCCCTTGTAACCGACTCTGTGTAACCCTAGCCCCCTCCGGTGTCTATATAAACCGGAGGGTTTAGTCCATAGGACAAGGACAATCATAATCATAGGCTAGCTACTAGGGTTTAGCCTCTACGATCCCGTGGTAGATCAACTCTTGTAATACTCATATCATCAAGATCAATCAAGTAGGAAGTAGGGTATTACCTCCATCGAGAGGGCCTGAACCTGGGTAAACATTGTGTCCCCGCCTCCTGTTACCATCCGCCTTGAGCGCTGATTCGGGCCCCCTACCCGAGATCCGCGGTTTGACACCGACATTGGTGCTTTCATTGAGAGTTCCTTTGTGCCGTCACGATAAAAGGCTTGATGGCTCCTCCGATCATCGACAACGATGCGATCCGAGCGAGTTTTCCTCCCGGACAGATCTGCGTATTCGGCTGACTTCGTGCTGCGACCAACTTCGCTTGGCCATCTAAACGGAATCGAGCTACGCCCGGCCGTCGAGTCAGGTTTGAAATTAAACTATACTCTGAGACATCCGCGGAGACTTGATCTTTGTGATTGAGCCTATATCGGGTCGTCGCCTGATCCACAGCGAGCATGACTTAGCTCTGTCGTCGGAGGATGTTCGCGAGATCACACCTGCGGCTACTCTGGCCCTCAATCCGGAGCAGATTGCGCCGACAGAGGACGGTTGGATGGACCCTGCCACGGAGGCCGCACACTCAGCGGCGATAGAGCCGAATACTGACTTCACCTCCTACGAGACCTGTGTTGCCGGATCCTTGGATTCGTCCCCAGCCATGGGCTCCGAACCGCCTACATCCGTGCCTATCAAATCTGATTAGGCACCGATCATGGAGTTTACCTCCACGGATATTTTCCAGCACTCACCCTTGGGCGACATGCTAGATTCTTTAAAGTCTCTCTCCTTGTCAGGAGACCCTCAGCCGAACTATGTCCAGCTCGAGTGGGAGGCGGACGACGAAGAAATTCGGTCCCCACCCACCACCCACTTAATAGCCACTGTCGACGTTTTAACCGACATGCTCGATTTCGACTCCGAAGACATCGATGGTATGGACGATGATGCAGGAGAGGAACAGGAACTACCGCCCACAGGGCACTGGACAGCCACTTCATCACACGATATATACATGGTGGATACACCCAAAGAAAACAATGACGAGGAACGGAAGGATGTAAATAAGCAACCAAAGCGGCGGCGTGGCGCGCTCAAATCCGCCTCGGAAAAAACAGCGATAACAGCGCAAGAAAGAATAATACCCGGTCGACTCGGAGAAACAACGACCACATGGACCCAGCGACGAGCGGGATGAGCCAGCGGACCATGAACATAATGCGGAGCATGTCGACAGCGGTGATGCGAGGTAAAGCTAATCAACTTGTCTGCGGAGAGGAGAACATTCGGACGACGATGCACATCATCCGGAAAGGCACTTGGAGCAAGAGAACCTCCATAAAGCTTCCTGCCACGCGAGGAGTCTAAAGAAGCAAAAGCAAAGGCTCAAGGCGCGCAAAATCGCTCAACGATAGATGGAACAAAGTGCACGACCTTGCAGAAGAAATGCGGTGGCGATCGCCACACAAGAAACTATCAAAAGCGCAAGCTGCTTTGCTGGTCGATGACAAGGCTTTAGAGCCTATCAGATCTAGGAAGCACGCTCGGCACAAAATCAAAACCGAACACTACAACCGTCGAGCGTCATGACACATCCAAATACAGGGGTGCCGCGCACCCTATGCTCACCGATGAGGTCTTTGGATCACAATTTCGGAGGATTCAAACTTCGTGAACATAGAGGCGTCTGACGGAGCGACATCTGCTGGGAGTGCGGATCGAGGACTTGATCCTTCATATCCATATGGCTCGTGGAGATGATCTCCGCCATCAAATCTGCCCTCAAGTTGAAAGGACCAGCTTGGCATTGGCTGAAGAGCCTCCCCGAAAACTCAATTGGAAGTTGGGAAGAGCTTGAGGATGCTTTTAGGGCTAATTTTCAAGGGACCTATGTCCGGCCTCTGGATGCGGACGATTTAAGTCATATATTTCAACAGCCTGGAGAGTCAGCCCGAAAGCTTTGGAACAGATTCCTCACTAAGAAGAATCAAATTGTCATTGCCGGGACCTTGAAGCCTTAGTGGCTTTCAAACCACGGTGTCGGGGCGAATGGCTCGCCAGACACCTCGGCGAGGAAAAACCAAGGACAATGGTAGCCTTAACAAGCCTTATGACCCGCTTTTGCGCGGGCGAAGATTGTTGGCTGGCCCGTAGCGGCACCAGCAACCCAGGCACATCCGAAGTTAGGGATGGTAATGGGAAACCGCGACACCATAAAAGCAAGCTTCGAAGCAATGAAGACAGCCCAGATAACACAGCGGTAAACGTCGGATTTAGGGGCTCTCAACCCGGTCAACGGAAAAAGCCATTTAAAGGCAGCCGAGATGGACCGTCCAGCCTAAACAAGATTCTAGACAGATTATGTCAGATTCATGGCACCTCCGAAAAACCTGCTGTCGACGTTCTGGGAACGGGGGTCCACAGACTTGCCTGCCTGCAGCCTGCAGCGCAACTCAAGTGGGGGCCCAGCACGGCCCAGCTTCATCAGCTCAAGCTCAAGACCCTCGCGAGGGGCCAAGCCTCGCGGGGCGGACGACAGGAACCTCCCTCAGGAACAGCCTCGTCAGGCAGGCTCGCGAGGAGGTGAGAGATCAAGGCAGGGTACCTCCCGAGGGTGCCCCGTGACACCAGCCATGACGATCAAGGCAGGTGAGGCGCCCGACTCATGATGTCCTCATTTCCCCTTTGGTGCAAAGGAGGCAAGCCTGAGCCAAGGCATCAGGCAAAGGTTACTGCTTTGGTGCAACAAGACCGAGACCAGCAGAACGGCAGGATGGAGGTCATCGTGGAGCCCAGGACAGCGTCACCGACAGAGCCTTTGGCAGCCGAAGACCAACTTTAGTCAGAATATGTGTACTAGATGTTCCCCTTCAAAATGGCCAATTGTTGGCGCCCTTCCCGCTCATTATTTGGGAAGAGGCCCAGGGCCTCCCTCTATAAATAGGACTAGCCACCACCAAGGTAAGGGGGATCGATCTGATAGAGCCCTAGCAGAGAGAGAGAGAGGCGATCAAAGTCACCCAAGCAGTTCATCGCACCAGCCCAAGAATAGCCCCTCACGAGGCTGTTCTCCCTTTATATTGTTCATCATCAGCCCATGAGGCAACCCACCACACCACAAACTAGAGTAGGGTATTACACCACAATGGTGGCCCGAACTAGTATAAACCTCGTGTCCCTTGTGTGTTCTTCTTCGTAGTTTAGATCCCTCGCAAACCATCTTCTCGTGAGCTGGTAGGGGAAAGATCTCCGTGCGCACCCCAGTATTCAAACCTCTAGGGTCTGCCGGAACCCGAAATCCGACATTTGGCGCGCCAGGTAGGGGTTCGCCGGAATCTTCTTCCGCCGGTCGCGTGTGATCTTCCATCCTGTCCATGGCTGACGCTCGTCGAGCTCGTGCCGAGCGCCGGGCTGCTCGGGCCGCTCGAGTCGCCCAGACGGCTCCCGTCAGTGGACGCCCCCGTCGTTCCACGTCACCTACTGCCAACGCCCCCACCGTCCAGACGGGGAACGAGCAGCAGACCTGTTGGGGGGAGCTGCGCGACCTCTACCTCGCCCCTCGCGCCGAGACGGCACCCCTGGTCATCGCAGCCCTGCTGGGCAGCTCACTGGCGCCACCTTCGAGCCGCCACGTCAAGCCGTTTACCCGCCAGATCGCCGCCGCCTCCAAGCGCTTGGGAGCCCCGCCGGGCTGGGTGGCGCCCGAGGCCGATCTGCTCTTCAACTCGGACGATCACCCCTCCAAACCCGCGGATCAGTGCGCTCCCGATCTGTGCACCCCACCATCTGCAAGTGGCGGTCACGGGACCCTCATCAATGGCGGAGCAGGCCTCAGCGTGCTCTACGTGGAGCCTTGACCTCCCTACATGTGCCACAGGCGGCTCCAGCCAGCGGGCCTTTTTCGAAGTCGGGGCGGTTCCACCGCCTCCTTGGGACAAATCGCCTCCCGGTGACCTTGGCACCGCGACAACTTCCGCGCGGGCTAATCGACCGACGCCGCCCCATCGGCCTCCCCTACAAGCGCCATCCTCGGCTACCCGACCATGGCCCGGTTCATGGCAGCAACTCACCGGCGTACAACCTCATGAAGATGCCGGGAGCAGCGGCGTCCTTACCATGTCGGAAACAACGGAGAAACGCTGCGGCGCTCAAGCATGTTTTCAAAGCGGCTGCAGCGGCACAGCCCACCGGCGTTAGCGCTCCAGAGTCAAGGGGTTGCACCATCCAGAAAAGTAGCTATTCACTCAAAACAAAGCGAAAACCAAGCGGTACCCGGTCGGCGAGGGCGGGTCCGCAGCGCCACCTTCACCATAGGTGCAAACCTCGAACCCGGCGGAGGAGGCCTTGGTAAAGTTCTGTGGCGCAAACAAGAAGGTGTTCGCATGGGGGCCTGATCGGTTGGCGGGGGTCTGTCCGGATTCGGGTTCAGCAGACCCTTAGGTTGAACTACAGGGTGCGGCGGAGATCCAACCCTCCACCGTCTCGTACCTCGCCCGAATCGTTGGGACCTAAACTACTAACAAGAACAACACAAGAGACACAAGATTTATACTAGTTCAGACCACCGTTGTGGTGTAATACCCTACTCTAGTTTGTGGTGTGTGGATTGCCTGCAGGCTGATGAAGAGCAGATGCAGGGAAGAACAGCCTCATGAGTCATTCTTGGTGGGTGTGATGAACTGCTAAGTGGTATCCGTCGCTCTAGCTTTGAGGCGGGTTTCTCTCTCTCTCTGGATTCGAATGCTTGATCCTTCGTCCCCCTTCTATGGTGGCTAGTTCTACTTATATAGGCGAAGGCCTGGGCCTCTTCCCATATATTGGCGGGAAGGCGCCAACAATTAGCCATTTGAAGGGGCAATGGTACACTTATCTGACTAAAGTTGGTCTCGCTTGCCAAAGGCTCAGGTGATAGCCTTTGCTTGGGCTCCACGATGGCTACATTCCAGCCGTTGGGGCTGGTCTTGAATCTTATTGCACCAGCGGATGCCTTTGCTTGATGCTCTTGCTGCGCTTGCCCCTTTGCACCAAGAGGAAAGGAGGGGCGCTGCTGGCTGGTGCCCGTGGCGCCCTTGCTGCGTCATGGCTTGCGTCACGGGCACCTCGCGAGTACCCTACCTTGAGCTCTCCGCCTCCTCATGAGCCAGCTGTGAGGCGCGCCTAAAGGCTCTTGGTCGTCCGCCCAGCAATCTCAGCCCCTCGTGAGGTCTTGAGTTCGTTGATGAAGATGGGCCGTCCTGGGCCTCCTTTGAGACACGCCATGAGCCTTGAGCGAGCAAGTCTGAGGACCCGTTCCCGAACACCGGCAATAGCCCGGGGCCACAGCGCGCTGGACTTGGCGTGCGAGAGAGGCGAAAGGGCAAGTGCAAGCGTCGTGGGCCCTAACAGCCTGCGGCCTTAGGCGGCGCATGGTGGTTGATTGGGCGTGGGCGGCCTTTGTTCCCCACGCCTCCTTATTTCGTGCCTTGCTAAGCGGACCGCTGCTGCACACATCATTCCCCTCTCTGCTGCTTATGCGCTCAGTTCTTCCCTCTCTCGAACTCCGGCTTCCATTTCCAATCCGATCTCAAATCCCCCTTCCCCTTTTGATCGCCATGGCTCCAGCGAAGAAGGAAATGGAAAAACACTGTGCCTCGCCTTTCTCGCTGCCGCCGGCGCCTCCATTGTCGACCCGTCGATCATACTCAATCTGGAGGGCTTGGGCAAGGTCAGTTCGGCTCACAGCCACCTCCTTCAGCGAATCACGGGAGGGCGGCTGGCCCGCGCCCCACCATCCATCGCAGGATAGTCACGAGTGCAGTATTTGGCGGCATACGTAGGCGGGACTAATTCCCCTTCTCGATTTCTTCAATCTGTGCTTTCCATTATCAGATCCACATGATGCATCGGGTCCACAGAGTCCATTACTCTCCTCTCGGTCTTAGCCGTTTGTGAGGCAATGATGGGCATCCTTCCCTCGGTTGCCTTGCTGCGCCACTTCTTCTCTCTGTGCCTTGTCGGCCCCACTCAATGCTCGGCATCGTGAGCTTAAATCGCCGCGCTGAGACATCAGCCTCGAGGATTGACTTGATCTGCCTCCGCCCATGGCTGAGTTCAGCGAGGTGGTTGTACATGGATGTGGGGTGCCCAGCCCCTGCTATCTGAGCCGACCTACATGTTGTCCCCAATTCAGTGGGGCTGGGAGAGCTTTCGAGCCCTCGGCTCATCTTTGTCTGGCGCCGCTTCACGTTCTGAGGTAAACGCTTCTTTGTGACAGCGCCCAAGGTGGTGAAGGAGTTCTGATCGCCGCATTGCTCCTCTTCAACGCCATTCCCACGGATGTGGGCCTTGGCGAACTGGTGATCGTATGAGGCTCGGGAAGAAGACACAGCGCTGGCGCTAAGGAAAGTGCTCTGATCTGTTGGCGATCCTAACCCTGTGGCATCCGGCGAAGGGCCTGTTGTACCTCTGCCGGAGCAGGGGTGATCTGGTGAACAGATGCCTATCTTGATGAATGGGGCTGCGCCCGCTGGTCTCAGGGGCCTCGAGAGAATCCGGTGGTGGTGACAGCCCTTCCGATCGGCCAAGCGGCTCCTCCTCAAGTGGCGGGGCAGGGAGGCCTGAGCCGCCCGAGCGAAGGACCCCGCCCGGGGTGGCGCTGGCGATGCTCGTGAGGGTAGCTCACGAGGCTCATGCCGCTCTGGTGAGGCGGCGGCAGCCGCCCGCAGCTCCAGGATGGAGCCCAGAGGCCCTGCTGCTTCTCTGGTGAGGGACTAGCAGTCGGCGCTAGGGTGGCGCCCACAGCGCAAGCTGCCTTGATGCTTCTCCTCGCCAGAGCTCATCCCTGCGCTCAAATCTTGGAGTCGTTTCGCGTGAACTTGAGGCCCTCGGAAGAAGAAGGGAGGCCCTAGGCGTGATTACCCTTGTCGCTTTCTTGAAGCGCAGAAATGCCGCCAGCGATGAGTAAGCATTCTCCTTCCCAGCTCCTGATTCTTACATTGCTCGTCTTGATCCTTGCCTGCAGTCCCTTCTGCCGAGTTCACGGAGGCGGGTGGCCAGCCGTCCCCTACTGCTTTGTCCCTCCCGGCCCTCGAGTGCTCCAAGCGGTGGCGCTCTCGCGATAAGAAGCGATTGGGGAGGTGAGCCGTCGAGGCGTCGTGGCCCAGCGCCTCGTGATCCTTCCTCGCGAGCCTTCGAGGCATAGCTAGCCTGCCGTGGGCTTCTCGCTTTGGTCGTGGATGGCGATTGGCTGGCGCTTCCTGCGCCCTAAATGCGAGGATGGGCTGGCTCCGGGCGGGCTTCAACCTGCCAGCCCGGCGTCCGCGAGTGCCAGCCCCCCCCCCACGGAGAAGTGTTGATCGCGGCTCCGGCACCCGTCTCGGCGGTCGATGGTGTGGAGGGCGTCTGTGGCCTTGCCGGGGCGTCGCGCCCGCCGCCAAGATTTCTTGAAGGCGGCCGGCAGTGAGCCTTCTTAGTGAAGAGCTTGCTAACGAATCTGCGCCTTGAGGCCGAGGGCCTGCGCTGGTTCTTGAAGGCTTGAGCTGGAAGGCGCTACCGCATGCCCTGCGTCGTCGCCGTAGCTTGATAATGAAGAGGCCAAAGCGTCGCTGGCAGCCTCTCGGGAGGCCAGTTCTTGGGCCATCAAGGAGGCCGGGTAGCTGGCAGGGCGGCGGCGGCGGAGGCGGAGGGCATGGGAAGCCACTGGCGGTGCCACTCGTTGGAGGAGCAAGCGGAGCTGCGAGGCAGCCCTGCGTCGATGAAGGTGGTCTCTGGCGACTCGGCGGAGCTCAGCGTGAAGAGCGGCTGGCGCTAAGCCGCCCGAGCAGCAATCTGAGTGCTTGGAGGCGAGGCGCTTGGCGGCGTGGGCGGAGGATGAGGTTGCGCCACAGGAAGCCAGCGTCTTGGAGGAGTCGCCGCCCGAGTGGCGGCGGCGGCTCGAACCTCGGCCTTGAGTTTGAGGCGGTTCGGGTTCATCAAGGCCGAGGCCGAGGCAGGACTGCTGCCTTGAGGCCAAGCTGGAGGAGGCCCGCGGCGGGCGATGCTCTTGGGCCGCCCTCGAGGTGTCGCGGAGGAGTCCACCACCTCTCGGGCAGGCGCTCCTTCTTCGCCCGTGGTGGAGAGGCCGAGGCTGTTCTTGCGAGAATCGCGGACGAGATCGTCGGCAGCGAATCTTAGACACGAGCACCGTCCCATGCTCGCCACGCTCAGGAAAAGAGCTAACGTAGCCTTGGATAACATCTGCGGCGGCGATAGGCCAGCCGCCTTGCAGCGATTAACTTCGCCGGCAACCTTGAGTTCTTCAGCGGCGTGGTGGCGCCTTGGTGGAGCCTTGATCGGTCGGGCCGGCAGGTTGGTGGAGGAGAGGAGCCGCGGCGCTGCTGGCGCGCCTTCTCTCGTGTCTTCAGCCATCTCGGGACATGGACCCTCGCCCGATTTTAGCGCAGCCATCGCCCCGTTCCCGAGGCCGTCCGGCGACTGGCGCCTTGGGTGGAAGACAACGTGGATGCCCTCGTCCAAGACGCCTTCGCTTGAACGGCGGCAGGCGTGGTCATGGCCGCCCGATGAGGCGGCGTGGTGAGCGGCCCGAGCGCCGCCGGCGATCACGCGGAACAGCGACGGCGAGGCCAGCAACGACTTCGGAGGTGCTCTGAGGATGCATTAGAGTTTGTCCGTGATTATGTATTGTCCTTGTTCCATTACCTGCATGAATAGAACTCAGGTTTTGGCCTGATGGAGGTGAGAGCATTTTGGGAGGAGCCCCTCATGTAAGACTTGTGTTCTCGTGTTAGCTGGTGTTACATCGCTCAAATGCGCCGTGCCAAGTGGTTGGCTAAGCAGCGCTAGTTCGAGGTTTACCTTTGTTTACGTCTGAGGCTCGAGATAGCTTTGTGGGTGGCTCTTGGCGATCGAGTGTCCATCGATTGAATCAGTGGGACCTGCAGCAAAACCCTCCGGAGAGGGGCAGCGGCAGCTGACAGGCTGGGCTGTCTGTGAGCTTGGCCTGGCCCGGCTCGCGAGGCTTGCGAGGGAGGCAGGTGAGGCGGAGCTGTAACGAAGCAGCGAGAGATTTGCTCGAGCAGACTAAGCACCCCTTCCCAGTACCGCAAATCTTCAAGCTCAAATTCAACTTAAATCAACGAGAAGCTTGACAGCGGAGGAAAACCAAATGAAAGCGAGAAAAAGGCCGCGTCCGGCACCTAGTCTAGTCTTGGGCGTCTTCTCACCAGCCAGAGCTAAGTGCTGCTCTTGGGCGTGGAGGGAGCCCAGGGCTGAGGCGGCACCCCTGAGACTCGGGCGTGTACAGCCCCACTCATTATTACGTGAGAGTGTCCGCAGGCGGCGAGCTTCACGAGCCTTGGGCCTTCTTCCAAGTACCGGCCTTGCTTCATATCGCCATGACGAGGGGCCCGCCTTGCGCCACACTCTAGTGCCACCAGCGGCCCGGAAACAGGACACCGCCCGGTGGGGTAGGCGGTCTCAGCGGTTCCCAAGCGACCACGGGTCCTCCTTGAGAGCGAGCCACGAGGCACCGACCCAGCAGAGGACCTACCTCCACGAAACGCCTTGCTCCGAGCCCGCGGTGGTGATGCGGATCTGCCCCTCTCCGGCCCCCTGCCCCCCCTCCCGGCGGTAGGAGGCTGCGGGCGGGGCAGCCGCTCGTCGTGGCAACTTGCCTCCTGCGACCTATGGTTAGCGTATGTTTGCTCTTGAGAAGTAGCGGTACCCGATAATCGTCGCCCCGGCGTGACAGAGGACCATCTCGAGACTCTGGAAGAAGCGCGGCTTCTGGCGCCTCATTCCCCCGGATTGGGCTGAGGAGCGAGTCTTGTTCTCCCTCATGCGGGTGCCCCTGGTCCATCATGTGGGGCACGTATTCCTCCGGCGCCATCATCCCGAAGGCCACACCGTAGTGTTGAGCGTGCCTTGCTGCTCTGCTCCATGCGCCCGCCGTGGGGTGGTGGTGCGGCGGTCCACCAGGGCCGTGAGTTGCGTCGAGTCCTTATTCTCCGCAGGCCAGGGGCGGGGGCAACCCCACCGCCGGCCCGGCGCTGACAGCTTCGCCGGCGTTGGAGTAGCTTTGGAGCCCGCGGGCGCGAGTGGAGCCCTTGTGCGGGCCGCCCTCGGCCTAAGGTGGGAGTTGGGTGCAGAATGGGTGAGCCCCCGAGGCGGCGAAGCCTAGGAGCTCCGCCACTCTCTCCAGCCTGACGCGTCGGCCGCTCTCCGGCAGCTGCTGCTGCAGCAGCTCTCGGGCCACTGTGAGCGCGGCCCTCGAGTTCGCCTGCTCCCGGTGGGTGTGCGGTGATGTGGTGTGAGAGCCGTCGAGGCTCTTGCTGCCGACCTCACCTGTAGTGGTGTGAGAGCCATCGAGGCCTGTCCGCGTCGCTCGCGGCCCGCAGCGCCCTGCGGACCCTTGAGCTGCTGGGGCATGGGGTGCGCCCGAGGCGGCTCTGCGTGGGCGGGCCACGCCACCCAAGGGTCGGGGTTGCCAGCAGTGCGCCGGTCATGGCGATGGCGATCTGACAGGACACGAGGTGGCGAGAAGGCGGTTCGGCGCACCCCTACAGCGCGCCAAATGTCGGATTCACGGTTTCAGCGGACCCTTAAGGTTCGAACTACAGGAGTGCGCCACGAGATCCAACCCTCCACCGTCTCGTACCTCACCCGAATCGCGGGGACCTAAACTACTAACAAGAACAACACAAGAGGCATAAGATTTATACTAGTTCGGGCCACCGTTGTGGTGTAATACCCTACTCTAGTTTGTGGTGTGTGGATTGCCTCAGGGGCTGATGAAGAACGATGCAGGGAAGAACAGCCTCGCGAGTGCATTCTTGGTGGGTGTGATGAACTGCTAAGTGGTATCCGTCGCTCTAGCCAGCGAATGAGTTTCTCTCTCTCTCTGGATTCGAATGCTCGATCCTTCGTCCCCCCTTCTATGGTGGCTAGTTCTACTTATATAGGCGAAGGCCACAGGCCTCTTCCCAAATATTGGCGGGAAGGCGCCAACAATTAGCCATTTGATGGGGAACAGCGGGTACACTTGTCTGACTAAAGTTGGTCCTCGCTTTGCCAAAGGCTCACAGTGATGGCCTTTGCTTGGGCTCCACGATGACGCATTCAGCCGTTGGGGCTGGTCTTGAATCTTGTTGCACGAAGCGGATGCCTTTGCTTGATGCTCTTGCTGCGCTTGCCCCTTTGCACCAAAGAGGAAAGGAGGGCGCTGCGCTGGCTGGCGCCCGATTAAGCGCCCTTGGTTTATCATGGCTTGCGTCACGGGCACCTCGCGAGTACCTGCCTTGAGCTCTCCGCCTCCTCATGAGCCAGCCTGGCGAGGCGGCGCTGAGGGCGCTCTTGGTCGTCCGCCCCACGAGGCTTGGCCCCTCGCGAGGTCTTGAGTTTGCGTTGATGAAGATGGGCGTCCTGGGCCTCCTTTGAAACCACGCCGCAGGCGCGAGCGAGCAAGTCTGGGGACCCCGTTCCCGAACGCCCGCAGTCCCGAGGCGTGATTGAGCATCACCTCAACGTGTGCTAGCGTGCGCCCGTGAAGCGAAAGCGCGGCGACGATCCACGGAAGAAACAAGCTTTTATCGTCCGGAGACCCGCAAGCTAGAGGCAGCGGGGGTTATTCGCGAGTCCGCTACAGGATTGGCTGGCCAACCCGGTTGTCGTGCCAAAGAAAGGGGAAAGGCGCGCATGTGTCGACTTCACCAACCTCAACAAAGGCCTGCCCACAGGATCCATTTCCGCCGTCGCATTGACCGGATCGTCGATTCCACGCTGAGTGTGACCTGCATGCTTCCTAGATGCCTTCTCGGGCTATCACCGAGATCAAGATGGCTGTAGAAGGCGTGGAAAAATGGCTTTCGACCCCATGCGGAGTGTACTGCTATACCTGCATGCCGTTTGGGTTCTGCGGAATCTGGTAGCGACCTTCGGCGGCTAATGCACATCGCCTTGGGCCGACAGCTTCGGGAGGAATCTTTGAGGCATCGTCAATGACATTGTGGTGAAGTCTCGGGGCGAAAACCACGATCTGAGGACTTGGAAGAAACATTCGCGAGCCTCGATAAAGTGGACCTACGGCTCAACCCGGAGAAGTGCGTATTTGGAGTCCCCTCGGGCAAGCTCCTGGGTTCCTCGGCCCATAGGGGCATCAAGGCCAACCCTGAAAAGGTCAAGGCAGTCGAAGACATGAGCCCGCCAAAGACCCTCAGAGAAATGCTGAAACTGACCGGGCGCGTGACCGCGCTAGGACGTTTCATCTCCAAGCTGGGAGAACGAGCACTGCCATTCTTCAAGCTGATGAAGAAGAAGGGCCCCTTTGAATGGACTGAAGAGGCCGACAAGGCATTCCAAGAACTCAAGAGGTACCTTACCAGCCCTCCTGTGATGGTTGCGCCATGCCCACTTGAGCCCCTGGTGCTCTACCTCGCCGCCACACCCTACTCCGCCAGCGCAGCCCTAGTGGCAGTTCGGAAAGAGCGCCAAATCAAGGCTGCGCCACGCCCGGCCACGGCCCCGGCCATGGCAGCACAAGACCAAGAAGGCCTCGCGAAGGTCACGGCCCCGACAGACGGAGACCAGCCTCAGCAGGAAGATGCCCCTAGAGCCGAAGAGGCCGCGCTAGGAAGCCAGGCGCTGGGGGCTCCGTCGGCTCAGGAGGCGTCAGACCCTCCGGAGGGCACGGGCCTCGTCAGCACTCCTACTCTCGTCGAACACCCGGTGTACTTAAATCGGCCACGGTGCTTGCGGGATCACGAGGGGCGGTACCCATGCCCCAAAAACTCCTCCTCGCGCTATTGGTAGCCTCCACACAAACTAAGCGGCACTACTTCCAGGTCATCCCATCAAGGTCGTCTCGGCATACCCTCACGGAGAGGGTGCTCAGAAACCCAACTCAGGTGGAAGAGTCGCCGAGTGGAACATCGAACTGCAAGCATTTCAGCTAGAGATCAGCACAACCAGAGTCATCAAGGGGGCCGCATTGGCAGATTTCATGGCAGAATGGATGGAGGCACCTGGCCTCGAGGCAGGCAAAGACCGATCGCTTTCTCCGGGGAGCGAGGCACCGGACGGCTGGGTCATGTACTTCGACGGGGCATTCTCCCGACATGGCGCGGGGGCCGGCTGCTACGTCTTGAGCTTGCATTGGTTTTCCCCGAAGAGGAGAGGATGATGCAGCACAGTAGTGTAAGTATTTCCCTCAGTTTTTGAGAACCAATGTATCAAACCAGTAGGAGGCCACGCACAAGTCCCTCGTACCTGCACAAAACGATAGCTACTCGCAACCAACGCGATTAGGGGTTGTCAATCCTTCAAGGTCACTTACGAGTGAGATCGATAGAGATAATATTTTGGTATTTTTGGTATAAAGATGCAAAGTGAAAAGTAAAAGGCAAAGTAAAACAAAGCAAGTATAAAAGTGATGGAGATTGATATGATGAGAATAGACCGGGGCCATAGGTTTCACTAGTGGGTTCTCTCAAGAGCATAATTATTCTCGGTGGGTGAACAAATTACTGTTGAGCAATTGGCAGAATTGAGCATAGTTATGAGTATATCTAGGTATGATCATGTATATAGGCATCACGTCCGAGACAAGTAGATCGAAGCGATTACGCATCTACTACTATTACTCCACTCATCGACCGCTATCCGGCATGCATCTAGAGTATTAAGTTAAAAATAGAGTATGCGCCTTAAGCAAGATGACATGATGTAGAGGAATAAATTCATGCAATATGATAAATACCCCATCTTGTTATCCTCAATGGCAACAATACAATCGTGCCTTGCAACCCTTTACATCCTTTGGGAAGGACACATAAGATTGAACCCAAAGCCATGCACTTCTCCCATTGCAAGAACTACCAATCTAGTTGGCCAAACCAAGCGGATAATTCAAAGAGACTTGCAAATATAACTCAATCATACATAAAAGAATTCAGAGAAGATTCAAATATTATTCATAGATAAGCTGGATCATAAACCCACAATTCATCGGTCTCAACAAACATACATAAAAAGAAGATTACATCGAATAGATCTCCACGAGAGAGGGAGAACATTGTATTGAGATCCAAAAGAGAAAAGCCATCTAGCTACTAGCTATGGACCCGAAGGTCTGAAGTAAACTACTCACACTTCATCGGAGGGCTATGGTGTTGATGTAGAAGCCCTCCGTGGTGGATGCCCCCTCCGTGAGCTCTAGAACAGGCCCCAAGATGGGATCTCGTGGATCTGAGGAAGTTCGGCGGTGGAATTAGGTTTTGGCTCCTGTTACGATCGTTTGAAGTGCGTGGGTATATATAGGAGGAAGGAGTACGTCGGTGGAGCAACAGGGGGCCCACGAGGCAGGGGGCGCGCCCTAGGGGGGGCGCCCCCCACCCTCGTGACCGCCTCTCTGGTTCCTTGGCGTAGGGTCCAAGTCTCCTGGATCACGTTCGGTGAGAAAATCACGTTTCCGAAGGTTTCATTCCGTTTGGACTCCGTTTGATATTCTGTTTCTTTGAAACACTGAAAAAGGCAAAAAATAGCAATTCTGGGCTGGGCCTCCAGTTAATAGGTTAGTCCCAAAAGTAATATAAAAGTGGAAAATAAAGCCCATTATTGTCCAAAACAGTAGATAAAGTAGCATGGAGCAATAAAAAATTATAGATCGTTGGAGGCGTATCGGGCATCTAAGCTTAATTCCTGCTCGTCCTCGGTAGGTAAATGATAAAAGAGAATTTTTGATGCGGAGTGATACTTTGGCATAATTTCAATGTAAATCTTCTTAATTGTGGTATGAATATTCAGATATGAAAGATTCAAGACAAAAGTTCATATTGACATAAAAATAATAATACTTCAAGCATACTAACTATGCAATTATGTCTTCTCAAAATAACATGGCCAAAGAAAGTTCATCCTACAAAATCATATAGTTAGGCTATGTTTCATTTTAGTCACACAAAGATGTTCCCAACTTCTATACCCCGATGACAAGCCAAGCAATTGTTTCATACTTAAATAATCTCAAACTTTTTCAACCTTCACGCGATACATGGCGTGAGCCATGGATATAGCACTATGGGTGGAATAGAATATGATGATGGGGATTGTGTGGAGAAGACAAAAAAGGAGAAAGTCTCACATTGGCGAGGATAATCAGCGGGCTATGGAGATGCCCATCAATTGATGTCAACATGAGGAGTAGGGATTGCCATGCAGCGGATGCACTAGAGCTATGAATGCTCAACAAAAGAAAACTAGTGGGTGTGCATCCAACTTGCTTGCTCATGAAGACCTAGGGCATTTGAGGAAGCCCATCATTGGAATATACAAGCCAAGTTCTATAATGAAAAATTCCCACTAGTATAAAAGACAACTTATGAGACTCACTATATGAAAAACATTGTGCTACTTTGAAGCACAATATATGAGACTCACTACATGAAGAACAAGGTGCTACTTTGAAGCACAAGTGTGGAAAAAGAGATAGTAGCATTGCCCTTTTTATTTATTTTCTTTTTTTTGGGACTTTCTTTTTTTATTTTTGGCCTTTCTATTTTTGTTGGGCAATGATCTAATAATGATGATCATCAAACTTCTATTGATTACAACATAAGGATTACAACTCGAAACTAGAACAAGGTATGACTCTATATGAATGCCTCCGGCGGTGTACCGGGATGGTGCAATGAATCAAGAGTGACATGTATGAAAAATAATGCATGATGGCTTTGCCACAAATACGGTGTCAACTACATGATCATGCAATGGCAATATGACAAAAGTAAAGTATATCACAATGATGATGAACGGAACAGTGGAAAGTTGCATGGCAATATATCCGGAATGGCTATGGAAATGCCATAATAGGTAGGTATGGTGGCTGTTTTGAGGAAGATATAAGGAGGTTTATGTGTGATAGGCGTATCATATCACGGGTTTTGGATGCACGGCGAAGTTTGCACCAACTCTCGAGGTGAGAAAGGGCAATGCAGTGCAGAAGAGGCTAGCAAAGGCGGAAAGGTAAAAGTGTGTATAATCCATGGACTCAACATTAGTCAAAAGAACTCATATACTTATTGCAAAAATTTAGAAGTCATCAAAATCAAGTACTACGCGCATGCTCCTAGGGGATAGATTGGTAGGAAAAGACCATCGCTCGTCCCGACCGCCACTCATAAGGATGCACAAGCCAGGTACACTTCATGTTTCAAATTTGTTACACAACTTTAACCGTACGTGCATGCTACGGGATTTGCAAACATCAACACAAGCATTTATCAAATTCACAACTACTCAACTAGCACTTTGATATTATCACCTCCATATCTCAAAACAATTATCAAGCATCAAACTTATCTTAGTATTCAACACACTCAAAAGAAAGTTTCACATATCTTGAATACCAAGTATATTAATATTAAGCAAATTACCATGCTATTAACGACTCTCAAAATAATCTAAGTGAAGCATGAGAGATCAATAGTTTCTTTAAAACAAATCCACCACCATGCTCTAAAAGATCTAAGTGAAGTACTAGAGCAAAAATTATCATGCTCAAAAGATATAAGTGAAGCACTATGAGCAAAACTATCAAGCTCAAAAGATATAAGTGAAGCACATAGAGTATTCTATCAAATTTCAATTCATATATGGCTCTCTGAAAAGGTGTGTACAGCAAGGATGATTGTGGTAAACTAACAAGCAAAGCATAAATAATACAAGGCGCTCCAAGCAAAACACTTATCATGTGGTGAATAAAATATAGCTCCAAGTAAATTACCGATGGAAGTGGACGAAAGAGGGGATGCCTTCCGGGGCATCCCCAAGCTTTGAATTTTTGGTGTCCTTGGATTATCTTGGGGGTGCCATGGGCATCCCCAAGCTTAAACTCTTGCCACTCCTTGTTCCATAATCCATCAAAGAATTTACCCAAAACTTGAAAACTTCACAACACAAAACTCAATAGAAATCTCGTGAGCTCCGTTAGAGAAAGAAAAAAAAAGACTACTTTAAGGTACTGTAATGAACCCATTATTTATTTGTATTGGTTTTAAACCTACTGTATTCCAACTTCTCTATGGATCATATACTATTTTACTAGCCATAGATTCATCAAAATAAGCAAACAACACACGCAAAACAGAATCTGTCAAAAACAGAACAGTCTGTAGTAATCTGTAACTAACGCAAACTTATGGAACTCAAAAAATTCTACCAAAATTAGAAGACCTGGAAAATTTGTCTATTGATCATAATCAATTGGAATCAGTATTTTATCACGTTCTGGTGATTTTTAACAATTCGTGCACTGAGCACAAAGTTTCTGGAAATTACAGCAAGATCAAATAACTATCATCCAAGAAGATCCTATAGGTTTAACTTGGCACAAACACTAATTAAAACATAAATACACATCTTACCTGAGGCTAGAACAAATATTTATTCATAAACAGAAGCAAAAACCAAAAAACTAAAATAAAATTGGATTGCCTCCCAACAAGCGCTATGTTTAACGCCCCTAGCTGGGCATAAAAGCAAGGATAGATCTAGGTATTGCCATCTTTGGTAGGCAATCCATAAGTGGCTCTCATAATAGATTCATATGGTAATTTTATTTTCTTCCTAGGAAAGTGTTCCATGCCTTTCTTTAATGGAAATTGGAATCTAATATTTCCTTCCTTCATATCAATAATTGCACCAATCGTTCTAAGGAAAGGTCTACCAAGAATAATAGGACATGAAGGATTGCAATCTATATCAAGAACGATAAAATCTACAGGCACATAATTCCTATTTGCAACAATAAGAACATCATTAATTCTTCCCATAGTCTTTTTAATAGTGGAGTCCATAAGATGCAAGTTTAGGAGCAATCATCAAAGTCAAAATCTAGCAAATCACACAAAGTTTTGGGAATAGTAGAGACACTAGCACCCAAATCACACAAAGCATTAAACTCATAATCTTTAATTTTAATTTTGATAGTAGGTTCCCACTCATCATAGAGTTTCCTAGGGATAGAAACTTTCAACTCAAGCTTTTCTTCATAAGATTGCATCAAGGCATCAACAATGTGTTCGGTAAAGGCCTTATTTTGACTATATGCACGAGGAGAATTTAGCACGGTTTGCAACAACTAAATACAATCAATTAAAGAGCAATTTTCATAATTAAATTCCTTGAGATCCAATATAGTGGGTTTAGCAACATCTAGATTTTTATTTCTTTCAATCCCACTTTTATCAATTTAATCATCAAGATATAAAAACTCTGAATTCTTAGAACGCCTTCTAGGTAACGGAAGATCATATTCAGTTTCATCAAGATTTATATTGCAAAACAAAGATTTAATAGGGGACACATCAACAACTTTTAGATCTTCATCTTGATTATCTTAGGAATTAGAAGAACACACTTTAGTAAAGGCATCTTTGGAAGCACGCATCCTAGCGGTTCTTTCTTTGCACTCATCAATGGAAATTCTCATAGCTTTAAGATACTCATTGATATCATGCTTCGGAGGTATAGATCTAAGCTTTAAAGAATCAACCTCAAGAGAAATTCTATCAACGTTCCTAGCCAAATCATCAACTTTAAGCAATTTCTCTTCAAGCAAAGCATTAAAATTCTTTTGTGAATTCATAAAATCTTTAACACTACTCTCAAATTCAGAGGGCATCTTATTAAAATTTCCATAAGAGTTGTTGTAGGAATTTCCATAATTATTAGAAGGATTACTAGGATAAGGCCTAGGATTAAAATTCCCTCTATACGCGTTGTTACCAAAATTATTCCTACCAACAAAATTCACATCCATAGATTCATTATTATTCTCAATCAAAGTAGACAAAGGCATGTCATTAGGATCAGAAGAAACACTCTTAGTAGCAAATAATTTCATAAGTTCATCCATCTTTCCACTCAAAACATTGATTTCTTCTATAGCATGCACTTTTTTATTAGTAGATCTTTCAGTATGCCATTGAGAATAATTAACCATAATATTATCTAGGAGTTTAGTAGCATCTCCTAGAGTGATTTCCATAAAAGTGCCTCCCGTGGCCGAATCTAAAAGATTTCTAGAAGCAAAATTTAATCCAGCATAATTTTTTTGTATAATCATCCACAAGTTCAAACCATGAGTAGGACAATTACGTATCATTAATTTCATTCTCTCCCAAGCTTGTGCAACATGTTCATGATCAAGTTGCTTAAAATTCATAATATCATTCCTAAGAGAGATAATCTTAGCGGGAGGAAAATACTTAGAGATAAAAGCATCTTTACACTTGTTCCAAGAATCAATACTATTTTAGGCAAAGATGAAAGCCACGCTTTAGCACGATCTCTAAGCGAAAAAGGAAATAGCTTCAATTTAACGACATCATTATCGACATCTTTTTCTTTTGCATATCACATAAATCAACGAAGCTATTCAGGATGAGTAGCGGCATCTTCACTAGAAAGGCCGGCCAATTGATCTTTCATAACAAGATTCAACAAAGCGGTATTGATTTCAAAAGATTCGATATTGGCAAGAGGAGCAATCGGTGCTAAGGAAATCATTATTATTGGTATTGGTGAAGTCACACAATTTGGTAGCATCTTGAGCCATCGCGACAAACAAGCAATCCAACACACGAGCAAACAAAAGGCAATGGGAAAGAGAGGGCGAATAAAACGGCAAGGGTGAAGTGGGGGAGAGGAAAACGAGAGGCAAATGACAAATAATGTAATATGAGAGATAGGGATTGTGATGGGTACTTGGTATGTTGACTTTCGCGTAGACTCCCCAGCAACGGCGCCAGAAATCCTTCTTGCTACGTCTTGAGCTTGTGTTGGTTTTCCCCGAATAGGAGAGGATGATGCAGCACAGTAGCGTAAGTATTTCCCTCAGTTTTTGAGAACCAAGGTATCAATCCAGTAGGAGGCCACGCACAAGTCCCTCGTACCTGCACAAAACGATAGCTACTCGCAACCAACACGATTAGGGGTTATCAATCCCTTCAAGGTCACTTACGAGAGTGAGATCTGATAGAGATAATATTTTTGGTATTTTTGGTATAAAGATGCAAAGTAAAAGGCAAAGTAAAACAAAGCAAGTATAAAAGTGATGGAGATTGATATGATGAGAATAGACCCAGGGGGCATAGGTTTCACTAGTGGCTTCTCTCAAGAGCATAATTATTCTACGGTGGGTGAACAAATTACAGTTGAGCAATTGACAGAATTGAGCATAATTATGAGTATATCTAGGTATGATCATGTATATAGGCATCACGTCTGAGACAAGTAGATCGAAACGATTCTGCATCTACTACTATTACTCCACTCATCGACCGCTATCCAGCATGCATCTAGATTATTAAGTTAAAAAGCAGAGTAGCCTTAAGCAAGATGACATGATGTAGAGGAATAAATTCATGCAATATGATAAATACCCCATCTTGTTATCCTCGATGGCAACAATACAATCGTGCCTTGCAACCCTTTACATCACGGGGTAAGGACACATAAGATTGAACCCAAAGCCATGCACTTCTCCCATTGCAAGAACTACCAATCTAGTTGGCCAAACCAAACGGATAATTCAAAGAGACTTGCAAAGATAACTCAACTCAACCATACATAAAAGAATTCAGAGAAGATTCAAATATTATTCATAGATAAGCTGGATCATAAACTCACAATTCATCGTTCTCAACAAACACACCGCAAAAAGAAGATTACATCGAATAGATCTCCACGAGAGAGGGAGAACATTGTATTGAGATCCAAAAGAGAGAAGAAGCCATCTAGCTACTAGCTATGGACCCGAAGGTCTGAAGTAAACTACTCACACTTCATCGGAGAGGCTATGGTGTTGATGTAGAAGCCCTCCGTGGTGGATGCCCCCTCCGTGGAGGTCGGAACATGCCCCAAGATGGGATCTCGTGGATCTGAGGAAGTTGCGGCGGTGGAATTAGGTTTTGGCTCCTGTTACGATCGTTTGAGAGTGCGTGGGTATATATAGGAGGAAGAATGCGTCGGTGGAGCAACAAGGGGCCCACGAGGCGCGCCCTAGAGCGCGCCCCACCCTCGTGACCGCCTCTCTGGTTCCTTGGCGTGGGTCCAAGTCTCTGGATCACGTTCGGTGAGAAAATCACGTTCTGAAGGTTTCATTCCGTTTGGACTCCGTTTGATATTTTGTTTCTTGAAACACTTTGAAAGGACAAAAACAACAATTACAGGGCTGGGCCTCCGGTTAATAGGTTAGTCCCAAAAGTAATATAAAAGTGGAAAATAAAGCCCATTATAGTCCAAAACAGTAGATAAAGTAGCACGGAGCAATCAAAAATTATAGATACGTTGGAGACGTATCACTAGCGTAGTGCTCGTATCCCCTACTCAGGACAAGTTCTACTACGCCGTGCAGCTCTGTTTCGGCATGGGAAAAGGTCTCCAACAACATAGCAGAATATGAAGGCACGATAGCGGCTGAGAGCATAATCGCTTTGGGGGTAAGCGCCTCATCATCAAGGCGATTCACAGCTCCTCGTCAACTTCTCCAACAAGATATACGAGCCGAAGGACGAGCACATGGAAGCCTACCTCGCGTAGGTTCGTAGGATGGAGAAACAATTCTAGGGACTGGAGCTGCAGCATGTGCCACGCGGCACCAACCAAGAGGCGGATGACATCGCCAAGAGAGCGTCCAGGCGGCTGCCTCGGAGAACTGGCGTCTTCGAGGCGACTCTTGAGGCCCTCGGCCCAGCACCGTCACTATCAAGCGGGCGCAACCTCGGGAGGAGCTCCCCCAGCCGCCTGCCTCGGGAGCCTCGGCCTGCGGCCCGGCCTCAGGGGCACGCCTGCTCCTGGCATTGGAACCTCAGGAGGGGTGCTAGATCATGGAGCTCAAGAGCTACTTGATACAGGGGACCCTGCCGGAGAAGGAGGAGGAGGCGGAGTGTGTGGCGCTGACAGCGGCGGCCTACTTTCTCGAGGATGGAGAGCTTTACGAGAGGTGGCCAAATAACGTGTCCCTCGCTGCATTCCCGAGAAGCGGGGAATGAATTGCTGGAGGACATACACGGCGGAGACTGTGGGCACCACTCATCATCATGAACCCTCGTTGGCAAGGCGTTCCGCAGCGGGTTCTACTGGCCCACAACGCTCAGCGACTCAGCTGAACTGGTGAAGGCTTGCGAGGCCTGCCAATTTCATGCCAAGCGGATCCATCAGCCGGCGGGAGGTCTGCAAACTATACCCCTCTCATGGCCATTCGCAGTTTGGGGGCTGGACATTCTGGGTCCGTTCCCTCGGGCGCCAGGGGGCTATCGCTACCTCTACGTCACCGTGGACAAATTCACCAAGTGGGCTGAGGTAGAAGTTGTGCGCACCATCCCAGCAGGCTCTACGGTCAAGTTCATCGGGGCCTCGTGAGCCGGTTTGGGGTGCCTAACCACATCATCACCGACAACGGTTCGCAGTTCACCAGTGAACTCTTCAAAAAATACTGTGCTAACCTTGGAACGCAGATATGCTATGCCTCGGTGGCGCACCCTCGGAGCAACGGCCAGGCCGAGCGAGCCAACCCGGAGGTCCTGAAGGGCCTCAAAACCAGGACCTTCAAGGAGAAGCTGGAGGCCTGCGGCAGGGGCTGGCACGACAAGCTCCAGTATGTGTTGTGGTCCATCCGCACGACTGCAGCCAGGCCGACTGGCGAGACCCCATTCTTCCTCGTGTACGGGGCAGAAGCCGTCCTCCCTCACGAGGTTGGGCATCGCTCCTCACGGGTCCTGGCGTTCGACGAGGCACAGTAGGATGCCATGCGGGGGACGGATCTCGTGCTGGGGGAGGAACATCGTCGAGAGGCCGCGCTACAAGCGGTAAGGTATCAACAGTATTTGGGCGAATACAACTACCGCAACATTACGCCCCGGGACTCACGGAGGTAGGGGACCTCGTGCTCGAGCGGGTCCTCTCCGGGAAGGTTGCATAAGCTCTCTCCCATGTGGGAGGGCTGTTCAAAGTTGTTCATGTTTCGGGCCCAGCTCTGCATGCTTGGAGACTCGGGAGGGTGCCCATCCGAGCAGCGTGGAACATCCGGCATCTCCGGAAGTTCTACCCCTGAAAAGGCCGGAGCACATGAAGAAGGCAAGCGCTGTGAAGCTTATTTTCACGAGAAGGCCGGAGCACGTGAAGAAGGTAGCGCTGTGAAGCTTATTTTCCGAGAAGGCCGGAGCACGTGAAGAAGGCAAGCGCTGTGAAGCTTATTTTCTCGAGAAGGCCGGAGCTGTGAAGCTTATTTTCGAAAAGGCCGGAGCACATGAAGAAGGCAAGCGTCTGTGAAGCTTATTTTCGAAGAAAGGCCGGGCACTGTGAAGAAGGCCAATGCTGTGAAGCTCGCCGCCCGTGACACTCTCACGTAATAATGAGTTGGGGCTGTACATACAGAGTCTCGAGGCGCCCGCCTCGAGCCACAGGGCTCCCTCCCACGCCTAGTGCCGGCACTTAGCTCCTTGCTGGTGAGAAGGCGTCGAAGACTAGATTAGGTGCAGACGTGGCTTTTCATTTGCTTTCCATGATTGGCTTGTTCGTTCCTATTTGAAGTTTCATTGAAGTTGTTGCCATCTTTGGTTTGTGACTCTTTGTCTTTTTCGCTCTTCTGCCTCGATTTCTCTCGCGCAAGTCTCGCGAGGGAGCAGCGCGGGCGCCCTCGCGAGCGTTTTTTGCCCTTATCATTGAGGCTTTCCTATCTGAATCCGCTATGGGAGCACCCATCCTAGTCCGTGCCCCACGGGCATCGCGACGCGAACACAGGACCTGGGTCGGTCGCCTCCACAACCGAGGCAGGAAGCTACCCCTCGACTAATCCTTGCGGGACATGAAGCGTTCGACGAGGCCTCGGCCTCGGGAGGCGAAGACATGACAGGTCCCCCCGAGCTAAGTAATTTCTGCGCGCGGGCATGCGGCACAAAAGCATAGCACAAAAACAGCGGAAAAAGCATGATAATTAATAGCAACAGTTTACTTGCGCCCCATGTAATCCTACTCTCTTGTCTCTTTCTTGAGGAAAGGAGAAAAACAAAATAGGCACGACTCGCTCGGCACCAACTCGCGGCGAAGGCTCGTACTGCCTCCGGAGCTCAGGCAAACTCCCTCTCGCGCTTTATCGGGGCACGACGGCAGGCTGACCCGCTACCTCCCTCCAGGCAGGCGCGACGGCACGGGGGCTGGTCGCGGCCACCGCTGGAGGAGCTGCTGTCCGAAGGAGAGCCGCCGAAGCTCGACGAGCCCTGAGCGCCGCCGACCACTCGCGCACTATCATCTTCATCCCGATCATCGCCGAGGCTGGGTCCACGGCCGCGGTCATCATCTTCGGGGCAGCACCCAGCGCGGCGACCGTCTTCTCCGAACACCCTCACGTAGAGGGTGGCATCGCCGTCGAACTTGAAGTGCAGGGTGCACCGCGGCTTAGCCCACGCCTTGCAGGCAAGCGTTTGCCAGCCATGGTCGAGGCCACACTGCCGGCGGCGGAGACCTCCAGCGAAGCCCAGGAAGGCCTGCTGCAAAAACCGTCCGCCTGAAGCCAGAGGCCGCCCAGGGTGCCGGGCGGAAGTTCACCTAAAAGGAAGCGGGGGAGCTGGAGCCAGGTGTCGGTCGGCTCCACCGACCACACGACGAACTCAGGCAGCACCTCCGCCGAGTGGAAGCGCGTCCTAGGGGGCCGCGCAGCCGCGGCACGCTCCCCCATCGACGACTTGGCGCCCATCGCCGCGCAGGGGATCGCCTCCACGACCACAGGAAGCCGCTACGGGAGCCACGGGAAGCTTGCGCGGACGGCCTCGACCGCGCTTGGCCGGGGGAGAGTCAGGCCCAACCTGGCGAGCCTTCCCTTTCTCCGCGGCCGAGAACATCTTCGACGGAGCCATGGGGAGAAAGGATAGCGAGAGGGGATGGACTGGAAGGGCTTGCACCATTCCGTACTTATAGCCGGAGGAGGCCAACCGTCGGCCACCACGATCACAGGTAATCATGACCCATTTCTGCATGCAGGGACTTGTCTAGTCGGACGGTTGCCGAGGCATCGTGGGGAAGTGGAGACGCCCACGACCAATCAATCGCCACATGGCGCCCAAGGCCGCAGGCTGTTGGGGCCAGCGGCGCCTGCCTTGCCGCTTCTCTGCTAAGCGAGTCAGGCGCGCCTTGGGCCCCGGGCTCTGTCGGCGATGCAGGAGCAGGGGTCCCGGACTTGCTCGCCTTGACCTGGCCCGGCTCAAGTGGGAGCCAGCCACGGCCCGGCTTCATCAGCTCAAGCTCAAGACCCTCGCGAGGCCAAGCCTCATGAGGCGGACGGCAGAACCTCCCTCGGGAACAACCTCATCAGGCAGGCTCGCGAGGCGGCGAGAGATCAAGGCGGGGTACCTCCAGGGTGCCCGTGGCGCCAGACCATGACGATCAAGGCCGGTGAGGCGCTAACTCTGCTGTCCTCGTTCCCCTTTGGTGCAAAGGAGGCAAGCACAGGCCAAGGCATCGAGCAAGGTTACGCCGGTGAAACAAGACCGAGACCAGCAGAACGGCAAGATGGAGGTCATCGTGGAGCCCAGGACGGCGTCACCGTCAGAGCCTTTGGCAGCCGAAGACCAACTTTAGTCAAGATATGTGTACTAGATGTTCCCCTTCAAATTGGCCAATTGTTGGCGCCCTTCCCGCTCATTATTTGGGAAGAGGCCCAGGGCCTCCCTCTATAAATAGGACTAGCCACCACCAAGGTAAGGGGGATCGATCTGATAGAGCCCTAGCAGAGAGAGAGAGAGAGGCGATCAAACTCACCCAAGCAGTTCATCGCACCAGCCCAAGAACAGCCCCTCGCGAGGCTGTTCTCCCTTTGTATTGTTCATCATCAGCCCATGAGGCAACCCACCACACCACAAACTAGAGTAGGGTATTACACCACAATGGTGGCCCGAACTAGTATAAACCTCATGTCCCTTGTGTGTTCTCCTTAGTAGTTTAGATCCTCATAAACCATCTTACGTGTGAGTTGGTAGGGAAAGATCTCCATCGCACCCAGTGTTGAACCTCTAGGGTCTGCGGAACCGAAATCCGACACTGCAAATCACACCAACAGAGAATGCTGGGTCTTTAAGCAAGCCGGCAAGCTAAGCGCCGAGCACAAGGGAGGAGACACCAAGTGAAGGCAGTATGAGCCTCGCCAGCAAAACAGTGGGGACAGAAAAATTCCCACGGAGGTCAAAGCAGTGAACATGATTCACGTAGCGAAGAGGAGGAGAAAAGGCGCACTCCGAGACGTATGCGTCGTGGAGCCCGTCACCCCCAAGTTCAACCCTTGGTCGGCCTGCCCGATCACTTTCGATCGCAGGGATCACCCGACTAGTATCCGACACGGAGGATCTACTGCCTTGCTGCTAGACCCAATAATCAACGGATACCATCTCACCCGAGGCCTTATGGACGGTGGCAGTAGTCTCAATCTGATATATCAGGACACAGTCCGCAAAATGGGGATAGACCCAACAAGAATTAACCAAAGCAATACTACCTTTAAAGGAGTAATACCAGGCAGAGGCCCGCTGCACGGGCTCTCTAGTACTAGAGGTTGTATTCGGTTCTCCCGACAACTTCCGAAGTGAAAGGTGAACCGTCGACATCGGTCCATTCCGAAGCGGCTATCAAGCATTACTCGGAAGAACGGCCTTCGCTCATTTTAACGCAGTACCGCATTACGCTTATCTTAAGCTTAAGATGCCCGGTCCACGTGGCACCATCATAGTTAGCGAAAACATAGAGCGTTCCTTGCGTACGGAAGAATGTGTGGCGGCTTTACCAGCGAACACTGACTGGCCTCTCCAACCAGAATAAACGATCGGTCGTCAAGACCGCGGACACGGCTAGACGAGTTCGGCACACCACTAGCTGTAATAGCCCAGATAAACCTGAGATGGGGTCGATGGATTTACCCCCATAGGTGGTGCTAGGGGCTTCCCGCATATAAAAAGGACTGCAGTTCAGCTTGACCTTATTTTGATTGAATTTTAATAGTTCATTAAGAATAATCAATTTTTCGCACGAAGACTTTCACCTGGTTTTTTTTCTTTTGTAGATGATCATCGTGCCACACCCTTCCAGGATCTGGCTGCGCGGAACCTGGTAGCAGAGGCGTGCGGCGAGGCCCGCTCAAGGTTTATTTTAAATTAAGACCACTGTAAACCTTTCTTCATCTCTTGTTGTTGTACACCTCGGATATTCAACACAACCAAGAGGATGTTGGCGTTATTGGCATTTACGCCACGTGAGACTAATGCACGTACTTGGAAATTTAGGGTTTATCGAGGGCGTTACCCAGCCCAACATATGTTGTAAAGTCCGAATACCTTAGGGAGTGTTCGGCGTCGCGAGTTTGGCCTTATATGCACCAGCTCCGAATCATGTCTTTGGTCAATAGTTGGGTTTGCGCGGCTCCCGTGTTTTGCTACCTTGCGTTCCGCTCTATCGGCTAAGGTGGCACCGCGGGAACTGCTGCGATTGTGCCCTGGTTCATCTGGATGACCACCTCGGCAGAGAAAGCCGAAAACTGACTGTCATGATAACGCGCGAGACTGGTCAACCACTCGATGACTCATCGGAATCTTAGCGATTCGCCGCATTAATGAAGGACGGTTTCCTGTCATGTATGTCGGCGCACCGTATTTGGATAGAGCGGAAGTACCGGGGGCTATATAGTAGCCCCACCGTCAAACTCCTATGGCTAAGTGAGCGTGTTAAAGCAATATAGTCCGATTGCCTTGTTCGCCGCGCTATCACCTCCTTCATGGACCAAGACGTTGGATCAAGAGTGTATACGCGCTTTTACGAACACCCCCGCATTATACGCATGGGGGCTGAAGCCGACGACTGTAAACTTTCAGGGTATATACATACATAAATGGCCGCACAAGAGGCATCATAATACTTACAGGCAAAAGTATAAACACAGCCTTTATAATCATAATAGCATTGTTTTTACAATTGGGATACATGTCACTAGAAATGATACTCTTCAAGCACTGAGCCTCTATTAAACAAGCGCTTTCTAGGACTTCTTCAAAATAGTGCTCGGTCGATACCTGGCCTACGGCCGAACTCTGGGTTGGAATAGCGGTGGCCTCCATCTCTGCCCATTATGTCTTAACACGGGCAAGAGCCATCCACGCACCCTCTATGCATGCCGACCTCTTTGCAGTGTTGATATGCGACACATCACAAAGGAATCGTTGCACTAAACCAAAATAACTATTCGGCCTTGGTCCTTCCGGCCAAAGATGATCCACGACAAACCTCATGGCAAGCCCGGACAACCTATGGAGCTCAGCCCACTCGGCCATTTGCTCATTTAATAGTAGCGAGACGCGTTGAAGCCTTGAATGCGCGACGAACAACTTTTCCACTTCATGATCTTTTGATCTTTGAAAAACTTCGATCGCATCAATGACTTTTCGGCTCTTGTCGTCTCAACGTATCTATAATTTTGATTGCTCCATGCTATATTATCTACTGTTTTAGACAATATTGGGCTTTATTATCCACTTTTATATTATTTTGGGACTAACTTCTTAACGGAGGCCCAGCCAGTTCTTGTATTTTGCCTATTTGGTGTTTGAAGAAAAGGAATATCAAATGGAGTCGAAGCAGGCAAATCATTGGAGAAGTCATTTTGGAAGGAAAGCTACCATATGGACTTGGACCCCACGTCGGAGAGAAGGAAGTGCCCACGAGGGTGGGGCGCACCCCCTCTGGCGCTCCCCACCTCGTGGGGCCCCGTAGCTCAACCGGCGTACTTCCTGCACCTATATATACTCACGTCTCGTAAAACTTCCGAACAGAGATTAGATCGGGAGTTCGCCGCATAAAACCTCGAGCCACCAAAACCAATCGGGACCCTATTTGGCACCCTACGGAGGAACCCTCACCGGTGGCCATGTTCATCATCCGGCGCTCTCCATGGCGAGGAGGAGTAGTTCACCCTCGCGGTGAGGGTATGTACCGATAGCAATGTGTTTGATCTCTCTCTCTCGTGTTCTTGATTTGGCACAATCTTGATGTATTGTGAGCTTTGCTATTATAGTTGGATCTTATGTTTCTTCTCCCCCTCTACTCTCTTGTAATGGATTGAGTTTCCCCTTTGAAGTTATCTTATCGGATTGAGTCTTTAAAGATTTGAGAACACTTGATGTATGTCCTGCTGTGCGTATCTGTGGTGACAATGGGATATCACGTGATTCACTTGATGTATGTTTTGGTGATCAACTTGCGGGTTCCGCCCATGAACCTATGCATAGGGGTTGGCACACGTTTTTGTCGTGATTCTCTTGTAGAAACTTTGGTGCACTCTTTGAAGTTCTATGTGTTGGTTTGAATAGATGAATTGAGATTGTGTGATGCATATCGTATAATCATGCCCACGGATACTTGAGGTGACATTGGAGTATCTAGGTGACATTAGGGTTTTGGTTGATTTGTATCTTAAGGTGTTATTCTAGTATGAACTCTAGGGCTGTTTGTGACACTTATAGGAATAGCCCAATGGATTGATTGGAAAGAATAACTTTGAGGCAGTTTCGTACCCTACCATAATCTCTTCGTTTGTTCTCCACTATTAGTGACTTTGGAGTGACTCTTTGTTGCATGTTGAGGGATAGTTATATGATCCAATTATGTTATTATTGTTGAGAGAACTTGCACTAGTGAAATATGAACCCTAGGCCTTGTTTCCTAGCATTGCAATACCGTTTACGCTCACTTTTATCACTCGCTACCTTGCTGTTTTTATATTTTAAGATTACAAAAACCTATATCTACCATCCATATTGCACTTGTATCACCATCTCTTCGCCGAACTAGTGCACCTATACAATTTACCATTGTATTAGGTGTGTTGGGGACACAAGAGACTCTTTGTTATTTGGTTGCAGGGTTGTTTGAGAGAGACCATCTTCGTCCTCCGCCTCCCACGGATTGATAAACCTTAGGTCATCCACTTGAGGGAAATTTGCTACTGTCCTACAAACCTCTGCACTTGGAGGCCCAACAACGTCTACAAGAAGAAGGTTGTGTAGTAGACATCAAGCTCTTTTCTGGCGCCGTTGCCGGGGAGGTTAGTGCTTGAAGGTATATCTTTAGATATTGCAATCGAATCTTTTTTTTCTTGTTTTAGCACTAGTTTAGTTTATAAAATAAAACTACAAAGAAAAATGGAATTGAGTTTGTCTCATACGGTTCATCTTTTTAATATCTTTCGTGAGTATGATGGAAAGGAAAATTGTGCCAAAGTGTTAGAAGAAGAATGCATTAAAATGTTTGGCACTAAATCTTTGAATGATGAGCATGATTGCAGTGTTGTTAGTATGAATTCATTGAATATCCATGATGCTAATGATATGCAAAGCCACAAGCTTGGGGAAGCTATGTTTGATGAAGATGATATTTTTTGTCCCCCAAGCTTTGATGAGCAAATTTACTATGATGAAAGCATGCCTCCAATCTATGATGATTATTGTGATGACACGTATTCTTTAAAGAATAATGATAACCATGAAACTTGTCATCTTGATCTTAATTTTCAAACACATGATAGTTATTTTGTTGAGTTTGCTCCCACTATTGTTGATGAGAATAAATTTTCTTATGTGGAGAGTAATAAAATTACTATGCAAGTAGATCATGAAAAGAATGCTTTAGGTGCTGGTTATATTGTTGAATTCATTCATGATGCTACTGAAAATTATTATGAGGGAGGAATATATTCTTGTAGGAATTGCAATAATATCAAGTTTCCTCTCTATGTGCTTAAAATCTTGAAGTAATGCTTGTTTTACCTTCCTATGCAAGTTGATTCCTGTTCCCATAAGTTGTTTGCTCACAAAATCCCTATGCATAGGAAGTGGGTTAGACTTAAGTGTGCTAGTCATATTCTTCATGATGCTCTCTATATGTTTCAATTCCTATCTTTTATGTGAGCATCATTGAAATCATCATGCCTAGCTAGGGGCGTTAAACGATAGCGCTTGTTGGGAGGCAACCCAATTTTATTTTAGTTTCTTGATTTTTGGTTCTGTTTAGGAATAAATAATCCATCTAGCTTCTATTTAGATGTGGTTTTGTGTTTCAATTAGTGTTTGTGCCAAGTAGAACCTTTGGGAAGACTTGGGTGAAGTCTTATGATCATGCTGTAAAAACAGAAACTTTAGCGCTCATGAAATTAGATAAAACTTTTACTGGAGAGTGCTATTTAGTTGATTCTTTTGCATATGATTACTAGACAAATTCCTCAGGTCCACGAATTTATTTTTGAATTTTGGAGTTCCAGAAGTATACGTTTGATAAAGATTACTACACACTATTCTGTTTTGACAGATTCTGTTTTCATTGTGTTGCTTGCTTATTTTGATGAATCTATGGCTAGTAAAATAGTTCATAAACCATAGATAAGTTGGAATACAGTAGGTTTAACACCAATATAAATAAATAATTAGTTCATTACAGTACCTTGAAGTGGTGTTTTCTTTTCTTTCACTAACGGAGCTCACGAGTTTTCTGTTAAGTTTTGTGTTGTGAAGTTTTCAAGTTTTGGGTAAAGATTCGATGGACTATGGAACAAGGAGTGGCAAGAGCCTAAGCTTGGGGACGCCCATGGCACCCCCAATATATTCAAGGATAACCAAGCGCCTAAGCTTGGGGATGCCCCGGAAGGCATCCCCTCTTTCGTCTTCATCCATCGGTAACTTTACTTGGAGCTATATTTTTATTCACCACATGATATGTGTTTTGCTTGAAGCGTCCTTTTGTTTTATTTAGCTTTGTTTGCTGTTTGAATAAAATACCAAGATCTGAAATTCTTAAATGGGAGAGTCTTCAAATAGTTGCATAATTATCCGACTACTCATTGATCTTCACTTATATCTTTCGGAGTAGTTTGTCATTTGCTCTAGTGTTTCACTTATATCTTTTAGAAACACGATGGTAGTTTTATTTTGAAGAAATAGATGAACTCTCATGATTGACTTAGATTATTTTAGAGTCTTAAATAGCATGGTAATTTTCTTAAATAATCATAATATGCTAAGCATTCAAGATTTGTAAGACTTTCTTATGAGTGTGTTGAATACTAAGAAAAGTTTGATGCTTGATAATTGTTTTGAGATATGGAGGTGATAATATCAAAGTCGTGCTAGTTGAGTAGTTGTGAATTTGAGAAATGCTTGTGTTGAAGTTTGCAAGTCCGTAGCATGCACATATAGTAAGCGTTATGTAACAAATTTGAAACATGAGGTGTTATTTGATTGTCCTCCTTATGAGTGGCGGTCGGGGACGGCGATGGTATTTTCCTACCTATCTATCCCCTAGGAGCATCGCGTAGTGCTTTGGTTTTGATGGCTTGTAGATTTTTGCATAAGTATGTGAGTTCTTTATGACTAATGTTGAGTCCATGGATTATCGCACTCTCACCCTTCCATCATTGCTAGCCTCTTGATGCCGTGCATTGCCCTTTCTCACATTGAGAGTTGGTGCAAACTTATTGGTGCATCAAACCCCATGATATGATTAGCTCTTTTACATAAACCTCCTTATATCTTCCTCAAAACAGCCACCATACCTACCTATTATGGCATTTCCATAGCCATTCGAGATATATTGCCATGCAACTTTCCACCATAACGTTCATCATGATACATACATCATTGTCATATTACTTAGCATGATCATGTAGTTGGCATAGTATTTGTGGCAAAGCCACCTTTCATAATGCTTTCATACATGTCTGTAACACCCCGGATGTAACTTTCCATATTTGTAACTCCAACTCTTGCCATTTTCGGCTATGTGCTATGATATTCCCTCCGTGGTTGGGTTTTTGTCTTTTGTTTTGCATTTTGTCCATGTCATGCATCTCATATCATGTCATCATGTGCATCTCATTGGCATACGTGTTCGTCTCATGCATCCGAGCATTTTCCCCGTTGTCCTTTTGCAATCCGGCACTCCTATGTCCCCCGGCGTCCCCTTTTACATTTTTCCGTGGCGGTACTAAACTTTCTCGGAATGGACCGAGGTTTGTCAAGTGGCCTTGGTACACCACCGGTAGACCACTGTCAAGTTTCGTGCCATTTGGAGGTCGTTTGATACTCAACAGTTAACCCGTAACATGAAGGCCTCTTGTGTGTTACAGCCCAATAACCCATCTAAGTCACTTCCATGATCTCCGTCGTCGGATCACCATCGTGTGGTGGAAAACTACACTCCATTTGGAGTCTCCTAACTCTCTCTACCTATAAATAGGTCCCTCCCGAAATTCGGATCAAATCCACCTAACCTAGCCCGCTCCTCTCCCCGCCGCGGACGTGTCCGATTTGGGCGGACACGTCCGCCGCCGCCCGGACCAACCGAGAGCCGACCGTGGCACGCCGCCGCCCGCCCGCCTGCTCCCGCCCAGGGAACCCGCCGCCGCCGCCTCCCAGCGCGTCCGCCTCGCCTTGTGGTCGCCGCCTCCTACCGCCCATCCGTGCGCCCGGTCGCCGCCTCCCGCCGCCGTCCATGCGCGCCGCTGCCCGCCTCGCCGCCCGCTACTTGGCGCCCGCCGCCGCCCCTCGGCCGAGCACCACCGCCTCTCCCTCAACCCCGCCGGCGACCGCGCCCCGGCGAGCCTCCGCCTCTCCCATGTTGCCCCGGCCTCCTCCCTCATCTCCGGCGTACAGGAACTCCGGCGACCTCTCGATCTGGATCTCAGATCCAAAATCACTACGGTCGACCCCCGAAACCCTCTAAGTCTTTTTCTGCAGATAATATGTTGCTTTTTCATCATGTCATAACTCTGTACTAGTGGCTCCGTTTTGGGCGTATAGCAAACCGAATTGTTCGCCTCGATGAGTACATCATTTCATCTCATTGCATCATTTTCATTTGAGCTCATCTTGATGCCCGAAATGCTGTTAGAAGAGGGCTATGTGATGTTAGTTTCAGATTCTTATCAGAACATGCACTTGTCACTTTTGCCCTGATTGATGTGTGCATCCTATGAACTTGAGTCCTACATGTGTTTTGTAATATGCCATGCCATCTTTACAGGGGTGTATGCCATGTATTTTTGTGATCTCTGTGGTGACTAGCACAAGCATGCAAACTAGGCTTCGTGATGTTGCTGATTTCAGCCCTATTACTGCTGATATTTTTATGCCATGTAAACTTGATGCTCTGAGAGAGATCCATGCTTATTTTGAGATACTTGATAAGGATGTTTTCAACATATGTTTATGCTCTATCCATCCATGCCCTTGTTTGCAATTATGCAGTAGCCTAGCATGTCGTTTTCTTGCTCTACTTTTGCTATAAAATGTTTCCTCGCAGGTTGTTTACATGTTATTCAATTTTGCCAAGGTTGTTGTAGTTGATCCGTGTATGCTATGATGTTGTTCTTGCCATGTATAGCTTCTATGCCATGTCTTCTTGATGGATGTATGCTTAGTTTATCATGAAATACTCTGTAGTGAGTGCATCGAGCTCTTAAACATGCCTACTTGTTATCTGTTTTTACCATGTCCAGTTTTCTGCTAAGTCTGAGATCTGTAACGAAACTTGCTATGTTTACATGGGTGCTATTACATTTTCTGATCCCTTTTGGCCCTTGGTCAGTAAGGGACTTTTGTTCAATTCCTTGAGTAGATTCATGCCGTGCCATATTTTGCTATGTGTTGTTCCTGTAGCAGGTTGTTTGCTTGCTCCAAACATGTCTTCCTGTTGTTAATTTCTGGCATGTTAGTATGTTCACAAAGTCTGTGAAGCTGATATATTTTGCACTTTTTCTATGCTTGTTTGGACCTGTTATGATGTGAATTAGCTGTAGATCAGTGTTCATCTTTTGTCAAGCATCTTGAGTAAATCACTACCATATGCTTTGTTGGTACGTTTGGGTGCAGTAGCTTAATTTCTTGTTGCTTGCTATGTGGCATCGTGCTGTTAATGGCAGATTTAGGAGCCCCTGCTTGATTGTTTGCTGGCGTTGTTGAGTCTAGAACAAAAATGTTTTGAGTCTTAGGATTATATATATCGGAGAGTAGGATTCTTTTTACTCCCCAATCCCTTCGTCGCTCTGGTGAGGTCTCCTGACGTTTAAGTTTTGACTCTCCTCTCCTCAAATTTCACTAAAAAAAATTTTAGGATCACGCGGGTATCTTGGAATCGTTCCGATGGTTTTGTGACGAGAACATTGTTCTTGGTGCCTCCTAACATTTAGGGGTTGTGGCAGTGTCCCGGGGAGTTGAGCTCCGAGGTGTTGTCGTCACAATTTTATCGTTGCAGTTCTAGAATACACGAGCTTTGCCGACATCGAAAATCTCTTTTGTGCAGTTGTTGGTGAGATAACCCGATAACCCGATCTTCAAGGCGAGCTCGGGAGTATTGCCATGACTTGTATAACGGATGCTTTTGAAGGTCGAGTACACAATTTCGAAGGTTTCTTGGTTATGTGTTGACGGATGGATACAATTGGATCTAGGTATTGTTAGTTCGGGTGATATATTTTGTGTCCCTCAGATCCCCAACACCAGATTGCATAACCGTAAAATTTCGGGAGTTTATAGGTGGGATTCAAGTAGCTCTTAGCATTTCTTCCCGCAGATATTTGGTTTGCGATTGGGTAATCCTTACCACTTATTTGTTCGATCGTACCTTGTTATTTTTTTTCATCAACTCTTTATCAAGTGGCTTCTCACCTTAATGGGCGTGTGATGTTAGCTTTTGGAATTCATTCATTCATCCTTGTTGAATGTTTATTGTGAAGACTATATGTTGCAATTTCTATCCGTTGATTCAACTTGTCTATCTGTCTATCAAGATGCTAATGGATGTCACCCTCTTGAGATGGCTCCATGACGCGTCGAATCCGAGCATAATGATGGGAGTCGATCAGACCCTCCACCTCCACCTCCGCCTCCGAGGCATGGCAAGCTATCATGGCAGCCACCAGCGCAAATGCTCGATGATTTTGCAACTCTTGCAAGAGCGTACCCAAGGGCAAGGCAACCAAGGAAATCAAGGCCAAGGCAACAATCAGCCGCACTTTGCTACCCTCAATCAGTTCCTTGCTAATCAGTGAAGTCTTTCAACTTACGTGCGAGGCCACAGGCGCCCGACGATTGGCTTGTGGACATCTGCAAACATTTTGAATGTAGCAATGTCGGACATGAGGACTTTGTCAAGTTTGCTTCGTTTCAACTCAAGGACCAAGCTGCCGAGTGGTATCGACAATACAAAGATTCGAGAGGAGGTCGTGTAATTACAGGATGAGTTCCACGAGACTTCAAAGCTCACCACATTCCGCAAAGTGTTGTTGAGAGCAAGCGTGAGGAGTTCCGCAATCTCAAGCAAGGCAACATGTCGTGTATCAATACAATATCTAGTTCGAAACTTCGCTTCGCTTCGCTAAGCAAGGCGTCCACGATGAAAAGAGTATGATCTATCAATTCAGAGGTGGCCTCGGAGAAGATCTGCAATTAGCTCTCGTGCTTTTGAGCGGAAAAGTATGATGAATTCTACAACATGGCACTTTGAAGCAAGAAGCTGCCCAGCTCAAATGTGAGGCTTCTAAGAAGAGAATCGAGGATGCAGTTCGGTCTTCTTCTTCCCCTCAAGTGGCAGCTAAGCGGCGAAGTTCTGGTTGCCTCCTCCTCCTCCGTTCCGTCGGCCTTATCAGAGAAGAGCTCGGTGGTCGTGGATCTTCCCACCCGCCCAACCAGGCTATCGAACAAGTCTAATTCTCAAGCTCCAAGGTCAAATGCTCCAGTATCATCGTCCGCTCTCGGAGGTGACTTGCAACAAATGTCGGCGAGAAGGTCACTCTGCGAACAAGTGCTTCAACCAAAGGCGCCTTCAGCCTCCTCCTCCTGTGAGATCTTCAAGCAATGCGGTGGTCAAGCATAATCCAAAGCATGCCAAGGTGAATATGATGAATGCAGCTCAAGCGGAGGAATCTACTGACGTGGTAATGGGTAATCTTCCAGTTAATGATATTCCTGCAAAAGTTTTATTTGATACCGGTGCATCGCATTCTTTCATGTCGTATCCTTTTGCTTGGAAGCACAATTTTGACACAGAGGAATTACCTAAAGCTATGCAAGTTATTTCTTCGGCTAAGCGTTTGAGCTCTAGCATGATGGTTCCGAATGTCGGTATCAAGATGGGCGACTATAGATTGCTGGCTAAACCAATTGTCCTTGGTGATTCGGATATTGATCTAATTCTCGGGATGGACTGGCTTTCTCAGCACAAAGCTCAGCTTGATTGTGCTGCCAGGGAAATTCAATTGACACACTCTTCTGAGGATGTGATCATCTATGCCGCTCGTGATGAAACCATTCGGTTGTTTTCTCTCAATGAGAAGGCGAGTTGGATGCTATCTCTCGATTCGATCGTTTGTGAGTATCAAGATGTCTTTCGGAAGAGCTCCGGGTATGCCTCCTCACCGGCGCTTGAATTCGTTATCGATCTTGAGCACAGCACGGAACCCGTTTACAGCGTCCATACAAGCTTGGACCTAATGAGCTGAAGGAATTGAAGAAACAACTCGATGAACAAGAGCGTCTGGGTCTGATCAGACCGAGTTCATATCCATGGGGTTGTGGAGGTCTTTTTGTCCAGAAGAAGGATGGCACGGACCGACTTTGTGTCGATTACCGTCCATTGAATAAGAAGACAATCAAGAACAAGTATCCACTTCCCAACATCAATGAGCTATTCGAGCAACTCAAAGGTGCTAAAGTATTCTCCAAGCTTGACCTTCATATGGGTTATCATCAAATTCGCATTCGTGAACAAGATATTCCCAAGACAGCATTCAGAACAAGCTTTGGTTCTTATGAGTATACGGTCATGTCTTTTGGCCTTGTCAATGCTCCTCCAACATTCTCTCGAATGATGAACTTCATCTTCAACCCCTATACCAATGAATTCGTCTTGGTCTATCTCGATGATATTTTGGTCTTCTCCAAGAACAAGAAGGATCATGCCAAACATTTGCGATTGGTGCTCGACAAGCTCAGAGAGCATCAATTCTATGCGAAGTTTTCCAAATGTGAATTTTGGCTTGATGAAGTTCTTTATCTTGGTCACATCATCTCCGCCAAAGGCATCGCTGTTAATCCCGAGAAGGTGTCTGCAGTTGTGAATTGGGAACCTCCTCGGAATGTCAAGCAGCTTCAGAGTTTTCTTGGACTTACAAGCTATTGCGAAGATTCGTTGAGAATTTTTCTAAGATTGCAAAGCCTCTTTCCAACCTCCTCGAGAAGCATGTGAAGTATGTCGGTCTCCCGAGTGTGGCGTTGCTTTCAACACTCTCAAAGAGAAACTCGTCACAGCTCTGTCTTAACTCCTCTGATGAATCCAAGCCATTGAAGTTTTACGTGATGCTTCTCTTCAAGGTCTTGGTGCTGTGTTAATGCAAGAGAAGAAAGTTGTGGCCTATACCTCTCGTCGCCGCTGAAGCCCAGCGAAAAGAACTACCCCACTCACGATCTTGAGTTGGCGGCAGTTGTCCATGCATTAATAACTTGGAGACATCTCTTGTTGGGAAGGAAAGTGGACATATTCACCGATCACAAGAGTCTCAAGTATATCTTCACTCAACCCAACCTCAACCTCAGGCAAACTCGATGGGTCGAAATGATTCAAGAGTACAACCCAAGTATTGAATATACTCCAGGCAAGGCGAATGTGGTTGCAGATGCTTTGAGCAGGAAGGCTTACTGCAACAGTTTAATTATCAAGCCCTTCCAACCGGATCTCTGTGAAGCTTTCCGCAAGCTGAATCTTCAAGTTGTTCCTCAAGGTTTTCTTGCCAACCTCATAGTCTCTCCTACTTTGGAAGACCAAATTCGTGAGGCTCAACTCCTGGATACCATGGTGAGAAAGGTGAAACGTGGTATCGACAAGGGCATTTCCAAATACAAGTGCTTCCACATTGATGACAAAGATACTCTTTTCTTGAGGACGGATTGTGGTTCCTAAGGGTGATCTCGTAAAGTCATTATGAGCGAGGCACACAATTCTCTTCTATCCATTCATCCGGAAGTACGAAGATGTACCATGACCTCAAGCAACAGTATTGGTGGACTCGAATGAAGCGAGAAATTGCTCAATTCGTGAATGAATGTGATGTTTGCAGAAGGGTGAAAGCAGAACACCAACGACCAGCTGGTCTCCTCCAACCTCTTGCTATTCCAGAATGGAAGTTTGATCATATCGAGATGGACTTCATGACTGGATTTCCTAAGTCCAAGCGCGGAAATGATGCTATCTTCGTTGTCATTGACAAGCTTACTAAAGTGGCTCATTTTCTTCCTATCAAAGAATCTATCACAGGAGCTCAGTTGGCAGAGCTATACACCTCCAGAATTGTCTCCTTGCACGGCATTCCACAATCGATCTCTTCAGACTGTGGAAGCATTTTCACCTCTATGTTTTGGGATTCTTTTCAGAAGGCCATGGGCACCAACATTCGTTTCAGCACAACTTTCCATCCTCAAACAAGTGGCCAAGTCGAGCGATTCAATCGAATCCTCGAAGATATGCTCAGGGCTTGTGTCATTTCCTTCGGTATGAAGTGGGAAGATTGTCTTCCATATGCCGAGTTCTCCTACAACAACAGCTTCCAAGCGAGTTCGGGCAAGGCCCCATTCGAAATTCTCTATGGCAGAAAGTGCCGTACTCCTCTCAATTGGTCGGAGACAGGTGAACGCCAACTTCTTGGCAACGACTTGATCACAGAAGCCGAAGAAATGTGCAAAGTCATTCATGAGAATCTCAAAGACGCGCAATCGCGCCAGAAGGGATATTATGATGACAAGCACCGTGATGTGGCTTTTGAAATCGGAGACCATGTCTACCTCCGCGTTTCTCCAATGAAAGGCACTCGTCGCTTCGGTATCAAAGGGAAGTTTGCCCCTAGATACGTGGGTCCTTTCAAGATCATTGGCAAAAGAGGCAATCTCGCCTATCAACTTGAGCTTCCGTCCAACTTCGCGAATGTGCACGATGTGTTTCACGTGTCTCAGCTTCGCAAGTGCTTCAAGACTCCCGAGCGCAGTATGAACTTCGAAGAAATTGACCTCCAAGAAGATCTCTCTTATCATGAGCACCCCGTTGCTATTCTTGAAGAAACCGAGCATAAGACTCGCAACAAGTCAATCAAATTCCTGAAAGTGAAGTGGTCACACCATTCCGCCCGAGAAGCCACCTGGGAGCGCGAGGATCACCTCCGTTCCTAATATCCAGAGTTCTTTCAGTCCTAGATCTCGGGACGAGATCCTCTTGTAGTGGTGGAGTGTTGTAACACCCCGGATGTAACTTTCCATATTTGTAACTCCAACTCTTGCCATTTTCGGCTATGTGCTATGATATTCCCTCCGTGGTTGGGTTTTTGTCTTTTGTTTTGCATTTTGTCCATGTCATGCATCTCATATCATGTCATCATGTGCATCTCATTGGCATACGTGTTCGTCTCATGCATCCGAGCATTTTCCCCGTTGTCCGTTTTGCAATCCGGCACTCCTATGTCCCCCGGCGTCCCCTTTTACATTTTTCCGTGAGCGGGTACTAAACTTTCTCGGAATGGACCGAGGTTTGTCAAGTGGCCTTGGTACACCACCGGTAGACCACCTGTCAAGTTTCGTGCCATTTGGAGGTCGTTTGATACTCCAACGGCTAACCGGGTAACCGCGAAGGCCTCTTGTGTGTTACAGCCCAATAACCCATCTAAGTCACTTCCATGCTCTCCGTCGTCGGATCACGATCGTGTGGGCAAAAACTACACTCCATTTGGAGTCTCCTAGCTCTCTCTACCTATAAATAGGTCCCCTCCCCCGAAATTCCGGATCAAATCCACCCCTAACCCTAGCCCCGCTCCTCTCCCCGCCGCCGGACGTGTCTGATTTGGGCCGGACACGTCCGCCCGCCGCCCCGGACCAACCGGGAGCCGACACGTGGCACGGATACCGTATTGTTCTTCTCGACGAGTACATCATTTCATCTCGTTGCATCATTTTCATTTGAGCTCATCTTGATGCCCGAAATGCTGTTAGAAGAGGGCTATGTGATGTTAGTTTCAGATTCTTATCAGAACATGCACTTTTGTCATTTTTGCCATGATTGATGTGTGCATCCTATGAACTTGAGTCCTACATGTGTTTTGTAATATGCCATGACATCTTTACAGGGGTGTATGTGTAACGCCCCCGATGCGGCTATATCTCCCACGTGTCGAGGCACGACTTAGAGGCATAACCGCATTGAAAGCAATGTCGCAAGTGAGGTAATCTTCACACAACCCATGTAATAATTAAGGAAAGAGATACATAGTTGGCTTACGATGCCACTTCACACAAGACATAAATAAACATCCATCATTGAGAGAACACTCAAGGTCCGACTACGGAACCAAAATAAAAGAAGATACCCCAAATGCTACAGATCCCGAATCGTCCCAACTGGGCACCACTACGATCATCGGGAAAAGACACATAATAACGCCACGTTCCTCGTCGAACTCCCACTTGAGCTCGGTTGAGTCACCTGCACTGGCCTCGTCGGAACCTGCAACTGTGTTTGGAAGTAACTGTGAGTCACGGGGACTCAGCAATCTCACACCCGCGAGATCAAGACTATTTAAGCTTATAGGAAGGACAGAGAAGTAAAGTGGAGCTGCAGCAAGCGACTAGCATGTATGGTGGCTACATCGCAAAAGAGAGCGAGAAGAGGATCAAAACACGGCCGTGAAGCTAGTAGCGATCACGAAGTGATCCTGAACTACTTACGTCAGACATAACTCCAACACCGTGTTCACTTCCCGGACTCCGCCGAGAAGAGACCATCACGGTTACACACGCGGTTGATGTGTATTTTATTTGGGGTCAACTTCGGGTTTTCTACAACCGGACATTAACAAATTCCCATCTGCCTCATAACCGCGGGCACGGCTTTGAAAGATATTACCTGCAGGGTGTCCCAACAGCCCATAATAAGCTCTCACGGTCAACGAAGGATATTCCTTCTACCGGAAGACCCGATCAATCTCGAATCCCGGACTACAAGACATTTCGACAAAAATAAAACAAGACCAGCAAAGCCGCCCGATTGTGCCGACAAATCCCGATAGGAGCTGCACATATCTCGTTCTCGTGGCACATCCGGATGAGCAGTCCATACAACTAAAACCAGACCTCAAGTTGCCTTGAGGGCTACCACAAGACTCTAGTTCGGGCCAGCACTCGAAGGAGCACCGGTCCGGGGTTTAAAATAAAGATGACCCTCGGGCTCGCGAAACCCGGGGAAAAGGCTTAGGTGGCAAATGGTAAAACCAATGTTGGGCCTTGCTGGGCGAGTCTTATTCAAAGCGAACTGTCAAGGGGTCCCATAAATACCCAACCGTAAGGAACGCGAAATCAAGGAACATAACACCGGTATGACGGAAACTAGGGTGGCAAGAGTGGAACAAAACACCAGGCATAAGGCCGAGCCTTCCACCCTTTACCAAGTATATAGATGTATTAATTTATAGCAGATATATATTGTGATATCCCCAACAAGTAAACATGTTCCAAAAGGAACAACATCTCCATGTTCAACAAGGAACAAACTTCAGCTTCACGCAACTAGCAACGCTATAAGAGGGTTGAGCAAAGCGGTAACATAGCCAATCAACGGTTTGCTAGGAAAAGGATGGTTAGGGGCTGACATGGCAATATGGATGGCATGATATAGCAATGGTAGGCATCGCAGCATAGGCATAGCAAAAGAGCGAGCAACTAGCATAGCAAAGATAGAAGTGATTTCGAGGGTATGGTCATCTTGCCTGCAATGTTCTCAGAGTTGTCGAAAGCTTGATCCTCGTAAGCGTTCTCAACAGGTTCCTCGTTCCCGTACTCGTCTCCCGACTCTACCCAAAGCAACAACACAAACAAAGGAACCACAATAAATCACGGTGCAAAGCACAATCAACAAGATGCAAAACATGGCATGATATGCGAGATGCGATATGCAATGCGTATGTGCGCTCCGGAAGGTAAATGATGAACCAGGCATCAACTTGGCAAACCAAGTATGCCACTGGAAAGATGAGATGATTTCGGTTGAAATCGATATAAAGATCACCGGAATCGGATGCACGGTTTGCAAATGACAAGCAAAACAAGAATGACGCAAATCTGCCATTAACAGCATGATGCCACATAGCAAGCAACAATTAATTAAGCTACTGCACCCAAACGTGTCAACAAAGCACATGGCAGTGATCTACACATGATGCTCGACAAAAGATGAGCACTGAGCTACGGCTAGTTCACATCATAACAGGTTCAAACAAGCATGGCAAAAGTGCACAAAATATCAGGCTGGACATGGCAAAAACAGCATCAGGTTGCAATGTTCAGAGCAACAAAACTACATGCTACAGGAACTTAAAATAGCAAAACAAGGCATGGAATGAATCTACTCAAAGCATAGATCAAAAGTCCCTTACTGACCATAAGCCAAAAAGGACTAGAAAATATAGCAACACCCATGTCAATATTGAAAGTTTCGTTAACAGATTCAGCAACATGACATGTCAAAAACTGATAACAAGAGGGCATGTTTACAAGCTCAATGCACTCACTACAGAGCCTTATATGATAAACTAAGCATACATACATCAAGAATACATGACATGGAAGACATACATGGCAAGAACAATAACATAGCTTACATGGGTCAACCACAACAAGCTAGGCAAAATTGAATAACACGTATACAATCTGCCAGGAAACATTTGATAGCAAAAGTAGAGCTCGATTGACTCAAGCTATGGCACTCCATAATTGCAAACAAAGGCATGGATGGATAGAGAAAGACATGCTTTACAAAACACTCTTACTGAAGTATCTCAAAATATGCATAGATCTCTCGGTATCATCAAGTTAACATGGCATCAACATCAGCTAAAACAGGGCTGAAATCAGCAACAGCAGGACACCTACTTTGCATGCTTGTGCTAGTCACCACATAGATCACAAAAATACATGGCATATACCCCTGGAAAGATAGAGTGGCATATTTCAAAACACATGTAGGACTCAAATACATAGGATGCACACATTAATCATGGCAAAAATAACAAAAGTGCAAGTTCTGTTAAGAAACAGCAACTAACATCACATAGCACTCTTCCAACAGCATTTCGGGCATCAAGATGAGCTCAAATGAAAATGATGCAATGATATGAAATGATCTACTCTTCGAGGCGAACATTTTGACATATTATACGCGCAAAATGGATTTACAGATGCAAAGATATACCACTTTGAAAATGCAACAAAATGACAAAAGTATCAAAGACTTAGAGAAAAGAAAGGGAGAGAGAGGTCAACGCGCGCGCGTGGATCGAGGCCGGATTGGGGCCCGACCCGATCGGACTGGCGACGGCGGATCCGGTGGGGCGCGGGCTCCGGCGAGGAGGAGGGAGGTCACCGGCGGGGTGGCCGGAGCGGGCGCGGGCGAAGCGGCGCGGGCCGCGGCCAGGGCCGAGCCGGTGGCGGCGGGCGGCGGCAGGGGCGGGCGCGAGGTGGCGGCGGGGGGCGAGCCGGAGCGGGCGGCGAGGGAGCGGCGCCAGCGGCGAGCCGGGCGGAGGGCGGACGCGCCGCGCCGCCGGCGAGGTGGCGGCGGCGTCGCCGCCGGCCGAGGCGCGAAGCGCCATGGCGGCGGCGCCGACATTGGTCAGGCGGGCCGGATGGGCCCAGCGGCACGCGACGCGAGGAGGAGGAGGAGGACAGGTGGCTGCGGTGATTGGACGAGGGCGCTGGGCGGACGTGTCCGGCGGCGGCCGGACGCGTCCGGCGGCGGGACGGATTTTTAGGGTTTCGGGAAGGATGATCCGATTTGGGGGGTTTGCTTAAATAGGCATAGAGGAGCTAGGAGAGTCCAAATGAGGTGTAGTTTTACCACACGATCATGATCGAACGACGGAGAGCATGGGAGTGACTTAGATGGGTTATTGGGCTGTTTTGAAGGGGTGTTGGGCTGCAACTTAAAATAGGCCTTTGCGAGAGTGCGGTTAACCGTTGGAGTACCAAACGAGCTCCAAATGACCCGAAACTTGACCGGTGGTCTACGGGTGGTATACCAAGGCCACTAGACAAACCTCGGTCCATTTCGAGAAGGTTTAATACCCGCACACGGAAAAACGTAAAAGGGACCGCCGGGAGATAGGAGTGCGGATTGCAAAACGGACAACGGGAAAAATGCTCGGAATCATGAGACGAACACGTATGCAAATGCGATGCACATGATGACGTAATATAAAAATGCATGACATGGACAAAAAGCAAAAAGGGGAAAAACCCAACCACGGAGGGAATATCATATATCAATGCCGAAAATGGCAAGAGTTGGAGTTACAAATATGGAAATTTACTTCCGGGGTGTTACAACACTCCACCACTACAAGAGGATCTCGTCCCGAGATCTAGGACTGAAAGAACTCCGGATACTCGAGCGGAGGTGATCCTCGCGCCCCGTGTAGCTTCTCGGTTGGAATGGTGTGACCACTTCACTTTGAGGAATTTGATTGACTTGTTGCGAGTCTTGCGCTCGGTTTCTTCAAGAATAGCAACGGGTGCTCATGATAAGAGAGATCTTCTTGAAGGTCAATCTCTTGAAGTTGATAGTGCGTTCAGAGTCTTGAAGCACTTGCGGTTGTGACACGTGAAACACATCGTGCACGTTTGCAAAGTTGGATGGAAGCTCAAGTTGATAGGCGAGATCGCCTCTTTTCCCAATGATCTTGAAAGGACCCACGATCTAGGGGCAAGCTTCCTTTGATACCGGGTTAACGAGTGCCTTTCATTGGAGAGACGCGAGGTAGACATGGTCTCCGATTTCAAAAGCCACATCACGGTGCTTATCATCATAATAGCTCTTACCGCGCGATTACGCGGCTTTGAGATTCTCACGAATGACTTGGCACATTTCTTACGCTTCGTGATCAAGTCATTGCCAAGAAGTTGGCGTTCACTGTCTCGGACCAATTGAGAGGAGTACGGCACTTTCTGCCATAGATAATTTCGAATGGGGCCTTGCCCGAACTCGCTTGAAGCTGTTGTTGTAGGAGAACTTCGGCATATGGAAGACAATCTTCCCACTTCATACCGAAAGAAATGACACAAGCCCCGAGCATATCTTCAAGGATTTGATTTACTCGCTCAACTTGGCCACTTGTTTGAGGATGGAAAGCTGTCTGAAACGAATGTTGGTGCCCATGGCCTTCGAAAAGAATCCCAAAACTTGGAGGTAAAGATGCTGCCACGGTCTCAAGAGATCACTTGAGGAATGCCGTGCAAGGAGACAATCTCGAGGTGTATAGCTCGCCAACCGAGCTGCTGTGATAGATTCTTTGATAGGAAGAAAATGAGCCACTTTAGTAAGCTTGTCAATGACAATGAAGATAGCATCATTTCCACGCTTGGACTTTGGAAACCAGTCACGAGTCCATTTCAATATGATCAAACTTCCATTCAGGAATAGCAAGAGGTTGAAGGAGACCAGCTGGTCTTTGGTGTTCTGCTTTCACTCTTCTGCAGACATCACACTCATTCATGAATTGAGCAATTTCTCGCTTCATTCGAGTCCACCAATATGACTGCTTGAGGTCATGGTACATCTTCGTACTTCGGGATGAATGGATAGAAGCGAATTTTGAGCCTCGTTCATAATGACTTTTCTCGAGATCACCCTTAGGAACCACAATCCGGTCCTCAAAGAACAGAGTGTCTTTGTCATCAACGTGGAAGCACTTGTACTTGAAATGCCCTTGTCGATACCACGTTTCACCTTTATCACCATGGTATCCAGAAGTTGAGCCTCACGAATCTGATCTTCCAAAGTAGGAGAGACTATGAGGTTGGCAAGAAAGCCTTGAGGAACAACTTGAAGATTCAGCTTATGGAAAGATTCACGAGAGATCCGGTGAAAGGGCTTGAGGATTAGACTGTTGCGATAAGCTTTCCTGCTCAAAGCATCTGCAATGACATTGGCTTTGCCCGAGTATACTCAATACTTGGGTTGTACTCTTGAATCATTTCGACCCATCGAGTCTGCTGAGGTTGAGGTTGGGCTGAGTGAAGATGTACTTGAGACTCTTGTGATCGGTGAAAATGTCCACTTTCCTTCCCAACAAGAGATGTCTCCATGTAATCAATGCATGGACAATCGCCGCCAACTCAAGATCGTGAGTGGGGTAGTTCTTTTCGTTGAGCTTCAATCAAGAGAGGTATAAGCCACAACTCTCTTCTCTTGCATTAACACAGCACCGAGACCTTGAAGAGAAGCATCACGTAAAACTTCAAATGGCTTGGATTCATCAGAGGAGTCAAGACAGGGAGCTGTGACGAGTTTCTCTTTGAGGGTATTGAAAGCAACGCCACACTCGGGAGACCGACATACTTCACATGCTTCGGAGAAGGTTGGAAAGAGGCTTTGCAATCTTGGAGAAGTTCTCAACGAATCTTGACAATAGCTTGCAAGACCAAGAAAATCATGCGAGCTGCTTGACATTCGAGGAGGTTCCCAATTCACAATTGCGGACACCTTCTCGGGATTAACAGCGATGCCCTTGGCGAGATGATATGACCAAGATAAAGCACTTCATCAAGCCAAAATTCACATTTGGAGAACTTAGCATAGAATTGGTACTCTCGAGCTTGTCCAGCACCAATCGCAAATGTTTGGCATGATCCTTCTTATTCTAGGAGAAGACCAAAATATCATCAAGATAGACCAAGACGAATTCATTGGTGTAGGGTTGAATATGAAGTTCATCATCCGAGAGAATGTTGGAGGAGCATTGACAAGGCCGAAAGACATGACAAGATATTCATAAGAACCAAAGCTTGTTCGAATGCTGTCTTGGGAATATCTTGTTCACGAATGCGAATCGATGATAACCCATACGAAGGTCAAGCTTGGAGAACACTTGTAGCACCTTTGAGTTGCTCGAAAAGCTCATTGATGTTGGGAAGTGGATACTTGTTCTTGATTGTCTTCTTATTCAATGGACGGTAATCGACGCAAAGTCGGTCCGTGCCATCCTTCTTCCGGACAAAAGAACACCACAACCCCAAGGAGATGAACTCGATCCGATCAAACCCAGACGCTCTTGTTCATCGAGCTGCTTCTTCAATTCCTTCAGCTCATCAGGTCCAAGCTTGTATGGACGCTTACAAGCGGGTTCGATGCCGGCTCAAGATCGATAACGAACTCCACTGGCCGATGAGGAGGCATACCCGGAAGCTCTTCTGGAAAGACATCTTGGTACTCACAAACGACTGGAATCTGGGAGATAGCATTCATTTCGCCCTTCTCATTGAGAGAAAACAACCGAATGGTTTCATCACGAGCGGCATAGATGATCACATCATTAGAAGAGTGAGTCAATTGAATTTCCCTGGCAGCACAATCCAGCTGAGCTTTGTGCTGATAAAGCCAGTCCATTCCGAGAATAAGATCAATATCCGAATCACCGAGAACAACTGGTTTAGACAGAAATCTATAATCGCCCATCTTGATAGAAACATCCGGGACATAATTATTAGCTGTCATATGCTTACCCGGGGACACAATTGATAAGGAACTAGGCAACTCTTGATAACCCAATTCATGCTTAGATGCAAATGGTCTTGAGATGAAACAATGCGATGCACCAGTATCAAATAAGACTTTTGCAGGAATATCATTAACTGAGAGATTACCCATTAACACATCAGAAGATTCCTCTGCTTGAGCTGCATTCATCATGTTCACCTTTGCAGACTTGGGATTATGCTTGACCACTGCATTGCTGGAAGATTTCACAGAGGAGGAGGCGAAGGCGCCTCGGTTGAAGCACTTGTTCGCATAGTGACCTTTCTGCGACATTTGTTGCAAGTCACTTCGAGACGGCGGACGGTGGTAAGGAGCACTTGACCTTGGAGCTTGAGAATTAGACTTGTTCGATAGCTTGGGTTGGGTGGGTGGGAAGATCCACGGCCACCTGAGTTCTTCTCACGATAAGGCCGACGGAACGGAGGAGGAGGAAGGTAAAACTTCTGCTGCTTAGCTGCCACTTGAGAGGAAGAAGAAGACTGAACTGCGTCTCTGATTCTCTTCTTAGAAGCCTCACATTTGAGCTGGGCAGCTTCTTGCTTCAGTGCCATGTTGTAGAAATCATCATACTTATCTGGCTCAAAAAGCACAAGAGGTAATTGCAGATCTTCTCTCACACCACCTCTGAATTGATAGATCATACTCTTCTCATCAGGTACGTCTTGCTTAGCAAAACGAGCGAGCTTCTGGAACTGGATATTGTATTGATAGACAGACATGTTGCCCTGCTTGAGATTGCGGAACTCCTCACGCTTGCTCTCAACAACACTTTTGAATGTGATGAGCTCAAATCACGGCGGAACTCATCCTGTAATGACATGACCTCCTCTGAATCTTTGTATTGTTTGGTACCACTCGGCAGCTTGATCCTTGAGTTGAAACGATGCAAACTTGACAAAGTCCTCAGGTCCGACATTGCTACAATCAAAGTGCTTGCAGATGTCCACTAACCAATCGTCGGCGTCGTGGCCTCGACACGTAAACCGAAAGACTTCGCTGATTAGCGAGGAACCGATCGAGAGTAGCAAAGTGCGGCTGATTGTTGCCTTGACCTTGATTTCCTTGATTGCCTTGCCCTGAGTACGCTTCTTGCAAGAGCTGCAAAATCATCGAGCATTGGCATTGGTGGCTGCCATGATAGCTTGCCGTGCCTCGGAGGCGGAGGTGGAGGTGGAGGTGGAGGTTCGATGATCCCCATCATTGCGATCCGGATTCGAAGCGTTGGCGGAGCCATCTCAAGAGGGTGACATCCGTTAGTCCTTTGATAGACAAATAGATAAGTAGAATCAACGGATAGAAATTGCAACATATAGTCTTCACAATAAACATTCAACAAAATGAACGAATGAATTCCAAAGTTAATCATCACACGTCCATTAAGGTGAGAAGCCACTTAGATAAAGATATGGAAACAACATCTGTCTTAGAAACAATTCAATATCACAACTGAAAACAAAAGATTGATTCTAGAATGAGCGGAACAAACACATGATAGAGATTTCGCCCAAAGTGTTAGTGGTGGGGCCCACACGGACACGACGTATAGCGGACGTCACGAATGACAAACAAGACGTCCCGAATCAGCATAGCCAAGGATTCTTTAAGACGTCTCGCGACCACTCAGAAATCGACCGTGAATGGGCGGACCACTAGACGTTGAACCCCAATCTCAAATCATACATCCGTCGGAAAGAATATCCTGTAAGCTACTAGAATTCCCACCTATAAACTCCCAAACTTTCTCGGTTATGCAATCTGGTGTTGGGGATACAGGGGACACAAAATATATCACCCAAACTAACAATACCTAGATCCAAATGTATCCATCCGTCAACACATAACCAAGAAATCCTCGAAAATCGTGTACCTCGACCTTCAAAAACATCCGTTATACAAGTCATGGCAATACTCCCAACTTTCGCCTCGAAGATCGGGCTATCGGGTTATCTCACCAACAACTGCACAAAAGAGATTTCGATGTCGGCAAAACTCGGTATTCCGAATCTGCAACGATAAAATTGTGACGACAACACCTCGGAGCTCAACTCCCGGGACACCGCCACAACCCCTAAATGTCGAGGCACCAAGAAAATGTTCTCGTCACAAAACCATCGAACGATTCCAAGATACCCACGTGATCCTAAATTTTTTTAGTGAAATTTGGGGAGAGAAGAGTCAAAACTCTACGCCAGAGACCTCACAGAGCTTATTTAGGATTGGGGAGTAAAAAGAATCCTACTCTCGATATATATAATCCTAAGACTCAAAACATTTTCCATTCTAGACTCAACAACGCCAACAAACAATCAAGTAGGGGCTCCTAAGTCGGGAAGGCTCGATTACCAACTTGTATCGCCCCGATGCGGCTATATCTCCCACGTGTCGAGGCACGACTTAGAGGCATAACCGCATTGAAAGCAATGTCGCAAGTGAGGTAATCTTCACACAACCCATGTAATAATTAAGGAAAGAGATACATAGTTGGCTTACAATGCCACTTCACACAAGACATAAATAAACATCCATCATTCAGAGAACACTCAAGGTCCGACTACGGAACCAAAATAAAAGAAGATACCCCAAATGCTACACAGATCCCCGAATCGTCCCAACTGGGCACCACTACTGATCATCAGGAAAAGACACATAGTAACGGCCACGTTCCTCGTCGAACTCCCACTTGAGCTCGGTTGAGTCACCTGCACTGGCCTCGTCGGAACCTGCAACTGTGTTTGGAAGTAACTGTGAGTCACGGGGACTCAGCAATCTCACACCCGCGAGATCAAGACTATTTAAGCTTATAGGAAGGACAGAGAAGTAAAGTGGAGCTGCAGCAAGCGACTAGCATGTATGGTGGCTACATCGCAAAAGAGAGCGAGAAGAGGAGCAAAACACGGTCGTGAAGCTAGTAGCGATCACGAAGTGATCCTGAACTACTTACGTCAGACATAACTCCAACACCGTGTTCACTTCCCTGACTCCGAGAAGAGACCATCACGGTTACACACGCGTTGATGTGTATTTTATTTGAGGTCAACTTCGGTTTTCTACAACCGACATTAACAAATTCCCATCGCCTCATAACCGCAGGCACGGCTTTGAAAGATATTACCTGCGGGGGTGTCCCAACTTAGCCCATTATAAGCTCTCACGGTCAACGAAGGATATTCCTTCTACCGGAAGACCCGATCAATCTCGAATCCCGGACTACAAGACATTTCGACAGCAATAAAACAAGACCAAAGAAAGCCGCCCGATTGTGCCGACAAATCCCGATAGGAGCTGCACATATCTCGTTCTCGTGGCACATCCGGATGAGCAGTCCATACAACTAAAACCAGACCTCAAGTTGCCTTGAGGGGCGCTGCAACACTCTAGTTCGGGCCAGCACTCAAGGAGCACTGGTCCGGGGTTTAAAATAAAGATGACCCTCGGGCTCGCGAAAACCGGGGAAAAGGCTTAGGTGGCAAATGGTAAAACCAATGTTGGGCCTTGCTGGGCGAGTCTTATTCAAAGCGAACTGTCAAGGGGTCCCATAAATCACCCAACCGTAAGGAACGCGAAATCAAGGAACATAACACCGGTATGACGGAAACTAGGGTGGCAAGAGTGGAACAAAACACCAGGCATAAGGCCGAGCCTTCCACCCTTTACCAAGTATATAGATGTATTAATTTATAGCAGATATATATTGTGATATCCCCAACAAGTAAACATGTTCCAAAAAGGAACAACATCTCCATGTTCCAACAAGGAACAAACTTCAGCTTCACCTGCAACTAGCAACGCTATAAGAGGGTTGAGCAAAGCGGTAACATAGCCAATCAACGGGTTGCTAGGAAAAGGATGGTTAGGGGCTGACATGGCAATATGGGTGGAATGATATAGCAATGGTAGGCATCGCAGCATAGGCATAGCAAAAGAGCGAGCAACTAGCATAGCAAAGATAGAAGTGATTTCGAGGGTATGGTCATCTTGCCTGCAATGTTCTCAGAGTTGTCGAAAGCTTGATCCTCGTAAGCGTTCTCAACAGGTTCCTCGTTCCCGTACTCGTCTCCCAACTCTACCCAAAGCAACAACACAAACAAAGGAACCACAATAAATCACGGTGCAAAGCACAATCAACAAGATGCAATACATGGCATGATATGCGAGATGCGATATGCAATGCGTATGTGCGCTCCGGAAGGTAAATGATGAACCAGGCATCAACTTGGCAAACCAAGTATGCCACTGAAAGATGAGATGATTTCGTTGAAATCGATATAAAGATCACCGAATCGGATGCACGGTTTGCAAATGACAAGCAAAACAAGAATGGCGCAAATCTGCCATTAACAGCATGATGCCACTTAGCAAGCAACAATTAATTAAGCTACTGCACCCAAACGTGTCAACAAAGCACATGGCAGTGATCTACACATGATGCTCGACAAAAGATGAGCACTGAGCTACGGCTAGTTCACATCATAACAGGTTCAAACAAGCATGGCAAAAGTGCACAAAATATCAGGCTGGACATGGCAAAAACAGGATCAGGTTGCAATGTTCAGAGCAACAAAACTACATGCTACAAGAACTTAAAATAGCAAAACAAGGCATGGCATGAATCTAATCAAAGCATAGATCAAAAGTCCCTTACTGACCATAAGCCAAAAAGGACTAGAAAATATAGCAACACCCATGTCAATATTGAAAGTTTCGTTAACAGATTCAGCAACATGACATGTCAAAAACTGATAACGAGAGGGCATGTTTACAAGCTCAATGCACTCACTACAGAGCCTTATATGATAAACTAAGCATACATACATCAAGAATACATGACATGGAAGACATACATGGCAAGAACAATAACATAGCTTACATGGGTCAACCACAACAAGTTAGGCAAAATTGAATAACACGTATACAATCTGCCAGGAAACATTTGATAGCAAAAGTAGAGCTCGATTGACTCAAGCTGTGGCACTCCATAATTGCAAACAAAGGCATGGATGGATAGAGCAAGACATGCTTTACAAAACACTCTTACTGAAGTATCTCAAAATATGCATAGATCTCTCGGTATCATCAAGTTAACATGGCATCAAAATCAGCTAAAACAGGGCTGAAATCAGCAACAGCAGGACACCTACTTTGCATGCTTGTGCTAGTCACCACATAGATCACAAAAATACATGGCATATACCCCTGGAAAGATAGCATGGCATATTTCAAAACACATGTAGGACTCAAATACATAGGATGCACACATTAATCATGGCAAAAATAACAAAAGTGCAAGTTCTGTTAAGAAACAGCAACTAACATTCCAACAGCATGTCGGGCATCAAGATGAGCTCAAATGAAAATGATGCAATGAGATGAAATGATCTACTCTTCGAGACGAACATTTTGACATATTATACGCGCAAAATGGATTTACAGATGTAAAGATATACCACTTTGAAAATGCAACAAAATGACAAAAGTATCAAAGACTTAGAGAAAAGAAAGGGAGAGAGAGGTCAACGCGCGCGCGTGGATCGAGGCCGGATCGGGGCCCGACCCGATCGGACTGGCGACGGCGATCCGGTGGGCGCGCTCTCGGCGAGGAGGAGGGAGGTCGCCATGGGTGGCTGAGCGGCGCGGGCGAAGGGGCGGGGCGGGCGCCGGCCGGCGCAAGGCATGGCGAGGCCGGGCCAAGGGACGAGGTGGCGGCGAGGGCGGGAGCCGAGCGCGGCGGCGAGGAGCGGCGCCAGGGCGAGGGCGAGCGGGCGGAGGCGGCCGCCCGGCCAGCGCGGTGGTGGCGGCGGCGGGCCCCGCCGGGCGAGGCGGGGCAGGGGCGGGCGGGCGGCGCCAGGGCCGGGCGGGCGAGCCGGATGGGCTCTCGAGCCAGCAGCGCGCGGGAGGAGGAGGAGGGACAGGTGGCGGCCGGTGATTGGACGAGGGCGCGGGGCGGACGTGTCCGGCGGCGGCTGGACGCGTCCGGCGGCGCGGGGACGGATTTTTAGGGTTTCGGAGAAGGGATGATCCGATTTGGAGGGGGGTTTGCTTAAATAGGCATAGAGGGAGCTAGGAGAGTCCAAATGAGGTGTAGTTTTCGCCCACACGATCATGATCGAACGACTGAGAGCATGGGAGTGACTTAGATGGGTTATTGGGCTGTTTTGAAGGGGTGTTGGGCTGCAACTTAAAATAGGCCTTTGCGAGAGTGCGGTTAACCGTTGGAGTACCAAACGAGCTCCAAATGACCCGAAACTTGACCGGTGGTCTATGGGTGGTATACCAAGGCCACTAGACAAACCTCGGTCCATTTCGAGAAGGTTTAATACCCGCACACGGAAAAACGTAAAAGGGACCGCCGGGGGAGATAGGAGTGCCGGATTGCAAAACGGACAACGGGAAAAATGCTCGGAATCATGAGACGAACACGTATGCAAATGCGATGCACATGATGACATAATATAAAAATGCATGACATGGACAAAAAGCAAAAAGAGGAAAAACCCAACCACGGAGGGAATATCATATATCAATGCCGAAAATGGCAAGAGTTGGAGTTACAAATATGGAAAGTTACTTCCGGGGTGTTACAGTATGCCATGTATTTTTGTGATCTCTGTGGTGACTAGCACAAGCATGCAAACTAGGCTTCGTGATGTTGCTGATTTTAGCCCCTGTTCTGCTGATATTTTTATGCCATGTAAACTTGATGCTACAGAGAGATCCATGCTTATTTTGAGATACTTCAGTAAGGATGTTTTCAACATATGTTTATGCTCTATCCATCCATGCCCTTGTTTGCAATTATGAAGTAGCCTAGCATGTCGTTTTCTTGCTCTACTTTTGCTATAAAATGTTTCCTCGCAGGTTGTTTACATGTTATTCAATTTTGCCAAGGTTGTTGTAGTTGATCCGTGTATGCTATGATGTTGTTCTTGCCATGTATAGCTTCTATGCCATGTCTTCTTGATGGATGTATGCTTAGTTTATCATGAAATGCTCTGTAGTGAGTGCATCGAGCTCTTAAACATGCCTACTTGTTATCTGCTTTTACCATGTCCAGTTTTCTGCTAAGTCTGAGATCTGTAACGAAACTTGCTATGTTTACATGGGTGCTATTACATTTTCTGATCCATTTTGGCCCTTGGTTAATAAGGGACTTTTGTTCAATGCCTTGAGTAGATTCATGCCATGCCATATTTTGCTATGTCTTGTTCCTGTAGCAGGTTGTTTGCTTGCTCTAAACATGTCTTCCTGTTGTTAATTTCTGGCATGTTAGTATGTTCACTAAGTCTGTAAAGCTGATATATTTTGCACTTTTGCCATGCTTGTTTGTACCTGTTATGGTGTGAATTAGCCGTAGATCCGTGTTCATCTTTTGTCAAGCATCTTGAGTAGATCACTGCCATATGCTTTGTTGGTACGTTTGGGTGCAGTAGCTTAAGTTCTTGTTGCTTGCTATGTGGCATCGTGCTGTTAATGGCAGATTTGTGCCATTCTTGTTTTGCTTGACATTTGCAAATCGTGCATCCGATTCCAGTGATCTTTATATCGATTTCAACCGAAATCATCTCACCTTTCCAGCAGCATACTTGTTTTGCCAAGTTAATGCCTTGTTCATCATTTTCCTTCTGGAGCATGCATATGCATTACATCTCACATCTCGCATATCATGCCATGTTTTGCATCATGTTGTTTGTGCATCGCCCGTGATTGATTGTTGGTCCTTTGCTCGTGTTCTTGCTTTGGGTAGAGCCGGGAGACGAGTACGTGAACGAGGAACCTGTTGAGAACGCTTACGAGGATCAAGCTTTCGACAACTCTGAGAACTTTGCAGGCAAGATTACCATACCCTCGAAATCACTTCTATCTTTGCTTGCTAGATGCTCGCTCTTTTGCTATGCCTATGCTACGTTACCTACCACTTGCTATATCATGCCACCCATATTTCCATGTCAAACCTCTAACCATCCTTTCCTAGCAAACCGTTGATTGGCTATGTTACCGCTTTGCTCAGCCTCGTTATAGCGCTGCTAGTTGCGGTGAAGATGAAGTTGGTTCCATGTTGAACATGGATATTTTGGGATATCACAATATCTCTTATTTAATTAATGCATCTATATACTTGGTAAAGGGTAGAAGGCTCGGCCTTATGCCTGGTGTTTTGTTCCACTCTTGCCGCCTAGTTTCCGCCATACCGTGTTATGTTCCTTGATTTCGCTGTTCCTACACGGTTGGGTGATTTATGGGACCCCTTGATAGCTCGCTTTGAATAAGACTCCTCCAAAGAAGGCCCAACCTTGGTTTTACCATTTTCCACCTAAGCCTTTTTCCCCGGGTTTCGCGAGCCCGAGGGTCATCTTTATTTACCCCCGGCCGGTGCTCTTCGAGTGTTGGTCCGAATCGAGCTACTCTGGGCTACCTCGTGGAAACTTCGGGTTGGTTTTACTCGTAGCTAGTCTCATCCGGATGTGCCCCGAGAACGAGATATGTGCAGCTCCTATCGGGATTTGTCGGCACACTCGGGCGGCTTTGCTGGTCTTGTTTTACCATTGTCGAGATGTCTTGTAGTCCGGATTCGAGATCGATCGGGTCTTCCCGGTAGAAGGAATATCCTTCGCTGACCGTGAGAGCTTATAATGTGCTGTTGGGACACCCTGCAGGTCTTATCTTTCAAAGCCGTGCCCGCGGTTATGAGGCGACGGAATTTGTTAATGTCTGGTTGTAGAAAACCCGAAGTTGACCTTAATTAAAACGCATCAACCAAGCGTGTGTAACTGTGATGGTCTCTTCTCGGCGGAGTCCGGAAGTGAACACGGTGTTGGAGTTATGTTTGACGAAGTAGTTTCAGGATCACTTCTTGATCGCTACTAGCTTCACGACTGCGCTTTGCTTCTTCTCGCTCTCTTTATGCGAGTGTAGCCACCATATATGCTAGTCGCTGCTGCAGCTCCACCTCACAACTCTGTCCTACCTATAAGCTTAAATAGTCTTGATCTCGTGGGTGTGAGATCGCTGAGTCCCCGTGACTCACAGATTCTACCAAAACAGTTGCAGGTGCCGACGATGCCAGTGCAGGTGACGCAACCGAGCTCAAGTGGGAGTTCAACGAGGAACGTGGTCGTTACTATGTGTCTTTTCCCGATGATCGTGAGTGGAGCCCAGCTTGGGACGATCGGGATCCGTAGCATTTGGGGTAGTCTTCTTTTATTTTGGTTCCGTAGTCGGACCTTGAGTGTAATCTGGATGATGGATGTTTATTTATGTATTGTGTGAAGTGGCGACTATAAGCCAACTATGTATCTCTTTCCCTTATGTATTACATGGGTTGTGTGAAGATTACCTCACTTGCGACATTGCTTTCAATGCGGTTATGCCTCTAAGTCGTGCTTCAACACGTGGGAGATATAGCCGCATCGAGGGCGTTACAATGTCACTCTTGATTCATTGCATATCCCGGTACACCGCCGGAGGCATTCATATAGAGTCATACTTTGTTCTAGTATCGAGTTGTAATCATTGAGTTGTAAATAAATAGAAGTGTGATGATCATCATTTAATAGAGCATTGACCCAAAAAAAAGAGAACGGCCAAAAGAAAAAAATAAGGCCCAAAAAAAAGGAGAAATAAAAGGGGCAATGTTCTTCATATAGCGAGTCTCATATATTGTGCTTGAAGGTAGCACCATGTTTTTCATATAGAGAGTTTCATATGTTGTCACTTTCATATACTAGTGAGAATTTTTCATTATAGAACTTGGATTGTATATTCCAATGATGGGCTTCCTCAAATGCCCTAGGTCTTCGTGAGCAAGCAAGTTGGATGCACACCCACTTAGTTTCTTTTGTTGAGCTTTCATACATTTATAGCTCTAGTGCATCCGTTGCATGGCAATCCCTACTCCTTTCATTAACATCAATTGATGGGCATCTCCATAGCCCATTGATTAGCCTCGTTGATGTGAGACTTTCTCCTTTTTTGTCTTCTCCACATAACCCCCATCATCATATTCTATTCCACCCATAGTGCTATATCCATGGCTCGCGCTCATGTATTGCGTGAAGGTTTATAAGTTTGAGATTACTAGAGTATGAAACAATTGCTTGGTTTGTCATCGGGGTTGTGCATGATGAGAGCATTCTTGTGTGACGAAAATGGAGCATGACTAAACTATATGATTTTGTAGGGATGAACTTTCTTTGGCCATGTTATTTTGAGAAGACATAAATTGCTTAGTTAGTATGCTTAAAGTATTATTATTTTTATGTCAATATGAACTTTTGTCTTGAATCTTTCGGATATGAAAATTCATATCACAAGTAAGAAGAATTACATTGAAATTATGCAAACCAACATTCCACATCAAAAATTATCTTTTTTATCATTTACCTACTCGAGGACGAGTAGGAATTAAGCTTGGGGATGCTTGATACGTCTCCAACGTAACTATAATTTTTTATTGCTCCATGCTATATTATCTACTGTTTTAGACAATATTGGGCTTTATTATCCACTTTTTTATTATTTTTGGGACTAACTTATTAACCGGAAGCCCAGCCCAGATTTGCTGTTTTTGCCTATTTCAGTGTTTCGAAGAAAAGGAATATCAAACGGAGTCGAAACGGAACGAAATCAACTTGAGAAGTTATTTTTTGAAGGAAAGCTACCAGATGGACTTGGACCCCACGTCAGGAGAGAAGGGAGGTGCCCACGAGGTTGGGGGCGCCCCCCTAGGGCGCGCCCCTGCCTCGTGGGGCCCCCGTAGTTCCACCGACGTACTTCCTGCACCCATATATACTCACGTACCCTAAAACTTCCAGAATAGAGATTAGATCGGGAGTTCCGCCGCCGCAAAACCTCCAGAGCCACCAAAAACCAATCGGGACCCTGTTCCGGCACCCTGCCGAAGGGGGGAACTCTCACCGGTGGCCATCATCATCATCCCGGCGCTCTCCATGACGAGGAGGGAGTAGTTCACCCTCGGGGCTGAGGGTATGTACCAGTAGCTATGTGTTTGATCTCTCTCTCTCTCGTGTTCTTGATTTGGCACGATCTTGATGTATCGTGAGCTTTGCTATTGTAATTGGATCTTATGTTTCTTCTCCCCCTCTACTCTCTTGTAATGGATTGAGTTTCCCCTTTGAAGTTATCTTATCGGATTGAGTCTTTAAAGATTTGAGAACACTTGATGTATGTCTTGCCGTGCGTATCTGTGGTGACAATGGGATATCACGTGATTCACTTGATGTATGTTTTGGTGATCAACTTGCTGGTTCCGCCCACGAACCTATGCATAGGGGTTGGCACATGTTTTTGTCGTGATTCTCTGGTAGAAACTTTGGGGCACTCTTTTGAGGTTCTATGTCTTGGTTTGAATAGATGAATTGAGATTGTGTGATGCATATCGTATAATCATGCCCACGGATACTTGAGGTGACATTGGAGTATCTAGGTGACATTAGGGTTTTGGTTGATTTGTATCCTAAGGTGTTATTCTAGTACGAACTTTAGGGCTGTTTGTGACACTTATAGGAGTAGCCCAACGGATTGATTTGAAAGAATAACTTTGAGGTGGTTTCATACCCTACCATAATCTCTTCGTTTGTTCTCCACTATTAGTGACTTTGGAGTGACTCTTTGTTGCATGTTGAGGGATAGTTATATGATCCAATTATGTTATTATTGTTAAGAGAACTTGCAATAGTGAAAGTATGAACCCTAGGCCTTGTTTCCTAGCATTGCAATACCGTTTACGCTCACTTTTATCACTCGCTACCATGCTGTTTTTATATTTTCAGATTACAAAAACCTATATATACCATCCATATTGCACTTGTATCACCATCTCTTCGCTGAACTAGTGCACCTATACAATTTATCATTGTATTAGGTGTGTTGGGGACACAAGAAACTCTTTGTTATTTGGTTGCAGGGTTGTTTGAGAGAGACCATCTTCATCCTACGCCTCCCACGGATTGATAAACCTTAGGTCGTCCACTTGAGGGAAATTTTCTACTGTCCTACAAACCTCTGGACTTGGAGGCCCAACAACGTCTACAAGAAGAAGGTTGTGTTGTAGACATCAGCTGCCAAGTCAAAGTACGCGTCTGCAGCACTCCATAATTGATCCAGAGGGGCATACTTCGGATCTCCAAACTTCGTCCGCAACAAAAAGGGCTTCCCAGCCGTGATATCTCCGGCTTGACGAAGCTCCTCCTTCGCCGCTCTGATTTTAGAGCGGGTCTCCTTGGCTGCTACCATTTCTTTCTTCAGGTCCGCCGTTTTCACTTGGCTTTCCTTTACAAGAAGCTCATACCGGTCGGCGGCATCCTTCAGCTCAACAGCCATCTTGGCTATTTTATCTTCGCTCTGGCGATGAGCAGCCTGTTCGGCTCTTAATTCTTCGACCGCCTTGAGGGCGGCCACATCACTTCTCCTAGCTTGTTCCTTGGCTCGGGCAAGCTCCGCCCGAAGGGTCTCCACGGCGGCAGCACCATCTGCAATCACAACATATTATAGATACTAGCATCATGCTCCTCTTAAATATCTGTTAACCACCGGAGAATACATACCCTGTGCCTCGTCCATCCGCTTGTTTACAAGCACGATGTCGGCATCTTCCGCATCAAGTTGCCGCTTCAGTTCGGCAAACTCACCAGTCCGGCTAGCCACCGGACCCTCAGCCGCCTGCACATGAAAGCGACATGATCATTACCTGGGACTATGATCCTCTGTTTGCCGCCTTCAGGACAACAACCAGAGTCTCAGAGACTACTATCTGTATAGGGAACACCTAGCGTGTGCGGTACTGTCAAAATATATATTACTTTGTGTACCTCAAAGCCTTTTAGCAGGCTCATAAAAGCTTCATGCAACCAACTTTTGGCGGAAGAAATCCTCTCAACCACCGTACCCATTAAAGTACGATGCGCCTCTGAGATAGTCGCTTGCTCCAGAAGACCCGTCAGTATGTCCGATTGTGCACCGGACAGTCCCGGACTCTTTCTCTTGCTCTCCTTAGGAGCCGAACCTTCCAGACTTGGGTGGCCGAAGGGTTACCTTCCGGCCTTGGCGGATCAGGAGAAATCCTTCGTGACGACACCTCAGGGTCGTCCGCCTCATGAGGCGGGGAGACAGGGGGAGGCGTTTCGCTCTCCATCATATCCGGAAGAAGATCCCCCGAAGACGAACTCTGTCGAGAAGGGCTACGATCCGAACTGCAAGACATACGTCTCGGTTATTATCCTCGAAGATGAATCACGATATATTTACCAAAAGTACTCTTGTTCACTTACAGCTCGGTGGAGGGCTGATCCCCTTGTGGGCACTGTGTGGTAAGGATGCCCTCCGGGGCAGGGCCCTCTGGGGAAGGTTTCTTCCCTCGTTTGGAAACTCTTGTTTCCAAGTCTTCAGAGGCGGTCCTTTTCCTTCCTTGGGGAGAGGGAATTTCAGATTCTTCTCCCCGGTTGTCCTCCTTCGTGGAGACACTAATTCCCCCGGTTTGGATGAGTAATGAGTGAGGCCCACTTTCGGCTTATTTATTCCTCCCTTTATCTTCCCCTGATGGCGCTTAATAAGGTGCGAGCTCAAGCATCCTGGCTAGTACAGGATCCGGTGAGCCCTCGGGAAGGGGGGCCGAACACCTGATCACCTTCGCCTTTTTATCCAGTCCTGGTCAAAGAGCGATTTTTCAGAATGATGTTGTGACAAATTAAAAGACAGCGTGTTCGGCTGCAGAATTGCTTACGTGGGTATCTGGACGATTGTAGTTTAGACCCGCATCCTCGGTGGTGTCCGGACACTTTATTCGTGATCCGAAGAACAATCCATACATCTCTTCGAGTGTCACGCCGAAGAATTGCTGAATAGTTCGCGGTCCTTCCGGGTTGAACTCCCACATACGGAGAGGTCGACGTTGGCATGGCAGGACCCGACGAACTAGCATGACTTGCATTACCTTGACAAGGCCGACATCTCTCTTGAGGAGATCTCGGATGCGACTCTGCAATGTCGGCACGTCATTAACTAGCCCCCAGTCCAGCGCCTTGTTGACCCATGATGTCAGTTGTGGCAGGGGGCCCGAACGAAAGGCGGGGGCAGCTACCCACTTAGTACTTCGAGGAGCCGTGATGTAAAACCACTCCCGCTGCCATAAGTTGGACATCTCCGGGAAGGAACCCTTTGGCCATGGAGCATCGGTGCCTTTGCTTATTATGGCGCCTCCGCATTCTGCGTGTCACCCAGCGATCATCTTTGGCTTCACATTGAAGGTCTTGAGCTATAAGCCGAAGTGTGGAGTGATGCGGAGGAAGGCCTCACACACGACGATAAACGACGAGATGTGAAGGATGGAATCTGGAGCTAGATCATGTAAATCGAGCCCGTAATAGAACAAAAGCCCTCTAACAAAGGGATCAAGACTAAAGCCTAGCCCTCGGAGGAAGTGGGAAACAAATACGACACTCTCATTGGGTTTGGGAGTAGGGATGACCTGCCCTGGAGCAGGCAGCCTGTGCGAGATTTCAGCGGTCAAATACCTGGCTTCTATTAGCTTCTTGATGTCGTCCTCTGTGACAGAGGAGGCTATCCACCGGCCTTGAAGGTTGGATCCGGACATGATTAATGGTCCGAAGTGCTTAGCCGGAGCCTCGGGTGTTGGAATTCAAGGTGGGGGAAGGGAAGGATCGAGCGCGAGAAGAAAAGGAAAGGCATTGGCCCCTTTATAAAGAGGGTGAATATCAAGCCTCCTCCGCGTGACCGTTTGGAACTTGCCTAAAATCGAGGAGTCATACCAATGGGTACGATTGGGTTACCCACACCCGTATTGATGAGAATCCCGTGATAAGAAGGAACGTGATCTCTGCTTCGACAAGACGTGCCAATAAAACCGCCTCGCAACACGTGCAGTGGCAGGGTGGGAAAAACGGTTCGTCATGACCGGACCACGGGAGAACGTCACGCTATGAAAAGTTGTCAGCAGATTAGATTTGTGGAAATGTTATACTCTCTACGGTGGTGTGTGGAATTTGTTTTGCAGAGCCGGACACGATCCTAGTGTTCAAAATCTTCTATGGAGTATTCGGAGGAGGAACACGCCTTGCAATGCCGAAGACAATCTGCGCGCCGGACTCATCGTCATTGAAGCCTGGTTCAGGGGCTACTGAGGGAGTCCTGGATTAGGGGGTCCTCGGACTGCCGGACTATGTACTTTGGCCAGACTGATGGAGTATGAAGATACAAGATTGAAGACTTTGTCCCGTGTCTGGACGGGACTCTCCTTTGCGTGGAAGGAAAGCTTGGCAATTCGGATATGTAGATCTCCTCCCTTGTAACCGAGTCTGTGTAACCCTAGCCCCCTGCGGTGTCTATATAAACCAGAGGGTTTAGTCCGTAGGACAAGGACAATCATAATCATAGGCTAGCTTCTAGGGTTTAGCCTCTATGATCTCATGGTAGATCAACTCTTGTAATACTCATATCATCAAGATCAATCAAGCAGGAAGTAGGGTATTACCTCCATCGAGAGGGCCTGAACCTGGGTAAACATTGTGTCCCCCGCCTCCTGTTACCATCCGCCTTAGACGCATAGTTTGGGACCCTCTACCCGAGATCCGCCGGTTTTGACACCGATACTTTGAGAGAGACGAGGAGCAAGAAGCGATACGGGTTGGTCGTGTCATGCAAGAAAATGGTTGGTCTCATGTTTAAAACTTGTTGTACTATAGTAGAGGTAGATGTAGATGTAGTGTACACGTAGATGCAGATGTAGATGTACATGTTGAGATGTAGAGATAAGTGAGACTCAGCAACGGTCACCAACGTAGGCCGAGTACATGCACGAATCACCCACAAAAAAGGAGTACATGCACGAAGAGAAAAATCGCACGCACGAACGCACGTACTCTGTGCCTCATTCCCTAACACACGCGCGCGGGTACATGGTGGAGCTCATTTCTGGATGAAGAGGAAGCTCACGTGATAATTTGACGTGTTTGGTAGTTGTTCACTTAGTGGAGGACCGGGAACCACGCGTGGACGAATCAAAGTTCAACCATGATGCGGTGGCGTGTTTTTTTATTTTTTTTCTTCAATGGAACGTACAAAGTTTTTTTCTTGAATGGCACGTGAATCGTGCACATACTCTATGACGGAGCACGGGATGGGATGGTAGCCATGGACATGGTCGGCCCTTTTTGGAGACTACTACACTGGTACTTTGATGTACATTTTGAAAAAAACAACTACTTTGATGTGTCATGTGAACTCGCAGAACGATGAGAAGCTTGCTTACTACGCCCTCTACATAGCCCACACTTTGTACGGCTAGTTATAGTGGGAGTAACTTAGCGCACTCAAGTTATGCTTATGTGGCAAGTAGTTAATGAGAAGTGGTAACATAATATGTTGCTGTGACATAGCATTTCCCAAGACAAGATGAGTCTACAAGCTAATAAATGAAGCCATCTATAACATTCCTACTATGTTACTTTGCACTATGAAGGTAGTAACATAGACTAGTGTCATATGCATGAAACTAGTGAGTATGGGAGCACATGATATTTCCCCATCCGGACCGATCCCAAGTTGGCTTCTCACCTTCTTGGCCCACCAAAAACTCCTACCCCGTCCCGCGCGCGCTTCCCGCCCGGCGCCAGCTGAGCCCGCTGAGGGAGTCCTGGATTAGGGGGTATCGGGACAGCCGGACTATATCCTTTGGCCAGACTATTGGACTATGAAGATACAAGATTGAAGACTTCGCCCTGTGTCCGGATGGGACTCTCCTTGGCATGGAAGGCAAGCTTGGCAATACGGATATGAATATCTCCTTCCTTGTAACCGACTCTGTGTAACCCTAGCCCCCTCCGGTGTCTATATAAACCAGAGGGTTTAGTCCATAGGCCAACAACAATCATACCATAGGCTAGCTTCTAGGGTTTAGCCTCTACGATCTCGTGGTAGATCAACTCTTGTAATACTCATATCATCAAGATCAATCAAGCAGGAAGTAGGGTATTACCTCCATCGAGAGGGCCCGAACCTGGGTAAACATCGTGTCCCCCGCCTCCTGTTACCATCCGCCTTAGACGCACAGTTCAGGACCCCCTACCCGACATCCGCCGGTTTTGACACCGACATGGGTGCTTTCATTGAGAGTTGCACTGTTCCATCACCATAAGGAAGGATGCCTCGTCTCGTTGTCAAGGACAACATCACCTCTGGGGGAGCCCTGGCTGTCGGCCAAACTCTCCGGCTAGGCGGCTTCGTCATGACCACCCGTTCGGCTGCTGCACCGATGATGACTTCTCGGGTCATCGAAAACAGCCTCCACGTCGGCTCGGAACTTGCCGAGCAGATTAATCCAATGGAGCTCTCTTCGCTAAGCGAGCTCTTGGATTGCATCGCCGCTTTGGGAGTCGCTACGGACTATGATCGAATTGGGCTTAAACCCGACCAAAGGGAGATTAACTCTCCGCCAGTCACCCATCAGATAGCGGTGGTGGAGGAACAATGCGGCAATTCTTCCTCTATTTTTAGGACAAACTATGTCCGGATTCCCGAGCTCTCCGAGCCGGATACCCGTTTACGGAAGGACATTGCCCAAGCCCTGAACCTAGAATCAGGCAGCGGGCCAGATTTATTGGGCAACACCCCGGAGCCCGAACTTCCAAGATCGGAAACTCCTCTGCCCCTGGGTCTCAGATCGGGTCAGGGTTCGAACTCAAATCCACCCACCCACCCAGATATAAATGATCTTTCCCACATTAGGCAAGAGCCCCAGGAAACAGTACATCATTATTGGGCCAGATTCCTCCTTGTAATGAACAAGGTCGAGGACTGTCGCGAGGAAGACGCAATCTCATTTTTCTACAATAATTGCACGGACAAGGGAATCCTTAACGTCATAAGTCGCCATGACATAGCACGCTTCGCTGACTTGGCGGCCATAGTACGGAAGTACTGTGCGATGGAAAGTGCCTGGAAAACCGAAACAAAATTCTGGGATAATCCGGCTCTGACTAAACACCCAGTCTGAATTAAAAGGGTGCACTCTCATAAGACGCCTGACTCAATTACAAAGAAGCAAAATCCCACTACAGGGCGTGGAACTGTATTGGAGGGATGGCTTAACGGGCCCTGCAAAATTCATAGTACAGCGGATACCATACCAACACACAGGCTTAGAGCATGTTGGGTACCCTGGCAGGTGGCCAAAAGCGGTGAGGATCTCCTAATTCCAAACACCGCGGAGCACCATCCCGTGGATAACAATACAGTATTGATAGTCTTCGAGGCATTCGCCTCAAACAATAGGCGCAAGTGAGCACTCCGTAGGCTTGCCGAAGTCTGCCACGTGGCAGCAATAAATCCATGGAGCGACACGGCTATCACCTTCAATGCCAATGACGAACCTAAATTCCGAACAACCCGAGCACCAGCCGCATTGGTCCTTAGCCCAATTGTGGACGGCTTTCGGCTCACTAAAGTGCTCATGGACGACAGCAACGGATTAAACCTCATTTATGAGGAAACTGTTCAAAAATTGGAAATAGACAGAAACCGCATTGAGCAAAGCAGCACGACCTTTGGAGGAATCATCCCTAGTCGGGAGGCACGCTGCGCTGGGAAAATCACACTAGATGTGGTATTCGGCACTCCGGAGAATTATAGGTCCGAAGAAATTACATTCCAAGTGGCCCCGTTCAGTAGCGGATACCACGCCCTTTTAGGGTGGGAGGCATTCACGATCTTCCAAGCCATGCCCCATTACGGGTACATGAAGCTCAAAATGCCTGGGCCCAATGGAATCATCACTCTAGCTAGTGATCCGGACATAGCGCTCCACGCCGAAAACAAAACAGCCGCACTGACCCTCGAGGCATTATCCGAAGCCCTCACGGCAGAGGAATTAATCGCTTCACGCCCACAAAGGACAGGACGACGGATACTCGACAAAAGACCCAAATCCACTTCTTTTAAACCAGCGGATGAAATAGTCAAATTCCAAGTCCACCCAACGGGCCCTACAAAAACAGCCTCGATCGGGGCAAAGTTAAACCCCGCTGTAGACGCCGCACTACGACAGTTCCTGCGCGAGAATTGGGACATATTTGCCTAGCATCCCTCAGATATGCCAGGAATCCCACGCAGGCTGGCCGAGCATAGCCTTAACATTCTAAAGGGATCCAAGCCGGTCAAGAAGACTCTTCGGCGTTTCTCTGAACCTAAGAGACAAGACATGGGAGAGGAACTAGCCAAGTTATTGGAGGCCGGATTCATTAGAAAATAAAACATCCGGACTGGCTAGCAAACCTGGTGATGGTACAAAGAAGGACAAATCCTGGCGCCTATGTGTCGATTTCAAGGACCTCAACAAGGCTTGCCCAAAGGATCCCTTCCCCCTCCCTCGCATCGATCAAATTATCGACGCTACCGCAAGACACGACTCATTGTGCTTCCTCGACGCATGCTCCGACTACCACCAAATTAAGATGGCGGAGTCCGGCCAAGCCACAATGGCATTTATCACGCCATACAACCCCTTCTGTTTCAACACAATGCCCTTCGGGCTCAAAAACGCCGGCGCAATGTATCAACGCATGATTCAGACATGTCTGGAAAAGCAGATCGGCAAAACAGTGGAGGCATACGTAGATGATGTGGTCGTTAAATCCAGACACGTCGACTCTTTAATAGACGACTTGAGGCTCACGCTCGACAATCACCGAACATACGACATCAAGCTCAATCCGAAAATGCGCTTTGGCGTACTCACTGAAAGGTCCCGGCTTCATCGCCTCTAGTAGAGGAATTGAAGCAACCGCTAAAATCCGAGCCCGCCGAGTTGGCTATCCCAATCGACCTCAAGCAAATCCAGAAATTAATCGATGCGTGGCGGCCTTAAGCCGCTTTATCTCCCGATTAGGAGAAAAGGCATTACCCCTTTATCGCCTTCTTCGGCGCACCAAACACTTCGAGCGGACGGACGCGGCCACGACCGGACTGGAAGACGTAAAGGCCATCCTGGCCACCAACCCAATCTTGGCCGCGCCAAACATCGGCAAACCAATGCTGCTATATATAGCGGCAACTCATCAAGTTGTAAGCACAGTGCTCGTCGTCGAACGAGAAACGGACGGACATAAATTCCCACTTCAAAAGCCGGTATATTATGTATCCACTGTCCTCACTCCATGAAAACCACGGTACCCGCATTATCAAAAGATAGCATATGCAGTATTCATGGCATCCCAGAAACTACGACACTATTTTCAAGAGTGTTCAATCACAGTGGCCTCGGAAGTACCACTCAGCGAAATAATAAACAACCGCGTTGCCACGGGCCGGATTGCCAGATGGGCCATTGAGCTCCTCCCGTTCGACATAACATATAAACCTCGTCGAGCCATTAAGTCGCAAGTATTGGCCGATTTTGTCGCCGAATGGACAGGAGCCGAACTCCCTAAAGAGTACAGCGCGTACTCCAATTGGATCATGCACTTCGACGGCTCTAAAATGCTGGCTGGTCTGGGGGCTGGCGTCGTCCTAACGTCCCCCACATGAGATACAGTCCAATACGTACTCCAAATACTGTACACAGACTCCAACAACGCAGCCGAATACGAGGCCCTGTTACATGGTCTTCGGATGGCAGTTTCCATGGGCATTCGACGCCTGGAGGTGCGTGGGGACTCGAACCTCGCAATATCCCAAATAAATGGAGACTTTGATGCCAAGGATCTGAAAATGGCAGCTTATCGCAACGCCGTCCTCAAGATGTCAGCTCGGTTCGAGGGGCTCGAATTCCACCATGTGGCTCGGGAAAACAATCAGGCGGCGGATATCCTCGCCCGTATCGGCACTAAGCGCGGCGCTGTCCCACCTAACATCTTCTTGGAAAGGCTGTTTAAGCCATCCGTGTTATGGGAAGGGGACATCGGTAACAATAGTCCCGACCCGGCCACAACGCCAGATACCGAACACTCTGACATAATCGGAGGCTCTGCCACCGAAATAACACCTTCAGCCCACGTAATACTGGCCGTCATCGACCCGTGGACAGAACCATTCCTGGCCTACCAAACCAGGCATGAACTTCTCGAGGACCAAAATGAGGCACGCTGTATAGTTCGGCGATCTAAAGCCTACAAGGTTCACGAGGGAGAGCTTTATAAGAAAAGCGCTACCGGAGTCCTTCAAAGGTGCATCTCCGAAGAGGAAGGGCGGAAGCTTTTGGCAGAAATCCATGCTGGACTCGGCGGCCACCACGCCGCAGCCCGGGACCTTTTAAGCAAGGCCTTCCGTACAGGTTTCTATTGGCCGACGACCCGGGCAGATGCACATGACTTGGTCCAACGCTGCGTCGGTTGCCAGCTTTTTGCAAACCAAAGCCATATGCCGCCCACCGCTCTCTAAACAATCCCCATTACCTGGCCCTTTGCGGTCTGGGGGCTTGATATGGTCAGACCCCTTAAAGGGGGAACCCATAAGAAAAAAATACTTACTGGTCATGGTGGATAAATTCACCAAATGGATAGAAGCCAAACCCGTTAAAACGGCGGAATCTGGACCGGTGATAGACTTCATATCTGGGGTTGTACACCATTATGGCATCCCCCACAGCATTATTACCGACAACGAACTTTACAGCCGACGAGGTAAAACTTTGGTGTAGCAAAATGGGCATCAAGCTCGATTATGCTTCTGTCTATCACCCGCAAACTAACGGCCAAGTCGAGCGAGCAAATGGTCTTATCATGAGCGGCATCAAACTCATATTAGTGCGGTCTTTAAAGGAGTCTAACACGCACTGGTTAGAGGAGCTCGACTCCGTCTTATGGGGGCTGCGGACCACGCCAAATCGCACTACCGGATACACAGCATTCTTTATGGTGTATGACACGGAGGCGGTTCTGCCCTGTGACATAATTCATGACTCACCTCGAGTGCGCATGTATGAAGAAAAAGAGGCCGAGCTTGATCGGCAGGACAGTTTGGACGCCCTAGAGGAGGAGCATGACGTGGCAAAAGCCCGTTCCGCATTCTATCAGCAACAGGCTCGAAGATACCAGAGCAGAGAAGTACGGGCCAAAACTTATAACGTTGGCGAACTAGTTCTGCGCCTGCCGGAGAAGAAAAAGAACAAGCTTCAGCCCAAATGGGAAGGTCCATTCATTATTGACCAATTTCTGACCGGCGGAGCGTACCGTCTGCGGGATGCATAGGACAACCGACTTGAGCCAAACCCATGGAACGCAGCCAGACTCCGAAGATTCTACGCCTAGAGCCGAACTGTATGTTCGTCTCCTTACCCCTGTCCATTTTTCGCATATACATTATCTATCTTGTCTCTCTTTTTTTCTCTTGTTTTTCCTTCTCCTCAAGGCCTTAAAAGGCCAACTTGTGTTTTGACTACACAATATTAACGCGCCAGCCGCGCTCATTATACCTGGGGGCTTCTTATACTAAAGCTTAATATAACTATTTTTCCGGGCTTCATGCCCCGCACATGTGTTATTCTTCCGCATGTACCTTTTTTCTCCATTATATGCATCGATATGACTTAAGTTTTGGCCAAGCTGGGTTGCCTCGCTCTTGTATTTATGCCCTACGTTCCCGTTAATTCGGCTAGGGCATAAGGGGAGCAACTCTGCGATTGTTACTACCGGGTCAGCCGGATGTGTACCTCAGACTGGGTGAAGCCGAAAGCTAGCGTTCTTAAGGGAATATTCGGTCGATGAACAAAAGATGACTTTTATTTATTTTTGGTACATGCCCCCAGATGTTTTTTGCCTGCGTCTATTCTCGCAGTCCGGACATGCACATTAGGGAATGCGTACCCAGGGAAAGGAACCCTTAACGGAACTATTCTCCCTGGAAGATGTTTCTTACTATCCATGTAATATAACATAGCTAGTTGGGTACTTGTCTGTTCAAGCACTTATGACCCCTACGCCTGGTTTCCACGCATACCCCGGTTTTTACATAACTGAGCGGGTATTCGGATACACTCCGGACTATCGGGTCCCGAGGTCGAAGCGAAAAGGTCCGCCATGACAAATGATTTACAATCCGGCTAGAAACATTATACATGTCATTTCAATTACACAGTCACTTAGACTGACTAAATTCTTCTTCTATCCCATCCAATAGGCTGTCTAGCCTACAATCATGTTGGGAATACTTTGCGGCTAATTATACTTGGTCATACACCAAACTGACGGGGATCTCTTTCCCATCGGGCCCCACTGGTCCGACCTCGGCCATGTGGTTTGGGTTAGCCTTGGTATACCGCGTTTTCACCATGGCCCAGGCTTCCCTGGCACCTTGACGGCAGGCCGATATCTTCCATAATCGGAAGCGCCGCCGCGCTCCCTTGAGCTTCTCGGCAAGCTCTCCAATGCCTCCTGGCAGGGAGACGGATGGCCACAAGGCCTGGGCAATACCCTGCATCACCTGCCGAACTTGTTCGTGCAGTTGTGATAGCTCTGGGAGAAGATCACCCGCAGAACCGGGCATCTCCTCCGCGGGACGACCCGTCGGCATACCTGCAGACATAACTCGTTAGCGGCTTCTTCACGAACTCTTTCAAAAGTTCGCTCAAGCACTTACTGAAAATGCCGCGTCGAAGCCGCTTATTCTCCTTCACGGAGTCCGCAAGCCGGGCTCGAACATCCTTCAGCCCACGCCAGCTGGGTATTGGCGCCTTGAGATCGCTTTTTCTCCCGCCTAACTTTCGTAAGCATGCGCTCGCCAGCCTTTAGCTGCCGTATGACATGTTGATCATCCGGATTCACTGCGGAGTCATCTGCAATATCTATTGTTAGATTTGTATGCACGCCTCTTGGGAGAAACAAGCGTCACGGAGTATGGCCCGACGACGCCTGTGATTCATGGCGCTCTCCACTTCGGAATTTGTAGCGGATATTTTATCCGCATCCTCTGTAGGAGGAGCATCCGACACGTGCCCCGTGTTAGCTTCCGCCTCTGTGTCCGCCCCTGGGACCCGACTGGTGGAGCCATGATCGGCAACCTCTCCGGATATAGTCCGGCGAGCATTTTTCCTTCTAGGAAACATGGGTGTTATTATGTTTTTAAAGACGACAACCACGGAGCGAGGTTTTGTATCATACCTCTGCGCCGGCATCTCAGTTCGGATCGCCTTGCTTTTCAGCCGGCCCGGCTTCGACGCCCCTTGTTGGCGAGTCACCGCGGGTTCGGCATGGCGTCCCGAGGGTCTTCCCTGTAAAACACCATACAGGTACGATGGGTGAAGTGCATAAAAGGGGATCCTTCTTGGAAGACGGGACTCGGTTTTACTTACATGCGAGGTGGAGTAGCCTGTGATAGTCAGCTATAATGGCCACCATGGCATCATCACAACTTAATTGATAGAATATCCTGTCGATCAGCTCCACAAATATGTCCGGATCCTCTTCGAGGCCAGGGTCGAGGGCCCAGCCAGGATCCTCCGGTTGTGGAGGTAGGCTGTTGACCTCCCTTATAGCTTTTCGCATTTCCTGCCATGAAATAGCAAGGTAAGAACGTATGACGACGAATGCAGGAAGGATGGGAGTAAAAAGTGGTAGCTCACCCAGCTTGGAGGATTGTACATGGAGAATCCATCCCATGGCTTGATGCGGAGGAACTCCTCTTCCCCTCCCTTATACAAATCAGACAGAATTTTTGCTAGAGCAGCAACTGAGTCCGGTCCCTTACGCCCAGAGAGTGGCATCATCTTCCCGCTGAAGTGCCACATGGGTGGCCTCGATATTGAAGTGGCTGCACCCCAAGATAATGCATATTGACATAACCTCGCTATTGTCACCCCGATTGAGCCAGCACCTTTATCCGCCCATCGTAAAGGACGCCTCTCATATCTTCCTCCCGAGGGCTCCGAGGCGCCAGCCGGCGTTTCTTCAAAGGGGCATTGTCGAACTAGGGAAGACCAATCCGAATAGGATCAGGAAGGGACGCCCTCCATATAAAACCACCCAAGGCTGGCCTTGGACGTTTTCTTCGGGTACCGGACAGGTATCCGTCCCGCGATGCGACATACTGCCCGCCCACTTGATATATGGACCCCTCTGTATGGGGGCACAAGGCAGAATAGCTTCTTCCACAACATGAAATGAGCTTCGCAGCCCGAAACAACTCACAAAGGGCTACATAACCAGCGATGTGTAATATGGAAGGGGTGAAGTTATGCAACCGGAGGTCAGAAACTCCAAGAGCCCTCGGAGGAGCGGATGGATTGGAAATCCGAGTCCCCTTAATAAATAAGGGATGAGGCATACCCGCTCCCCCTTGGAGGGGTTGGGAAAGCTCTCCGCTTGCTCCCCGCCATTGTAGGTGGCGAGCCCCGCTCGAATGGGGACCATATACGCTGGAGGGAGAAATCTCTGGGTCTGTAACTCCACTAATTGACTGTGCGGCGCGGAACACTTCTTCCAATCTCCGGGCTTAGGGCTACGGGAGCGAGAGGAAGAGCTGCGGTGGCCGACCATGTTGGGATTGATTTTCTCGGGCGCGCTCTGATGAATGCTCGACGTGGAAGGATGTGTGATTTGGATCTAAGAATCCCCATCTCTTTAATAGATAGTTCACTCACATAGCTAGGGTGGCAATGTAAAATGTTTCGCTTCTGATTCGCCGACACGTGGAAGATAGCTATTATTGGACGTGGAAGCCAAGAAGCGCAACATTTATGGGAAGCCGGACACTATCAACAGGTATTCAGGATTTGGAGAAGAACCCGCCTTGCAATGCCGAAAACAATCTGCGCGCCGGACTCATCGTCATTGAAGCCTGGTTTGGGGGTTACTGAGGGAGTCCTGGATTAGTGGGTATCCGGACAGCCGGACTATATCCTTTGGCCGGACTGTTGGACTATGAAGATACAAGATTGAAGACTTCGCCCCGTGTCCGGATGGGACTCTCCTTGGCGTGGAAGGCAAGCTTGGCAATACGGATATGTAGATCTCCTCCCTTGTAACCGACTCTGTGTAACCCTAGCCCCCTCCGGTTTCTATATAAACCGGAGGGTTTAGTCCATAGGACAACAACAATCATACCATAGGCTAGCTTCTAGGGTTTAGCCTCTACGATCTCGTGGTAGATCAACTCTTGTAATACTCATATCATCAAGATCAATCAAGCAGGAAGTAGGGTATTACCTCCATCGAGAGGGCTCGAACCTGGGTAAACATCGTGTCCCCCGCCTCCTGTTACCATCCGCCTTAGACGCACAGTTCGGGACCCCCTACCCGAGATCCGCCGGTTTTGACACCGACACCCGCCACTCCACATTGATGGCAAGTCAGGGCGACACGACCTCTCACTACTTCCTCCATTGAAGCGGCGCACCGACCGAGGGCACCGCTTGCTGCATGCCCGACATTTCATACTACACAGTGGAGGGTAACTTTAGAGCAAGTACTCCCTCCGGTCCTTTTTTGTGTGCGTATTAAGTGCAGCCCGGATACCAAGGAGGGGATGGATTTGTAATGCCCCGACACCGACGCTCCAGACGCCTTCCATGTTCTTCGTGATTGATGTGTGTTTTATTCGCTTGTTGCATATCATCATTGCATCATCCGGATTGCATCGACACTTCGTTACCGTCATGTTTTAAAACTTGCATTCGTTCGTCGTTGCCGTTTCTCCCTTTGCCTTCATCACCTTCCCTCGAACCGCTTTTCCTTCGTTGACCGTTCCAGACCAACCGGGTTTTTGATTTCCTCTTGTCAAACCACCTAACCTCTCTTGCCAGTGCATCGACCCCTCACCCGCTACCGAAACTTCCCCGAACCCGAACCAGTCTATCATTACCATTGGTTCCGGATCATCCCCAAATATCTACAAAACATCTCCGTTTTCTTATTTGTTCATCCTAACCCTTTCATTTCGTGCCGTCCGATTACGATCGGAGGGACCGGATAGCCCTAAGCCTACTCTACCTGCCATATATATACCGATCAAACCCTAGTACAATCCATCCATCCCGTCCCCGCCGCCAGCCGACCAACCCCCTCCTTCCTCGGGATCTTCCCAGAACCATCTCGCAGCCACCCACAGGCCAACGATCTCCACTCGAACCCCATTCCGGCAGTCTCCTCCTCGATCCAAAAACCTACCAACTAGAGCCCTCCCATGGCTCCCCTCGACTCCTCCCTCCTCCTGGCCGATGAGCCAGCCCGCAGCCGCATCGAGCCCCTCGCTGGAGCTGCACCCACGTCACCGCCGGCGACCACCTCCATCAGGCCAGACCCCGCACCCCTCATTTGCTTCTCCTTCTCCCGTTCCATCTGGTTCCCTCTCTCACCTGCTCTCTCTGTTCGTGCAACAGGGAGCCCCGAGGAGTTTGCGCCGGTCATTCTCGCCTCCCGCGCCCGCACGTCGTTGTCCTCGAGCTCCTCGACCCGTTCCCGCCTACCTCGCGGCCGGTGAGTTGCCGCCGTTCAGCAAGGCCCCCTCGTGACTCCCTGTTCCCCTTCCCCGATTCGCTTCTCTCTGAAACGCCTCTATGTTCTCTGGACAGCAAGACCGTCGAGCTTCATGGCCTCCACAGCACCAGATCCGCAGCCCTGTCCGAGCTTCGCCTCGCCGGATCCCGCCGTCCTAGTCCCGCTCCCTCGCCGGGCCACCAAGTTCCTGCTGCTGCGTCTTCACCAAGCCGCCGCCCTGGAGCTTCTCCACCGTCGGCGCCCTTCTCCAGCGCCCCAAGTCCAGCGTTGCCTCGACCCTGCCTCTCCTCCCCGAGTGCCTCGTCCCCAACGCCAGCGAAGTTAATCGCCGCCAAGACCTCACCGTCCGGGCCTCCTCCGTCGCGCCAACCTGCAAGTCCCACGCCTGCTGCTCTCCTATCGCAACACGCTGCTGCACCTTTGCTTGGTCGAGCAGGCGCTCGCCAAGATCGCTGACCAGCCGCCGCTCTGGCCTCTCAATGCATCTCGTGCCCAGCTCCAACACACTGCACCCCAGGCCGCCACTGCACCCCATGGGCCGAGCCCATGGGTGAGCTCCCCAGCCCCTCCAGATTCGGTCATGCGTGTTTTTTCCTGTCCAATGATTTTAGCATTATCCGTAGAATTTACAGATTTGCAGAAAAACCCTCATCTTCATGCATTTAATAACTCATGAACCGTGCATCGGATTAAAATGATTTAAACATGTAAAATGTTTAGAATTTTGTCTAGTTTCACATTATGCCACTTTCATCCATGTTTGAAATGTTTAAAATGTTGTTTGTTTAAATTTGCTCAAATGCCATGTTAAAATGATTTATTTCATAACTAAATAACCGTAGCTCGGTTTTAAATAAACTTTATATGTAAATGGGGTGGAAAAATGCATAGTTTAACACGGTGCACTTTGTTTTACTGTTTAGTAACATTAAAATTGTGTTTAGGGCAGAACAGTACCGAATCTAAAATATTGCTCATGAGGATTTTCCGGAATTGTTGTTCGTTGTCCCGGCCTCATTTAAACTTGCCTAGATAGGTAGTTTAATTATGCTTCACCTCTTGCCATGTTTAACAACATTTAACATTTTTTAATTGCTTAAACAAGATTAAACTAAATAATTGCATCTGGTGTTTCGTTGATACGCAACTCGTTGCATATTGAGCTCCACTTAACGTGTAGTATTGTTTGTTGCACTTTGTCATGCCATGCCTCATTAAACCGGACATGCATCATACTTGATTGTGCATCATGCCATGTTTATGCTTGTGCATTTACCATGTTGTTTGTTTCTTTCCGGTGTTACTTCTTAGTTCCAGTAATGTTGCGATTGTGAGGATTCTTTCGACTACTCCCATTCGTCTTCTTCATGGACTCGTTCTTCTTCCTAGCGGGATTTCAGGCAAGATGACCGTCACCTTGGATCTCATTACTATCATTGCTATGCTAGTTGCTTTGTTCTATCGCTATGCTGCGCTACCTATCACTTGCTGCTCAAGCCTCCCAAGTTGCCATGAACCTCTAACCCTTGTCACCCTTCCTAGCAAACCGTTGTTTGGCTATGTTACCGCTTTTGCTCAGCCCCTCTTATAGCGTTGCTAGTTGCAGGTGAAGATGAAGATTGCTCCATGTTGGATTATGTTTATGTTGGGATATCACAATATCTCTTATTTAATTAATGCATCTATATACTTGGAAAAGGGTGGAAGGCTCGGCCTTATGCCTGGTGTTTTGTTCCACTCTTGCCGCCCTAGTTTCCGTCATATCGGTATTATGTTCCTGGATTTTGCGTCCCTTACGCGGTTGGGTGATTTACGGGACCACCTTGACAGTTCGCTTTGAATAAGACTCCTCCAGCAGGGCCCAACCTTGGTTTTACCATTTGCCTCACCTAGCCTTTTTTCCCTTGGGAGTCGCGCTCCCGAGGGTCATCTTTATTTACCCCCCCAGGGCAGTGCTTGCCTAAGCGTTGGTCCAAACTAGAGCACCGTGCGGGACCATCCTTTGGCAACTTGGGTTACGTCGGTACCTGTACGCTTAGCTTATCCGGTGTGTCCTGAGAACGAGGTACGTGCGACTCCTATCGGGATTGTCGACACATCGGGCGGTCTTGCTGGTCTTGTTTTACCATTGTCGAAATGTCTTGTAAACCGGGATTCCGAGACTGATCGGGTCTTCCCGGGAGAAGGAATATCCTTCGTTGATCGCGAGAGCTTATCATGGGCTAAGTTGGGACACCCCTGCAGGGTTGGAACTTTCGAAAGCCGTGCCCGCCGTTATGTGGCAGATGGGAATTTGTTAATATCCAGTTGTAGTAAACTTGAAGTAAAACTCTTCTAAAATACACCAACCGTGTGCGTAACCGTGATGGTCTCTTTTTGGGGTTGTTCAAGAGGAGAACACGGTGTTGGGTTATGTCTGACGTAAGTAGGAGTTCAGGATCACTTCTTGATCATTACTAGTTGACGACCGCTTGCTTTGCTCCTCTTCTCGCTCTTATTTGCGTAAGTTAGCCACCATACATTGCTTAGCCGCTGCTGCAACCTCACCACTTTACCCCTTCCTTACCCATTAAGCTTTGCTAGTCTTGATACCCATGGTAATGGGATTGCTGAGTCCTCGTGGCTCACAGATTACTACACCACCAGTTGCAGGTACAGGTTTGCAATGATCATGATGCGAGAGCGATGTTTACTTGTTTTGGAGTTCTTCTTCTGCTTCTTTGATCAGGGGATAGGTTCGAATCGGCACTGGGCTAGCGAGGTGGATATTGTTTGAGTTTCTGTTTATGTTTCATCCGTAGTCGGATGTTTATCTTATGTATGATGTATTGTTGTATTCATGTGACATTGTATGTCTTGGATGTATACCCACTATTATGTAATGTTGATGTAATGATATCCACCTTGCAAAAGCGTCTTCAAGATGCGCTTCTATCCTTGGTGGGACCTTCGAGTTCCTTTTGGATAGGGTCGCATCTTGGGCGTGACAAGTTGGTATCAGAGCCTCGACCGACCATAGGAGCCCCCTTGTTTGTTGGCCGTTGTTGAGTCTAGAAGAAAACTATTTTGAGTCTTAGGATTATATATATCGGAGAGTAGGATTCTTTTACTCCTCAGTCCCTTCGTCGCTCTGGTGAGGCCTCCTGACGTAGATGTTTTGTCTTTCCTCTCCTCAATTTTTCACAAATTTTTTTAGGATCACGCGGGTATCTTGGGATCGTTCCGATAGTCTTGTGACGAGAACATTGTTCTAGGTGCCTCCTGACATTTAGGGGTTGTGGCAGTGTCCCGGGGAGTTGAGCTCCGAGGTGTTGTCGTCACAATTTTATCGTTGCAGTTCTGGAATACCTGAGTTTTGCCGACATCAAAAATCTCTTTTATGCAGTTGTTGGTGAGATAACCTCGACGCCACCCTGTACTGGGGAGTTCAGGAGTATTGCCATAGCTTGTATAACGGATGCTTTTCGAAGGTTGAGGTACACGATTTCCGGAGTTTTCTTGGTTATGAGTTGACGGATGGATACAGCTGGATATAGGTATTGTTAGTTTGGATGAGATATATTGTGTCCCCTGTATCCCCAACACCAGATTGCATAACCAGAAAGTTTCGGGAGTTTATAGGTGGGAATTCAAGTAGCTCCTAGAATATCTTTTCGACAGATGCATGATATGGGATTGGGTAAATCTCTATCATATGTATTTGTTCCGGCTTATTCTGCAAGCCAAATCCTTCATTTTGTTTTATTTGTGGTATGCGAGTTGCTTCAATGTCAAGTGTTGATTCCATACCTTTCAAGCGGTGTTCTCATATTTCTATGAGAGTGCTAATCTTTCTTGATCATCGAGGTCGTCATGTTAATTCTTTTCCCAACCGACGTGCTTCTCTTCAAGTGGATCCGATCATTTCAACATTCGCGAGATCAATTCTAAGTTTTCTCAACGGTGTTTGTTTCATCCGTCCCAAGTTGTCATTGTTTTCCCGCCCTCCCACCCTTTTCTGCAAGGACTTATATATTTTAATCAAGTATCCATTTATTCATGTGAAGTCTCTTCATTCTTTTCTTTCAATGTTCGTATCCGGTGATTTCCCATGTAGATGCTCAACAGTTTCAAGTTCATCATCCTTCGTTGTTGTTTCTTCTCTGGCAGATCCAATTTCAAGCTTTCGGTGTTGATCATATTCCTTTCCTCGTTTCAAATGTTTTTGCATGCCGGTGTACCTCTTAGTTGTTCACCTCTCTCTATTCTTATCCGGAGTGTTGAAGATATCTTGGAAGATTCGTGTTTCCATTCTCAATTCGTTCAAGTTATTTTGAGGTTGTTATCTCATTCAAGCCATTTAATTCAACCGGTGCAACCTCTCTTTAAAATTGTTCAAAGGTGTTTTCTTTCGAGTGGGCCCTAACGCACAGGTCTTTTCCCAGGATCTTACCTGACTCTTCTAATTTTCCCGGAGCTATTCTCAAATTCTTTTCGAAGCTTGACGTATGAATGAATTTCATCAGTCATATGCCTTTGTCCAAGATCTTTCAAATTCTTTCGTCGTTGGTTCAACCTTTCCAATTTTCATTGTAGAGTGCCTCAACAATTCATGGTGATGTTTCTCATCGCCATTCTCAACATTTGAAGACCGAAGAAGAGTTTCTCTTAAATCTTGCTCCATTCTCTTCAAGATTCATGGTTCTAGCTTGATGCCATCCTCTCATAATTGTTTTCGATTGTGAGAATTCTTTTCACCCATCCAAAGCAGTTCAGGAGTCTTTTCAGTTTGATTCTCCGGAGCCCATCATCTCAGAATTATTCATTCAAGCTTTCAGCTCTCATTCTCCAAATCATACCGATGCATCATTCAAGTATTATCTAATTAGCTCGGGATCTCTGCGTTCACTTGCATCTAAATCCCCGCAAGTATCTTCATTCGTTTTCCAATTCTTCCCGGTGAATTATGCCTTTGCTACGTTCATTTTGAATTCTTACGGTGGTTCGTTCAAGATTCCTTTTCCCGTTCTTATCACATATATTCATTCGTTCTTTCCAATCCTACTGGTGGTTCTTGAAGTTTTTTCCCAAATTTCGTGCTATATTCCCCCTTAATATTTTCCAATGGGAATAAGTTGTATGCAATTCATTGCTTCTCATCAATATAATTGATTGAGGATAAGCATAACGTAATTCTTGTTCTTCTTTCATCAAGTTGATTAATTCCTTCCTTCGGAGATTGTTCATGTTGAATAATTTCTCGGTTCTAAGTTGTTCGTCTTTTCTTTTCCGGAGTTCCAAGCTTCTCGCTTGTTCCGTCACGAAGCTCCATCTTAATCATCGCAAGGCTTTAACCTTATCCCTTTCATCCTTCAATTTTATCTCGTCATCCTTTTGTTACCGGAGTTCTTCATGGAGGCTCTACATGATGGTTCGTCAAGGATTCTTTTCATTCTTCAATTGTTCTTCAAGATTTCTCTCGAAGTTATGATCCGCCAAGCTATACTCTAAAATAAACATGGTGCTCAATACATGTTTTGTTTTGAGGAGTTCAAGCATTCTTCATTTTGCATTCCGAAGTGCAATTCTTTCTACCTTATCTTTTGAGATGGTGTTATGTCATCCTTGACAATTTCTCCTCGTGCTTCATGATTCACATGTTGTCAAGAATGAGGTATTTAAATCCATCAATCTCTTCATTGGAGTTATCTTGGGTTATATTTCACCTAAAGCTTTCCCTAAGGATTGTTGCTATTTATGGTGCTTATAAATGACCCAAGTTCTTCATTTTTCCTCCCGGTGAAATAAGTTTCTTGTCTCCTTGTTGATATCAATCCAATCATTTGTTTCCGTTGGTGGCAGAAGCTCACCTCATCATTTTGAGATGTTTGCCATAAGCCCACAACAAGCTTGTGCTTTTCGTTGTTGATTTTGCAACAACTCCGTTCAATTGTTCTTTGCAAGGATGCTTTCCAAGATCATTTGTGGCAGAAGTTGGCATTTTCTTCTCCATTCTTTTATTTCAATGATCTATCTTCTATTCTTTCTTCCGGAGGCATGGTGATGTTGCTCTCTTCACTCATCATATCGAATTGTGAAGACCGTGTTCTTTTCATGCTTATCCATTTAACCAGAGTGTTGTGTCATCTCTTCAAGTTCTTTTCATCTTATCAAGTTTTACTTCTATTTTATACTGGAGTGTTGTGTCTATCATTCCTCTTTTAACCGGAGTCTCATCCAAGTGCTTTCATTTTGCCAAGTTCATATTCTATTCCTTCCATTCCCAACCGGAGTGTTGTCGTAATTGTTCTTTAATGTTCCTTGTACATCTCGTTTCAACCGGAGTGCTTGCATGTACTTCTTGTCCATGGCAACCATTTTCATATGTCTTTCAACCTACAAGGTTCTCGTAATGTTCCTTGTTTCTCTTTGCTAACAGAGTGTTTGCAATCTTGTTCGTCTCCGTTGTGTTCTTTCTTTCAATTTTACAACCTCTCAAGGTTCATGGTCTCACTCGTTCGTCAAAGAAGCAACTTAGTTTTACCTTTTCTCTTTCTCTTCCGTTTCTCTCCGGTGCTATCCTAGATCTCGGGACGAGATCCTCTTGTAGTGGTGGAGTGTTGTAACACCCCGAGACCGACGCTCCAGATGCCTTCCATGTTCTTCATGATTGATGTGTGTTTTATTCGCTTGTTGCATATCATCATTGCATCATCCGCATTGCATCGGAACTTCGTTACCGTCATTCTTTAAAACTTGCATTTGTTCGTCGTTGCCGTTTCTCCCTTTGCCTTCATCACCTTCCCTCGAACTGCTTTGCCTTCGTTGACCGTTCCAGACCAACCGGGTTTTTGATTCCCTCTTGTCAAACCACCTAACCTCTCTTGCCAGTGCATCGACCCGTAACCCGCGTCTGAAACTTCCCCGAACCGGAACCGGTCTGTCATTACCATTGGTTCCGGATCATCCCCAAATATCTACAAAACATCTCCGTTTTCTTATTTGTTCGTCCTAACCCTTTCATTCCATGCCGTCCGATTACGATCGAGGGACCGAATAGCCCTAAGCCTACTCTACCTGCCATATATATACTGATCAAACCCTAGTCCAATCCATCCATCCCGTCCCCGCCGCCAGCCGACCAACCCCCTCCTTCCTCGGGATCTTCCCAGATCCATCTCGCAGCCACCCACGGGCCAACGGTCTCCCCTCGATCCCCATTCCACCAGTATCCTCCTCGATCCAAAAACCCATCAACCAGAGCCCTCCCATGGCTCCCCTCGACTCCTCCCTCCTCCTGGCCGACGAGCCAGCCCGCAGCCGCATCGATCCCCTCGCCGGAGCTGCACCCACGTCACCGCTGGCGACCACCTCCATCAGGCTAGACCCCGCACCCCTCGTTGCTTCTCCTTCTCCCGTTCCATCTGGTTCCCTCTCTCACCTGCTCTCTCTGTTCATGCAACAGGGAGCCCCCGAGGAGTTTGCGCCGGTCATCCTCGCCTCCCGCGCCTGCACGTCGTTGTCCTCAAGCTCCTCGACCCGTTCCCGCCTACCTCGCGGCCGGTGAGTTGGCGCCGTTCAGCAAGGCCCCCTCGTGACTCCCTGTTCCCCTTCTCCGATTCGCTTCTCTCTCTGAAACGCCCTCTGTTTTCTCTGGACAGCAGCACCGTCAGAGCTTCATGGCCTCCGCTGCACCAGATCCGGCAGCCCCGCGTCGAGCTCCGCCTCCTCGCCGGATCCCGCCGTCCTAGTCCCGCTCCATCACCGGGCCGCCAAGTCCCTGCTGCTGCGTCTTCACCAAGCCGCCGCCCTGGAGCTTCTCCGCCGTCGGCGCCCTTCTCCAGCGCCCCAAGTCCAGCGTTGCCTCGACCCTGCCTCTCCTCCCCGAGTGCCTCGTCCCCAACGCCAGTGAGTTCGCCGCCGCCAAGACCTCACCGTCCGGGCCTCCTCCGTCGCGCGCCGACCTGCAAGTCCCACGCCGCAACTGCTCTCCTACTACAACCGCTGCTGCCCCCGGCAGGTCGAGCAGGCGCTTCGCCAGCGTCGTTGACGATCGCCTGCTTTGCTGGGCCTCTCCGATCGTCTCGGGCCCAGCTCAACACACTGCACCCCAGGCCGCCGCTGCACCTGCCTTGGCGAGCCCATGGGTGAGCTCCCCCAGCCCCTCCAGATTCGGCCATGCGTGTTTTTTTCCTGTCCAGCGATTTTAGCATTATCCGTAGAATTTACAGATTTGCAGAAAAACCCTCATCTTCATGCATTTAATAACTCATGAACCGTGCATCGGATTAAAATGATTTAAACATGTAAAATGTTTAGAATTTTGTCTAGTTTCACATTATGCCACTTTCATCCATGTTTGAAATGTTTAAAATGTCGTTTGTTTAAATTTGCTCATATGCCATGTTAAAATGATTTATTTCATAACTAAATAACCGTAGCTCGGTTTTAAATAAACTTTATATGTAAATGGGGTGGAAAAATGCATAGTTTAACATGGTGCACTTTGTTTTACTGTTTAATAACATTAAAATTGTGTTTAGGGCAGAACAGTACCGAATCTAAAATATTGCTCATCAGGATTTTCCGGAATGGTTGTTCGTTGTTCTGGCCACATTTAAACTTGCCTAGATAGGTAGTTTAATTATGCTTCACCTCTTGCCATGTTTAACAACATTTAACATTGTTTGGTAGCTTAAACGAGATTAAACTAAATAATTGCATGTGGTGTTTCGTTGATATGCAACTCGTTGCATATTGAGCTCCACTTAACTTGTAGTATTGTCTGTTGCACTTTGCCATGCCATGCCTCAATAAACCGGACATGCATCATAATTGATTGTGCATCATGCCATGTTTATGCTTGCGAATTTACCATGTTGTTTGTTTCTTTCCGGTGTTGCTTCTTAGTTCCGGTAATGTTGCGATTGTGAGGATTCGTTCGACTACTCCCGTTCGTCTTCTTCATGGACTCGTTCTTCTTCCTAGCGGGATTTCAGGCAAGATGACCGTCACCTTGGATCTCATTACTATCATTGCTATGCTAGTTGCTTCGTTCTATCGCTATGCTGCGCTACCTATCACTTGCTGCTCAAGCCTCCCAAATTGCCATGAACCTCTAACCCTTGTCACCCTTCCTAGCAAACCGTTGTTTGGCTATGTTACCGCTTTTGCTCACCACCTCTTATAGCGTTGCTAGTTGCAGGTGAAGATGAAGATTGCTCCATGTTGGATTATGTTTATGTTGGGATATCACAATATATCTTATTTAATTAATGCATCTATATACTTGGAAAAGGGTGGAAGGCTCGGCCTTATGCCTGGTGTTTTGTTCCACTCTTGCCGCCCTAGTTTCCGTCATATCGGTATTATGTTCCCGGATTTTGCGTCCCCAACGTGGTTGGGTGATTTACGGGACCACCTTGACAGTTTGCTTTGAATAAGACTCCTCCAGCAAGGCCCAACCTTGGTTTTACCATTTGCCTCACCTAGCCTTTTTTCCCTTGGGAGTCGCGCTCCCGAGGGTCATCTTTATTTACCCCCCTGGGCCAGTGCTTGTCAAAGCATTGGTCCAAACTAGAGCACCGTGCGGGACCATCCCTTGGCAACTTGGGTTAGGTCGGTACCTGTATGCTTAGCTTATCCGGTGTGTCCTGAGAACGAGGTACGTGAGACTCCTATCGGGATTGTCGACACATCGGGCGGTCTTGCTGATCTTGTTTTACCATTGTCGAAATGTCTTGTAAGCCGGGATTCCAAGACTGATCGGGTCTTCCCAGGAGAAGGAATATCCTTCGTTGATCGCGAGAGCTTATCATGGGCTAAGTTGGGACACCCCTGCAGGGTTGGAACTTTCGAAAGCCGTGCCCGCGGTTATGTGGCAGATGGGAATTTGTTAATATCCGGTTGTAGTAAACTTGAAGTAAAACTCTTCTAAAATACACCAACCGTGTGTGTAACCGTGATGGTCTCTTTTCGGGGTTGTTCTAGAGGAGAACACGGTTCTGGGTTATGTCTGACGTAAGTAGGAGTTCAGGATCACTTCTTGATCATTACTAGTTGACGACCGCTTGCTTTGCTCCTCTTCTCGCTCTCATTTGCGTAAGTTAGCCACCATACATTGCTTAGCCGCTGCTGCAACCTCACCACTTTACCGCTTCCTTACCCATTAAGCTTTGCTAGTCTTGATACCCATGGTAATGGGATTGCTGAGTCCTCGTGGCTCACAGATTACTACACCACCAGTTGCAGGTACAGGTTTGCGATGATCATGGCCTTGAGAGCGATGTTTACTTGTTTTGGAGTTCTTCTTACGCTTCTTGATCGGGGATAGGTTCCGGTCGGCAGCTTGGGCTAGCAGGGTGGATATTGTTTGAGTTTCTGTTTATTTTTCATTCGTAGTCGGATGTTTATCTTATGTATGATGTATTGTTGTATTCATGTGACATTGTATGTCTTGGATGTATCCCCACTATTATGTAATGTTGATGTAATGATATCCACCTTGCAAAAGCGTCTTCAAGATGCGCTTCTATCCTTGGTGGGACCTTCGAGTTCCTTTAGGATAGGGTCGCATCTTGGGCGTGACAGGATTGCTTAAAATTGGATGAGTTTGCCCCTGTTTATCATAGACAAAGGCTGAGTTAGTTAATGCGCACATGCAAACAATTGACTGGCTTGCTGCATGCCAAAATTCTCGCGTACATACTTTTCTCCCTCTCCATCTCTCTGGATGCGCATTGGAGAGATAGATAGGCGGTTGCCTTTCCTTGGGAAGATGCGAAAGGCATTGGAGGGAGAGATTGGAGTAATTGCGGGTGCATGCATGTAGGGGCATCGCTGAAAGACCGGCCAAAATATGCCAATGCGCAAAGCATTGCGGGAAAAACTAATTTGGTGACATAAGCAGGCTATAATGATTTAAATATAGTATTTGTGCTTAGTTGAAGGAGAGAGAAGAGGAGAGAGAAGAGAAGCGGGTTGTATACTTATAGCCGGTTGTAGCACGAGCTCCAACATACTTTGCGAGACAAAAGGTGGGCCATTATTAATGATATAGTATTATACTAAAGGGACTAACTATTATACTAGCAGGCTATTAGGTTGGCTCTAGATGATGTATCAACTTCATATAGCCGGATGTTGGCTATACTATTAACCATGCTCTAAGTGTGGTGTGAGTGGGACTAAAATTTAGTCCCATACTGCTAGGTGAGTGTGAGTTGCACCACTTTAGAATGTGATTTATTCTAGCATTTGCATGAGCATGATAATAGGAAACCTACACGCGCGCTCTTCAGGAATGAGCCTGTCCAAGGACAAAAGCTATGCACGTGGTCTATATTTTTGTTGGTCGGAAAATTTATTAAGTCATTTATTAATAATTAACGGACGCCTTAATTACTTAGCCGTTTCTGATTCTTTTTGATAGTGGAGCTATTATTGACTTGTACATGGGGTTTGGGCCAAAGGCCTGCTATTATACTTGGTCTTACTTGCAATACCGACTTGACAGGCTCTACCCTAGCCGCCGCTGTATCATATGGTTTCGCACCGTTCCAGATCATAGCGCCGCCACACAATTCTTCTCCATCCCTCCTTCCGGCGTGCACTGCGAGAAGGGACGACAGTCCTCCAAACCTCGCCTTTCATGATCCTGTATGGAAGAGGGGCGATTAGGTTTTTGGGGAGCACACTCATGCGACTGCTGCCAGCGATGACTTCCTCAACGACAGCCTTCTTCCCCGACCTCGGTAACCTCTTCATCAATGACATGAGTGACAACATCAACCATAGTGGTTCTGCTCCCGCTGTACAGTGTGTGATTCTGTCCTCCTGGTTTAGTCCGCATCATTAATTTGATCTTTGCAATTGTCGTCATGATCTATTTACTGTTGATTCAGATTAAATCTCATAGTAAATTGCTCATATATTCAACAATCCAATCCAAAAACCTAATCATAGGCAATTTACTCCCAGTGGTTTTGCTGCGCTTTTGAAGCCGCCTACTTTTAAGGGGGTGCAATATAAAAGGTGGCGCACAAGAGAAATATATTGGTTTTAGATCATGTACTGCTATGACGCCACTAAGGGTAAGCCTGAGGGCGATCTTAATACTACACAGCAGGAAGCTTTTGAGAACATGGATACCCTCTTCAAAGCCGCCCTGCTGAGTGTTCTTGACAATTCCATCGTGGATTTATATATGTCGTTTGACAGCGGCAAAGACATGTGGGCTGCACTCGAGGCCATGTTTGGGGCCTTGGGCGCTGGCAACGAGTTGTACGTCATGGAGCAATTATGTGAATACAAGATGACAGATGAGCGCTCTGTTGTTCAGCAGACTCATGAGATACATGTTCTTGCTAAGGAACTTGAGTACTTTAAGTGTGTGTTGCCGGACAAATTTGTTGTTGGGACCATAATTGCCAAGCTTCCACCTTCGTGGAACAATTTTTCTACTTCTCTGAAAAACAAGAGACATGAGTTTTCTATTTCAGATCTCATTAGCACTCTTGATTTTGAAGAGAAGGCGAGAGCAAAAGACACATGTGCTCGGGTCGCTGAGGGAGCTTCTAGTGCCCACATGGTACACGAGAAGAACTTCCAGCCCAACCAGCCCCAAAACAACAAGAACAAATCTCAGGGGAAAGGCAAGTTTCATGCAAAGAACAAGCCGTTACATTCTACCAAGTTCAAGAAGAATTCTCATCACGGGAAGGGATACAAACCTCAATTTTGGTAGCACCGCACAAAATTATATGGCTGCATCTACCTGCTGTCAGCTAACCTCATGGTGCTCCATGTATTCATACATTCGTAACTAGGTACAATGACCACCGCAAGATGAAATAAGCTTATTCGTACGTCAACTTGATGATTGTAGTGCGGAACGATCCTGTCATGTGTGGAGGAGCAAACAAGCAGTGCAGCCGAAGGTGGAAATCAACTAAGGACTTATGAAATTATATATAGTCTTCCTCAGGCATGTCAGTATCCCCTTCGTCCAGATGATCGTGTTTTGTCATGCCGAGCTATTGATATCTGCTACTATTTTGCAACACCGTTTAAGTATAGCTATTGTTTTCCTATCTTTTCAGATTCAGGACAATGAAGATGATTTCAGGGGAACTACACAATATGGACTCATGTTGAGTCATCTCTATTGCCTCATGTGTTTGCTGCAAATGTGTTAGCATCAATTGCAAGATGAGGTAGCTAGCTAGCTGTGGAGTTTCCAACATGCTCAAAGTGCTCACAACATTGAGAAGAAACAAGCATGCCCAGGAAATTAATGCGTGCGCAGGGAGGCCCTTTGCTCGGAGAAGCATCGACCGATTTTCTTTATTTCCACACCTTCTCCCAGCATTGTATTGGTTATAGTATGGTGAATCATTGAGACGCATAAACATGCTGAACTTTTGTTCTTCTGAATGTTAGTATGCATACCGTATCTTCTTAAGCTTAGTTTAATGTGAATGTTGACTAGCCTGTGAACCTTCACAATCTATTAAGTATATTGGAGGCCTGTTATTTGACACCTCACTTTGCCGCGCTACGTGACCAGTGTGAGTGTCTGCATCTAGTACCACATCCTCTAATTTGGTGGATGCCAAGTTGAAAAAGGTTACCGATGAGTAGCCATAAGATGGAGGCATCTCTTTTTTTCTTTCGAATGGGCAATAAGCTGGAGAGTGTCTCTGGCTGCCTCTAGCACAAGGCCCTCCAGTATGAAACACGGGCAGCCGACTCGGCGATACAAAAGCCTATCCATCTTAAAGCCCATTTGTTTTTGTTTTTTGTGAGGAGAAGCCCATATTTCTTGAAGAGGGGGCGATCCCAGAAAAACCCTCCTTCCTCCTCGCTTCCACTTATACTGCAGCTTGCTCTCCCGCTTCCGTCTCGCCCCAATTCCCCCCGCTCCCAATATTCCTCACTCGCCCAGAAAACTATTGGGGAACATATTATTTCAAAAAAAATTCCTACGATCACGCAAGATCTATCTAGGAGAAGCATAGCAACGAGCGGGGAGAGTGTGTCCACGTACCCTCGTAGACCAAAAGCGGAAGCGTTTAGTAATGCGGTTGATGTAGTCGAACATCTTCGCGATCCAACCGATCCAAGTACCGAATGCACGGCACCTCCACGATCTGCACACGTTCAGCTCGGTGACGTCCCTCAAACTCGTGATCCTGTTGAGGCCAAGGGAGAGTTTCGTCAGCACGATGGCGTGGTGACGGTGATGATGAAGTTACCGGTGCAGGGCTTCGCCTAAGCACTACGAAAATATGACCGAGGTGTAAAACTATGGAGGGGGGCACCGCACATGGCTAAAGATCAACTTGTGTGTCTATGAGGTGCCCCCTTGCCCCGTATATAAAGGAGGGAGGGAGGAGGCCAGCCGGCCCCTAGAGGCACGCCCCAAGGAGAGGAGTCCTACTAGGACTCCAAGTCCTAGTAGGATTCCACTTGGTGAAAGGGGGGAAGAAGGAAGGAGAGGGAGAGGAAGAGGGAAAGAGGGGCACACCCCCCTCCCCTAGTCCTATTCGGACTCCCTTTGGGGGGGGGCACTAAGGGAGTCCTGGATTAAGGGGTCCTCGGGCGTGCGGACTATGTAACATGGGCCAGACTAATGGGCTATGAAGATACAAGATAGAAGACTTCTTCCCGTGTCCGGATGGGACTCTCCTTTGCGTGGGTGGCAAGCTTGGCGTTCGAATATGTAGATTCCTTCCTTTGTAAACCGACTCTGTACAACCCTAGGCCCCTCCGGTGTCTATATAAATCGGAGGGTTTAGTCCGTAGAGGCAATCATAAACACAACCATACATGCTAGACATCTAGGGTTTAGCCATTACGATCTCGTGGTAGATCAACTCTTGTAATCCTCATATTCATCAAGATCAATCAAGCAGGAAGTAGGGTATTACCTCCATCAAGAGGGCCCGAACCTAGGTAAACATCGTGTCCCCCGTCTCATGTTACCATCGACCCTAGACACACAGTTTGGGACCCCCTACCCGAGATCCGCCAGTTTTGACACCGACATTGGTGCTTTCATTGAGAGTTCCACTTTGACGTCATTAGAAGGTTCGATGGCTCCATCAGTCATCTACAACAATACTGCCATGCGGGAGGATTTCCTCCTTGGCTAGCTCTTCGTATTCGGCGGCTTCGCACTACGGGCCAACTCGCTTGGCCATCTAGAGCAGATCGACAGCTACGCCCCAGGTCACCCGATTAGTTTTGGAAATCTGGATTATGTCGCTGATATGCGAGGATACTTGATCTTCCAAGGGTTCACGACCCCAACCTCCGCTCTGGCCTTAGATCTGGAGCACATCACCAGGTCAGAGGATGAGATTATTGAGCCCATCGGACTATCTGTGGCCACTAAACCCAGTACGGGAGAGCCGGAGGAAGTAGCGTCGCTGGCAACCGATATGAAGCCAGACACTTCCCCGGACACTGGCTCCGAAACCTCGGAGTCAGCATCATGTGAGATCAGCCAAGGAGTTTCCCTCCCGTTGTACTCCACGGATTTTCTTCTCCCTGGCCAAACCTCGCCTTTAAGCGAGGCTCAGGACTTGATGCAATCCCTCGTCATTACAGAGGAGCAATGTCCGAACTATGCCTAGCCCGGACTAGGAGCTGAGAGCAGGGAATTTTACGTCCCACCCACCACCCACTACATAGCCACTGTCGAGGACTTAACTGACATGCTCGACTATGCCGGAGAGGAGCAGGCCGAAAACCCACTGTTTACCGGACGTTGGACGACCACCTCTTCGTATGACGTGTACATGGTGGACACACCCAAAGAGGATAGCGGCAATGATAAAGAATATCCAGTCGAGGATAAACCTCCTGAGACACAGAAAAAGTGCCGACACCAGCGGCGCCGTGCTAAATCACGCCGTGGAAAAGACTGCAATACCGGCACAGGAGGCAACAACACTCCGGACGGTGCCAAAGACAAAGAAGAACCCGTCGAGCCGAGCTCTGAACAGGACGACACGGAAGATTGGCAAGCTAGCCCCGATGAACAGGCTGAAAACGAAGACTCGGAGGACAGCAATTATATTCCTCTCTCCGAGGATGAGGTGACCCTCGACAATGAGGATTTTATCGTGCCTGCGGAACCTCTCGAGCAGGAGCGCTTTAAGCGCCGACTAATTTCCACTGCAAAGAGCCTAAAAAAGAAGCAGTAGCAGCTTCAAGCTGATCAAGATCTGCTTAATGATAGGTGGACTAATGTCCTGGCAGCCGAGGAATACAGCCTCGAACGCCCAACCAAAAGTTACCTGAAGCGTAAACTGCTACCCCAATTTGATGATGAGGCCCTCGAGCCTGCACCATTAGCACGTAATGCGGCTGACCGACCACCTCGTGGCCGGGACAAAATGGCAACTCAAGCCGAACACCAGCCCATACTAACTCGATGTAAAGGTAGAGATATAACAGCTCGGGGATACACATATGACCTGCGGCAAGACCTGGATAGTAGAGCAGGTCAGACCAGATCGATCTATGGATTGCGGGGGCGTGCCCCGACGCGCGACGGCGGCTACCTAGCCGGACGTGACAAGCATAATCACGCCCGGGCCGAAAACCGCAGACGGACTCCATCCGAGCTGCATCGCGACTTGGCCCGATATAGAGGCGCCACACACCCCCTCTACTTCACTGATGAAGTAATGGAGCACGAATTCCCAGAAGGGTTTAAACCCGTGAATATCGAATCATACGATGGAACAACAGATCCCGTGGTATGGATTGAGGATTTTCTTCTCCATATTCATATGGCCCGCGGTGATGATCTTCATGCCATCAAATACCTCCCACAAAACTCAAGGGACCAGCTCGGCACTAGTTAAACAGCCTGCCTGAAAACTCCATTGGCAGCTAGGAGGACTTGGAAGACGCCTTCTGCGACAACTTCCAAGGTACATACATTCGACCTCCGGATGCCGATGACTTAAGTCACATAGTTCAACAACCCGGAGAGTCAGCCAGGAAATTCTGGACTAGGTTCCTAACTAAAAAGAACCAGATCGTCGACTGTCCGGATGCCGAAGCCCTAGCAGCCTTTAAGCACAGCATCCGCGACGAATGGCTCGCCGGACACCTCGGCCAGGAAAAGCCAAAGTCCATGGCATCCCTCATGGCACTCATGACCCGCTTTTGCGCGGGCGAAGATAGCTGGCTAGCTCATAGCAACAATAGTTCAAGCGAACCTGACACCTCTGAAGCCAGAAATAGCAACGGCAAGTCCCGACGCAACAGGCACAAGCGTCGAAGCAACGGTGATAATACCGATGACACGAGGGTCAATGCCGGATTCAGTGGCTCCAAGTCCGGCCAACGGAAGAAGCCATTTAAAAGGAACAATCTGGGTTCATCCAGCTTGGACCGCATACTCGATCGTCCATGTCAGATCCACGACACCCCCGACAAACCAGCCAATCATACCAACAGAAGTTGTTGGGTCTTTAAACATGCCGGCAAGTTAAATGCCAAGAACAAGGAGAAGGGGTCGCAGAGTGAGGACGTTGACGAGGAGCCCCGTCCACCGAACACAGGGGGACAGAGGAAGTTCCCAGGTTAAAACGATGAACATGATATACGTTACCCATATCCCCAAGAGGGAGCGCAAACGTGCGCGCAGGGACGTCTATGCAATAGAGCCAGTCGCCCCAAAATTCAACCCATGGTCGTCCTGCCCGATCACTTTCGATCGCAGGGACCATCCGACCAGTATCCGTCATGGCGGTTCAGCCGCACTGGTCCTTGACCCAATCATCGATGGATTCCACCTCACGCGAGTCCTTATGGATGGTGGCAGCAGCCTCAACCTGCTCTATCAGGATACAGTCTGCAAAATGGGCATCGATCCATCAAGGATCAAGCCCACGAAAACTACCTTTAAAGGAGTAATACCAGGTGTAGAGGCTCGCTGCACGGGTTCAATCACATTGGAAGTCGTCTTCGGACCTCCGGACAACTTCTGAAGCGAGGATTGCACTGCTCGGACGAACTGCATTTGCCCGATTCAATGCGGTGCCACTCTATGCTTATCTCAAACTCAAGATGCGCGGACCACGCGGTGTCATAACAGTCAATGGAAACACGAAGCGCTCCCTCCGTACTGAGGAGCACACCGCAGCCCTGGTAGCAGAAGTACAGAGCGGCCTTATCAAGAAGAACCATAATTCGGCGGCCAAGCTCCCAGACACTGTCAAACATGTCCGGACTACTCTGTAGTAGGACACTCCAAGTCGTCAAGATCTCGGGTAGCAATTCGGCCTCCGTCTCAGTCCCGACCAAATGGCGGCGTACGTACCGCCGTATATAACTACACACTCAAAATACCATGGGCATAGGTGGAGGCGTAACTTGATTGTGGTCTATCATACGGATCACAGACATAATTTTCCTTTTCCTTTTTTACCATTTTTTGGTCTCTTTTTCACAGCCCCCCCCCCCTCCCCCGACGGCCTGATCATCGGTCCTTTCGAAGGATAGATACACCAAGGCGGCAAGCAGTACAGACGTGTGGGGGAATCTCTAGATATTCTTCTTGACGACTACCTGTTTTTAGGACCCACACGCAGTTCCCCCCTTGGTCTTGGCATGTTAAATATCCAGGTTGCTTATCGCACTATTTGTACAAATACGCTTTGACGTATCAATCAAATCATAAATGGAAACAGTTTGCGGCCCAACTTACGTGGCACTAGCTTACTACTTCATTTTATTTCATTATTCTTATTGATTGCACCCTTACACTTTGGTACACTTTAATTCGCTAGGGGCTTCATTGTGCTCCATACTATGGCAACAAAGTCCGAACACTTTTTACAGTATAGTTCGGCGCCCTAAATTCTAGCATTATATGCATCAGCTCCGAATCATGTCTTTGGGCAATACTTGGGTTGCCTGGCTCCTGTGCTTGCTACCTTACGTTTCGTCCTATCGGCTAGGGTAGTAAAGGGAGAACTACTGCGATTGTGTTTCTGGTTTATCTGAGCAAACACCTCAGTAGAGAAAGCCGAAAACTGACTATCATGATACGACGAGAGATGGTCAGCTATTCGAAGGTTACAAATCTTTCGCGATTTTTTTCGCATTATGCGACAAATCAGGCTTTATCCGATCAGGTGTCTACAACACCCTAGTCCAGATTAAATACTAACTAGGGGCTGCGCCTACATTTCTATTGTCAAACTCCTATGGCTAAGTGAGGGTGATAAAGCCACATAGTCCGATTGCCTGGTTCGTTGCGCTAAACACCTCCTTCAAGGACCAAACTATTGGATCAAGAGTGTTTAGATTCCATCCCGAACACCCCCGTACTACCTACATGGGGGCTGAAGCCGACGGCTGGCCAACTCTCAGATTTAACAAAACGGCCGCACAGGAGGTAAAATTTTAAAACAACAAGCATTATATTACATAACAGCTTTGTTTCATAATACAGGAAGGGACAATATGAATGACTTCATTCAAAGATAATGTCTTTGGAACACTGGCCCTCTACAATGCGGGGTCCCTTCAGTACATCATCAAAATACCGCTCGGGCGTGCGGTGCTCCTTGCCCGCGGGCGGTCCCTCCGTCGTGAGCTTGATAGCATCCATCTTCGCCCACTACATATTGACACAGGCAAAGGCCATCCGCGCACCTTCGATGCAGACCGACCGCTTGATGGCATCAAGCCGAGGGCAGGCATTGAGCAACCGCTTCATGAGCTCGAAGTAGCTGCTGGGTATTGCTTCAGCAGGCCATAGACGGATTATCAAATCCTTCATGGCCAGTTCGGCCACCCTGTGCAGTTCGGTCAGCTGTTTCAACTGATTGCTAAAGGGCACCGGATGCTCTGGTGCAAGGTATTGCGACCAGAACAGCTTCTCCGTTGAGCTCCCTTCTTCGGCTGGGAGAAATTCCGCAGTGTCAGCAACATTGCGCGGCAGATCCGCAAACGCCCCTGGGGAACTCCAAACCCGGGTCAGGAAGAAGTACCTTTTCTTCACATACTTACTCTGCATAATAAAGGCCTTACCCGCCGCGATTTTCCTGGCCTCCTGGATTTCCTGGAGGGCGCCCTGGGCTTCAATCCAGGTATCTTGTGCGCTTTGGCGGGCCTTGGCAAGTTTGGACTCTTGATCCGCAATATTGCGCTCCAAGGATTCACATTTCTTCACGGCGTCCTGGAGCTCCTGCTAGACCTCACCTACACTGGCCTCGTGTTTTTCGCGAGCGGCTTGTTCCTTTGCCGCTCTCTCCTGGGCTTCGGCCAGTGCCTTCTTGAGGGTCTCCGCCTCAGTCGCCACTCCTACAAAATGTTATGGCACTATGGTCAACACAAATCATTCATCCTTTCTGAATCTACACAAGGTTATTGCATACCTTGATGGTCCTCCAGATGTTTTTTCACACGGCCGAGCTCTTCCTCGGTCTGCTCCAGACTCTGCTTCCGTTCAGAGGCCTCAGCAGCATGTGGGTTCGCAGCCAGCAAAGATGCCTGCTTATTCACATAGAAACATATGGTTAGTCTCCTGCGAAAATTACTTGATCATCTGTCCGGCTTTTCTTTTCGAACACCGGGCAGTGTCTCAGGGGCTACTGTCTATACTATGGCATTCCTTTTGCATAAATTGTGTTTCATACCTCAAAGCCTGTTAGAAGGCTTGTGCAAGCTTCGGTCAGTCCGCTCTTCGCGGACTGAATCCTCTTAACCGCCGTGCCCATAAAGGGTACGGTGTTCCTCAACAATGGAAGCACTTTCCAGCGCTTCCAGTAGAGTATCCGGTGCGTCTAGATGGATAGAGGTCACCGGTGGAATCGGTGCACCTCCTTCTTTCAAAGGAGGCTGCTTGCCTAATTCCGGAGCCGTATAGGTCTCCGGAATGGTATTCGGCTGGGGCCGAATTGGATATGGCCCCATCACCAGTCTCCAGGGGGATTTGCTCCCCCATGTGTCCAGCGACCGATGTATTACCCTCTGGCGCCGCCCTGACGGCCTCTTGTATTTCTCCCTGGCAAGGAAGGTCCTTCGGGACAGCACCTCAGCGTCGCCCGTGGCCTTGGGAGTGGAGGCCGCTAGCAGTGACCCGTTGTCCATCACCTTTGGATCCAGCGAACCCCCCGAAGATGAGGATCGCTGGGAGCTATAGTGGGCTAGACCACAGTGCATGATTCAACATGTTAGAACTGTAAAGTGAAGAAGTTGGATATATGAGTGCACCAGTGCCTTTGAGTACTTACCCTGGGGCGCCACTCCGAGCTGCTGTCAGTATCCAACGCGGATTTGTCCGTGAACGAGGCTCTCCCCTTCTTGGACGCTTCTGCCTCCAGATGCGTGGAGGCAGCCCTCTTCTTCCCCCCCAAGGCCCCGGAACCAGCATTTTCATTAGAAGTGGGATTGCTGGGTCTTCGGGCAGCAGAGCTGGACACTTGATCTGCTCCACTTTCTTTGTACAACCCTGGAAAAGTAAATGGGGAAGCTCAGACATTCTCCTTGAGTATACAGGTAAAGGATACACCTTGAAAACACGGAAAAACATACCGGACTCACGGGATGGGTCAGGTTGTACCCACGGTCTTCGGCCTCCTTCGGCCACATCTCATTGGCCTTGAAGAGCACCTTCCAGATACCTTCGTGTGTAACGCCGAAGAACTGTTGCATGGTATGGTGCTTGGCCGGATCGAACTCCCACAAATTGCAAGTCCGGCTTTGGCAAGGAAGGATCCGGCGAAAAAGCATCACCTAGATCACATTGACAAGCTTAATGTTCTTGTCGACCATGCTCTTGATACGCATCTGTAGCACTATCAGCTCGTCCGACGAGGCCCAGTCCAGGCCCTTCTCTAGCCAGGAGGTGAGACGCATTGGGGCCCCGGACCTGAATTCGGGAGTTGTGGCCCAGGTGGCATCGCGGGGCTCTGTGACGTAGAACCACTGCTGTTGCCACCCTTTGACGGTCTCCACAAAGGTACCTTTGGGCCATGTGACGTTGGGCATCTTGCTCACCATGGCGCCTCCGCACTCTGCATGTTGACCACCCACCACCTTCGGCTTCACATTGAAGATCTTTAACCATAGTCCGAAGTAGGGTGGGATGCGGACGAATGCCTCACAAACGACAATAAATGCTGAGATGTTGAGGAAGGAGTTGGGGCCAGATCGTGGAAATCCAGCCTGTAGTAGAACATGAGTCCGTGGATGAATGGGTGGAGAGGAAATCCCAACCCACGTACGAAGTGGGGGATGAACACTATGCTTTCATGGGGCTCTGGGGTGGGGACGATCTGCCCCTTGGCCGGAAGCCAGTGGGTGATTTCCTTGGCCAGGTACCCGGCCTATCGGATCTTCGTGATGTCCTTCTCCTGGATGGAGGAAACCATCCACTTGCCCTGCGCTCTGGATCCGGACATGGCTGGAGTGATTTCTAGAGGTGGAGAGGATGGAAGCTTGGGCGCTGGAGCTCGAGAATGGATGGGCAGAGAGAAAGAAGGCCTGGGTGAAAAGGTGAAATCCTTATCCCATTATAAAGGCTGCGAATATCAAGCGCCTCCTCACTCACCTTAAAACTTGCATATTCCCAAAGGGTCGTGCAGACGACGCGGCTGGATTAGCCACGCCCGTATTGATGAGAATCCCGCAATAAAGGGACACGGTCTACTTTGACAAGACGTACCAATGAAATCACATCTTGAAACATGGAGCGGGAGGCTAAAAACGGTTCGAAATAATGACCGGGCAGCGACGTGATGTCATGCTGCAAAAGTCGCCAGTAGATTGGACTCGTGAAATATTATACTCTCTGTGTGTGGCTGTGGTACTTGTTTTGCAGAGTCGGACACGTTTTCTGTGTTCGAAGGCTGTTTTGGAGTATTAGGAGGAGGAACCCGCCTTGCAATGCCGAAGACAATCTGCACGCCGGACATATCGTCATTGAAGCCTGGTTCAGGGGCTACTGAGGGAGTCCTTGATTAAGGCGTCCTCGGGCGCGGACTATGTAACATGGGCGGGACTAATGGGCTATGAAGATACAGGACAGAAGACTTCTTCCCATGTCCGGATGGGACTCTCCTTTGTGTGGATGGCAAGCTTGGTGTTCAGATATGTAGATTCCTTCCTTTGTAAACCGACTTTGTACAACCCTAGGCCCCTCCGGTGTTTATATAAACCAGAGGGTTTAGTCCGTAGAGGCAATCATAATCACAACCATACATGCTAGACTTCTAGGGTTTAGCCATTATGATGTCGTGGTAGATCAACTCTTGTAATCCTCATATTCATTAAGATCAATTAAGCGGGAAGTAGGGTATTACCTCCATCAAGAGGGCCTGAACCTGGGTAAACATCGTCTCCCCCGTCTCCTGTTACCATCGACCCTAGACGCATAGTTCGGGACCCCCTACCCAAGATACGCCGGTTTTGACACCGACAGCCACCTCCTGGCTGCTACCCTCTCTCCCCCCTAAGGCCTACTAAGGCCCATTACATCCCCGGTGGGATCCGGTAACCCCTCCGGCACTCCAGTTTTATCTGAAACTATCCGGAACACTTCCGGTGTCCGAATAATATGGTCCAATATATCAATCTTTATGTCTCGACCATTTCGAGACTCCTTGTCATGTCTGTGATCTCATCCGGGGCTCCGAACAACCTTCAGTCATCAAATCACATAAACTCATAATACAAATCGTCATCGAATGTTAAGTGTGCGGACCCTACGAGTTCGAGAACTATGTAGACATGACCGAGACACATATCCGGTCAATGACCAATAGAGGAACCTGGATGCTCATATTGGCTCCTACATATTCTGCGAAGTTCTTTTATCGGTCAAACCGCATCACAACATATGTTGTTCCCTTTGGCCTCGGTATGTTACTTGCTCGAGATTCGATCGTCGTTATCGTCATACCTAGTTCAATCTCATTACTGGCAAGTCTCTTTACTCGTTCCGTAATGCATCATCCCGCAACTAACTCATTAGTCACATTGGTTGCAAGGCTTATAGTGATGTGCATTACCGAGAGGGCCCAAATATACCTCTCCGACAGTGGGAGTGACAAATCCTAATCTCGATCGATGCCAACTAAACAAACACCATTGGAGACACCTATAGATCATCTTTGTAATCACCCAGTTACGTTGTGACATTTTATAGCACACTAAGTGTTCCTCCAGTATTTGGGAGTTGCATAATCTCATAGTCATAGGAACATGTATAAGTCATGAAGAAAGCAATAACAATAAACTAAACGATCATAGTGCTAAGCTAATGGATGGGTCTTGTCCATAAAATCATTCTCCAATGATGTGATCCCGTTCATCAAATGACAACACATGTCTATGGCTAGGAAACTTTAACCATCTTTGATTAACGAGCTAGTCCAGTAGAGGCATACTAGGGACACTCTGTTTGTCTATGTATTCACACATGTACTAAGTCAATTCTAGCATGAATAATAAACATTTATCATGATATAAGGAAATATAAATAAGAACTTTATTATTGCCTCTAGGGCATATTTCCTTCAGCCTCCCACTTGCACTAGAGTCAATAATCTAGATTATATAGTGATGATTCTAACACCCAGTGAGTCTTGGTGATGATCATGTTTTGCTCGTGAGAGAGGCTTAGTCAACGGATCTGCAATATTCAGATCCGTATGTATCTTGCAAATTTCTATGTCTCCCTCCTTGACTTGATCGCGGATGGAATTGAAGCGTCTCTTGATGTGCTTGGTTCTCTTGTGAAATCTGGATTCGTTTGCCTTGGCAATTGTACCAGTATTGTCACAAAAGATTTTCATTGGACCCGATGCACTAGGTATGACACCTAGATCGGATATGAACTCCTTCATCCAAACTCCTTCATTTGCTGCTTCCGAAGCAGCTATGTACTCCGCTTCACACATAGACCCCGCCATGACGCTCTGTTTTGAACTGCACCAACTGACAGCTCCACCTTTCAATATAAATACGTATCCGGTTTGTGACTTAGAGTCATGCAGATCAATGTCAAAGCTTGCATCGACGTAACCATTTACGACGAGCTCTTTATCACCTGCATAAACGAGAAACATATCCTTAGTCCTTTTCAGGTATTTCAGGATATTCTTGACCGTTGTCCAGTGATCCACTCCTGGATTACTTTGGTACCTCCCTGCTAAACTAATAGCAAGGCACACATCAGGTCTGGTACACATCATTGCATACAAGATAGAACCTATGGCTGAAGCATAGGAATGACTTTCATTTTCTCTCTATCTTACTGCGGTGGGGCATTGAGTCGACTCAACTTCACACCTAGTAACATAGGCAAGAACCCTTTCTTTGCTTGATCCATTTTGAACTTCTTCAAAACTTTATCAAGGTATGTGCTTTGTGAAAGTCCAATTAAGCGTCTTTATCTATCTCTATAGATCTTGATGCCCAATATATAAGCAGCTTCACCGAGGTATTTCATTGAAAAATTCTTATTCAAGTATCCTTTTATGCTATCCAGAAATTCCATATCATTTCCGATCAACAATATGTCATCCACATATAATATTAGAAATACTACAGATCTCCCACTCACTTTCTTGTAAATACAGGCTTCTCCAAAAGTCTGTATAAAACCATATGCTTTGATCACACTATCAAAGCGTATATTCCAACTCCGAGATGCTTGCACCAGTCCAAAAATGGATCGCTGGAGCTTGCACATTTTGATAGCACCTTTTGGATCGACAAAACCTTCTAGTTGCATCATATACAACTTTTCTTTAAGATATCCATTAAGGAATGCAGTTTTGACATCCATTTGCCAAATTTCATAATCATAAAATGCGGCAATTGCTAACATGATTCGGACGGACTTAAGCATCGCTACGGGTGAGAAGGTCTCATCGTAGTCAACTCCTTGAACTTGTCGAAAACCTTTTGCAACAAGTCGATCTTTGTAGACAGTAATATTACCATCAGCGTCAATCTTCTTCTTGAAGATCCATTTATTATCTATGGCTTGCCGATCATCGGGCAAGTCAACCAAAGTCCACACTTTGTTCTCATACATGGATCCCATCTCAGATTTCATGGCCTCAAGCCATTTCACGAAATTTGGGCTCATCATCGCTTCCTCATAGTTCGTAGGTTCGTCATGGTCAAGTAACATAACCTCCAGAATAGGATTACCATACCACTCTGGTGCGAATCTTACTTTGGTTGACCCACGAGGTTCGGTAGTAATTTGATCAGAAGTTTCATGATCATCATCATTAGCTTCCTCACTAATTGGTGTAGGAATCACTGGAACTGATATCAATGATGAACTACTTTCCAATAAGGGAGCAGGTACAATTACCTCATCAAGTTCTAATTTCCTCCCACTCACTTCTTTAGAGAGAAACTTCTTCTCTAGAAGGATCCATTCTTAGCAACAAATATCTTGCCTTCGGATCTGTGATAGAAGGTGTACCCACCAGTCTCCTTTGGGTATCGTATGAAGACACATTGCTTCGATTTGGGTTCGAGCTTATCAGGTTGAAGCTTTTTCACATAAGCATCGCAGCCCCAAACTTTAAGAAACAACAACTTGGGTTTCTTGCCAAACCACAGTTCATATGGTGTTGTCTCAATGGATTTAGATGGTGCCCTCTTTAACGTGAATGCAGCTGTCTCTAAAGCATAACCCCAAAATGATAGCGGTAAATCAGTAAGAGACATCATAGATCGCACGATATCTAATAAAGTGCGTTACGACGTTCGGACACACCATTACGCTGTGGTGTTCCGGGTGGCGTGAGTTGCGAAACTATTCTGCATTGTTTCAAATGAAGACCAAACTCGTAACTCAAATATTCACCTCCATGATCAGATCATAGAAACTTTATTTTCTTGTTACGATGAGTTTCCACTTCACACTAAAATTCTTTGAACTTTCCAAATGTTTCAGACTTATGTTTGATCATGTAGATATACCCATATCTGCTCAAATCATCTGTGAAGGTCAGAAAATAATGATACCCTCCGCGAGCATCAACACTCGTCGGACCGCATACATCAGTATGTATTATTTCCAACAAGTTTGTTGCTCGCTCCATTGTTCCGAAGAACGGACTCTTAGTCTTCTTGCCCATGAGGCATGGTTCGCAAGCATCGAGTGATTCATAATCAAGTGATTCCAAAATCCCATCAGCATGGAGTTTCTTCATGTGCTTTACATCAATATGACCTAAACGACAGTGCCACAAATAAGTTGCACTATCATTATTAAACTTATATCTTTTGGCTTCAATACTATGAATATGTGTATAACTACTATCAAGATTCAAAAAAATAGACCACTCATCAAGGGTGCATGACCATAAAATATATTACTCATATAAGTAAAACAACCATTATTCTCCGATTTAAATGAATAGCCGTCTCGCATCAAACAAGATCCAGATATAATGTTCATGCTTAACGCTGGAACCAAATAATTATTATTCAGGTCTAGAACTAATCCTGAAGGTAGATGTAGAGCTAGCGTGCCGACGGCAATCACGTCGTCTTTGGAACCATTTCCCATGCGCATGGTCACCTCGTCCTTAGCCAATCTTTGCTTAATTCGTAGCACCTGTTTCGAGTTGCAAATATGAGCAACAGAACCAGTATCAAATACCCAGGCGCTACTACAAGCATTAGTAAGGTACACGTCAATAACATGTATATCAAATATACCTTTCACTCTGCCTTCCTTCTTATCCGCCAAATACTTGCGGCAGTTCCACTTCCGGTGACCAGTCCCTTTGCAGTAGAAGCACTCAGTCTCAAGCTTAGGTCTAGACTTGGGCTTCTTCGCTTGAGCAGCAACTTTCTTCCCATTCTTCTTGAAGTTCCCCTTCTTCCCTTTGCCCTTTTTCTTGAAACTATTGGTCTTGTTAACCATCAACACTTGATGCTCCTTCTTGATTTCTACCTTCGCAGCCTTTAGCATTGCGAAGAGCTCGGGAACTGTCTTATCCATCCCTTGCATATTATAGTTCATCACAAAGCTTTTGTAGCTTGGTGGCAGTGATTGAAGAACTCTGTCAATGACACTATCAACCAGAAGATTAACTCCCAGCTGAGTCAAGTGATTGTGGTACCCATACATTCTGGGTATATGTCAACTGACAGAACTATTCTCCTCCATTTTGCAGTTTTAGAACTTATTGGAGACTTCATATCTCTCAATCCGGGCATTTTCTTGAAATATTAACTTCAACTCCTGGAACATCTCATATGCACCATGACATTCAAAACATTGTTGAAGTCCCGGTTCTAAGCCGTAAAGCATGGCCCACTGAATTATTGAGTAGTCATCAGCTTTGCTCTGCTAGGCTTTCATAATGTCCGGCGTTGCTCCTGTAGCGGGTCTTGTACCTAGCGGTGCTTCCAGGACGTAATTCTTCTGTGCAACAATGAGGATAATCCTCAAGTTACGAACCCAGTCTATGTAGTTGCTACCATCATCTTTCAACTTATCTTTCTCTAGGATAGCATTAAAATTCAACGGAACAGTAGCACGGGCCATTTATCTACAACAACATAGACATGCAAAATACTATCAGGTACTAAGTTCATGATAAATTAAAGTTCAATTAATCATATTACGTAAGAACTCCCACTTATATAGACATCCCTCTAATCATCTAAGTGATCACGTGATCCATATCAACTAAACCATGTCAAGTCATCACGTGAGATGGAGTAGTTTTCAATGGTCAACATCACTATGTTGATCATATCTACTGTAGGATTCACGCTCGACCTTTCGGTCTCAGTGTTCCGTGGCCATATCTGCATATGCTAGGCTCGCCAAGTTTAACCCGAGTATTTTGCGGGTGCAAAAATGGCTTGCACCTGTTGTATGTGAACGTGAGAGCTTATCACACCCGATCATCACGTGGTGTCTCGGCTGTGAACTGTCATAGCGGTGCATACTCGGGAGAACACTTGTACCTTGAAATTTAGTGAGAGATCATCTTATAATGCTACCGCCGTACTAAGCAAAATAAGATGCATAAAGGATAAACATCACATGCAATCAATATAAGTGATATGATATGGCCATCATCATCTTGTGCCTTTGATCTCCATCTGCAAAGCACCGTCATGCTCACCATCGTCACCGGCTTGACACCTTGATCTCCATCGAAGCATCATTATTGTCTCGCCAACTGTTTCTTCTATGACAATCGCTACCGCTTAGTAATAAAGTACAACAATTACATGGCGATTGCATTTCATACAATAAAGCGACAACCATATGGCTCCTACCAGTTGCCGATAACTGTTACAAAACATGATCATCTCATACAACAATTTATATATCATCACATCACATCAAGCCCTACAAAAACAAGTTAGACGTCCTCTACTTTGTTGTTGCAAGTTTTACGTGGCTGCTACGGGCTTCTAGCAAGAACCGTTCTTACCTACGCATGAAAAACCACATCAATTTTTCATCAAGTGTGCTATTTTAACCTTCAACAAGGACCGGGCATAGTCACACTCGATTCAACTAAAGTTGGAGAAACAGAAACCCACTAGCTACCTATGTGCGAAGCACGCCGGTAGAACCAGTCTCATGAACGCGGTCATGTAATGTCGGTCTGGCCGCTTCATCCAACAATACCGTCGAATCAAAGTATGACATGCTGGTAAGCAGTATGACTATTATCGTCCACAACTCTTTGTGTTCTAGTCATGCTTATAACATCTACGCATAGACCTGGCTCGGATGCCATTGTTGGGGAACGTAGCATTTCAAAAAAAATCCTACGATCACGCAAGATCTATCTAGGAGAAGCATAGCAACGAGCGGGGATAGTGTGTCCATGTACCGTCGTAGACAGAAAGCGGAAGCATTTAGTAATGCGGTTGATGTAGTTGAACGTCTTCGCGATCCAACCGATTCAAGTACCGAATGCATGGCACCTCTGCGATCTACACATGTTCATCTCGGTGACGTCCCTTGAACTCTTGATCCAGTTGAGGCCGAGGGAGCGTTTCATCAGCACGACAGCATGGTGATGGTGATGATGAAGTTACCGACGCAGGGCTTCGCCTAAGCACTACGACAATATGACCGAGATGTAAAACTGTGGAGGGTGGCACCGCACACGGCTAAAGATCAACTTGTGTGTCTATGGGGTGCCCCCTCCCCCGTATTTTGAGGAGGGCGGGAGAAGGCCGGCCAGCCCCTAGAGGCGTATCCCAAGGAGAGGAGTCCTACTAGGACTCCGAGTCCTAGTAGGATTCCACTTTGTGAAAGGGGGGAAGAAGGAAGGGGAGGGAGAGGGAGAGGGAAAGAGGGGCCGCGCCCCCTCCCCTAGTCCTATTCGGACTCCCCTTGGGGGGGGGCACATCCTGGCAGCTGCCCTCTCTCTCCCCTAAGGCCCACTAAGGCCCATTACTTCCAGGGGGGTTCCGATAACCCCTCTGGCACTCCGGTTTTATCCGAAACTATCCGGAACACTTCCGGTGTCCGAATAATATGGTCAAATGTATCAATCTTTATGTCTCGACCATTTCAAGACTCCTCATCATATCCGTGATCTCATCCAGGACTCCGAACAACCTTCGTTCATCAAATCACATAAACTCATAATACAAATCGTCATCGAACGTTAAGCGTGTGGACCTTACGGGTTCGAGAACTATGTAGACATGACCGAGACACATCTCCGGTCAATAACCAATAGCAGAACCTGGATGCTCATATTGGCTCCTACATATTCTAAAAAGATCTTTTATCAGTCAAACCGCATAACGACATACATTGTTCCCTTTGTCATCGGTATGTTACTTGCCCGAGATTCGATCGTCGCTATCATCATACCTAGTTCAATCTCGTTACCAGCAAGTCTCTTTACTCGTTCCGTAATGCATCATCCCGCAACTAACTTATTAGTCACATTGCTTGGAAGGCTTATAGTGATGTGCATTACCGAGAGGGCCCAGAGATACCTCTTCGACAATCGGAGTGACAAATCCTAATCTCGATCTATGCCAACTCAAGAAACACCATCAGAGACACCTGTAGAGCATCTTTATAATCTCCCAGTTACGTTGTGACGTTTGATAGGACACTAAGTGTTCCTCTGGTATTCGGGAGTTACATAATCTCATAGTCATAGGAACATGTATAAGTCATGCAGAAAGCAATAGCAATAAACTAAACAATCATAGTGCTAAGCTAACGGATGGGTCTTGTCCATCACATCATTGTCCAATGATGTGATCCCATTCATCAAATGATAACACATGTCTATGGCTAGGAAACTTTAACCATCTTTGATTAACGATCTAGTCTAGTAGAGGCATACTAGGGACATTCTATTTGTCTATGTATTCGCACATGTACTAAGTTTTCGGTTAATACAATTCTAGCATGAATAATAAATATTTATCATGATATAAGGAAATATAAATAACAACTTTATTATTGCCTCTAGGGCATATTTCCTTCAAAAAAACCCGCTCACCTTCTTCCTCACTCGTACAGAAAACGCATGCTCCTCTTCTTCCACTCGTATAGAAAACCCCAGCCCTCCTTCTTCCCCACTCGCACTGCCAATAGGATCGTCTTTGGCTACTCTACTCAAACCCGTGAGCTCGGCGCGACGCCCGCAAGGAAAACGGCTGGCCCCAGCACCAATAAGATGAGGCTCCCGCCAGCGGCGATGCTGGTTGTAGATCTCGCACCCGGCAGCGCGGGGAGAAGCGGCGAGCCCCCCCCCCCCCCATCCGGATCTGAGGAACCGGTAGAATATCCGGTGGACCGCATCAGAGATCTCCCGAACGTCATCCTCGAGGAGATCATCTCGCTTCTCCCCACCAAGGATTGCTACCGCACACAAGTCCTCTCAACTCGGTGATGCCCGATATGGCACACCGCGCCCCTCAATCTCGACTGTCGTCAGATTTCTGTCCTTCTTGAATTTGATCTCCTCAGAGCCATCGTCTCCTCTGACCAGTAGGGCCCTGTTCAACGCCTCTGCATCCCGACACGTTACCTGCTGTCCATACCCTGCACGGTGGACGCTTGGCTGACATCCCCTGAATTCGGAAAACTCCAGCAGTTTGAGTTCTACCCTTACCACGATAGCTTTGTACCACAAACACACCAAGAATTTGTGCCCACACACCGTTTTCCATCTTGCGGTTTTCCTCCTCTCTCCACACCGCCACCTTTGCCCGGTGCCATCTACCACATGATCTGGTACAAATGCTTCACCTCCTACTGCTAAAAAAACTTTCACTTGTGGTGGTTTATCTGTCTGAGGCCTCACTGCACAACATCATCCACTTCCCCTGCCCTGTAGCACTTGCTGATTGTTTTGGGAATAGAAATCCGTATCAGTTGTTTCCAAATAAAGTCGCCTCACCTTAAAAGCATTGGAATTTGTTTTGAAGGACAGCAGCTCATCATCGAAGATGCCCCTTCACTTCAAAGGTTGCTCCTTGATGATTGTTATAAACCTTCGCAAATAACTGTCGTCTCTGTGCCCAAACTGGAGACCTTGGGTGTAATTCCTGATGCATTTAATGATCACAGGAAGTTGGTGTTTGGCTCCTCACTTTTTCAGGTATTGTATATTATCAGCTTCACATTTGTAATCATAACCTGCATTTTTCATTTGTGCGCATAAGTTTTGTATCATCTTGGAGTACACTTTCGGTACTAATATTATGTTATATGATCGATGAAGAGTTCGTCCATGGATAGCCTATCAATGTTGCTGGATTCTGTCAAGATCTTATATATCAAAATCTTTAATTTTGATCCAAACATAATTATTGGCTTGCTGCGATGCTTTCGATCTCTAGAGAATTTATATATAAAGGTGATGATTTCATGCACATTGAAAGCCCCTATATATTGTACTATAATTAACCGTTCAGCTGTTGCTCTTTCTACATACTCTTTTTTCAGACCTTAACTGTTTTCAATCTTCATGTCTACTTAGGCACTGCTACCACATGGAGAAAAACGTATAACCAATCAGTGGCGTAATAAGCAACAGGATTTTCTTAGTTCTCATGGCATTCTTTTGAGGACAATAACGATGGATGGATATGCATCCAAGTAGGCAAACAGAAGCTTTGTCACATTCTTCCTGTTGAATGCGAGGTTACTATTGTCCATGAGGCTTAAGTTTTTCATAAAGAGATTTCTCACGGACGGACATGTTGAACAGAAAAAAAATAAGTTTCAGGTGGACAAATGGGCTTTTGAACGCGCTCGTCTTCTATTTACAACAACTTGTAGTCATCCTCCAATAAATATTTTTGCACAGGATGTTGATTTTATGGATCAAACAGATCCATTTTTTTGTGACTACGAAAAAGAGTGGTTGGGTACTTGGGTTAGATGTTATTGCCATGTTCAATCTGGGTATTTTCTAAATTTGATGAACAATTAATCCTTGGGCTTTTTGTACTGTTTGTAAGCTTTAGTTACATGTTGTTGCCCTCGTACTACCCTCCACCTACCACTACACTACGGCACCTTCCAATGCACCCGTTCGTTCCCGTCCGAGGCCTCGCCGTCGTTCTCCGCCTTGGTTCACTCGCTGTGCCCGCCGCCGTCTGGCATTGTCAACATGGTCAACAACTGAGAAGAATTAGGAGATGATTGTACATGGAGAGGCTGACAGTACGGACCCACCAGGATCATTGCATTACGAAAGCAGGTGCCTCGTTACTACTCCTACAAGGCAAAAAATACTTCCTCCTAATAGTTTGACAACTATAGTAGGTCCCACACTGAGGGAGTCCTGGACTAGGGGGTGTCCGGATAGCCTAACTATCATCTTTGGCCGGACTCCTAGACTATGAAGATACAAGATTGAATACTTCGTCCCGTGTCCGGATATGACTTTCCTTGGCGTGGAAGGCAAGCTTGGCGATACGGATATGTAGATTTCCTACCATTGTAACCGACTCTGTGTAACCCTAACCCTATTCGGTGTCTATATAAATCAAAGGGTTTTAGTCCGTAGGACGAACAACAATCATACCATAGGCTAGCTTCTAGGGTTTAGCCTCTCTGATCTCGTGGTAGATCTACTCTTGTACTACCCATATCATCAATATTTATCAAGCAGGAGTAGGGTATTACCTCCATCGAGAGGGCCCGAACCTGGGTAAAAACATCGTGTCCCTTGTCTCCTGTTACCATCCGCCTAGACGCACGATTCGGGACCCCTACCGAGATCCGCCGGTTTTGACACCGACATTGGTGCTTTCATTGAGAGTTCCTTTGTGTCGTCACCTATAGGCCCGATGGCTCCTTCAATCATCAGCAACGATGCAGTCCAGGATGAGACTTTTCTCCCCGGACAGATCTTCGTATTCGGTGGCTTTGCGCTGCGGGCCAATTCGCTAGGCCATCTGGAGCAGATTGAAAGCTACGCCCCTGGCCATCAGGTCAGATTTGGAAGCTTCAACTATACGGCTAATGTCCGCGGAGACTTGATCTTCGACGGATTCGAGCCACAGCCGAGCGTTCCGCACTGTCTTGATGGGTACGATCTAGCTCTGCCGCCGAACAGTGCCCTGGAGGACGCACCAGTGCCTGCTCCGACCCTTACTCCGGAGTCGGTTTCGCCGATCGAGGACGGTTGGTTGGACACCGCCTCGGGGGCTGAAATCTCTACGGAGATTGAGCCGAACACCATTGACGGTGTCCTGGACTAGGGGGTACTCACCACGTCGTCTGTCGATCAGTTGGATTGGGCCGAGGACCCCCGTGGCCGTATACTCATGGGCCAGTCCGGACAGTTGCCGCGTACAAGGAAGATTCCACAAGACTTGGCGATCAAGACAAGGACTCCTCCCCACCGGCGTATTCGGCTAGGACTCTTGTTATCCTAGGCCTCTGGTGCATTATATAAACCGAGGCCAGGCTAGTCGATAGAGATAGACAACAATCATACCATAGGCTAGCTTCTAGGGTTTAGCCTCTTTGATCTCGTGGTAGATCTACTCTTGTAACACACATCATCAATATTAATCTAGCAGGACGTAGGGTTTTACCTCCATCGAGAGGGCCCGAACCTGGGTAAAACATCGTGTCCCTTGTCTCCTGTTACCATCCGCCTAGACGCATAGTTCAGGACCCCCTACCCGAGATCCGCCGGTTTTGACACCGACATTTGTGCTTTCATTGAGAGCTCCTCTGTGTGTTCGGCAGAAGGTCGATGGCTCGCCTGTAGATCAACTGCGACTTCAGCATCTGCGTCACTAGCTCAACTGGTCACCTTGGTTCGACCAAGGGCTGTGCCCTACCTCCATCGTCATGTTCGGATGAGGGCCTTCATCAACACCAACTCCGATCTCTATCAAGATCATGGAGGAATCATCCAGGGAGCCCGGGGGCTCAACGTCAACATTGCCCTTGGGCGACCGCACTGTTTTCTGAACACCGGACTTGTGTCCGCCGCCACCGCCTCCTCAAGCGTCGTTTTAATGATTGCTTCGGTGGAATTGTGTGGAATTCAGTCTACAACAGCCCTGGAAAATTTCTTCGAGTTTCGATGGAGGAATCTCCGGCAATCTCCGATATAACAGAGCCGCATTGAATCTGGACGAGAATCCGGACGAGTTTAGGGCGTGGTGTCCAGCTTCTAGCTCGGACTTTCTTTGGAAGATCCAACCGTTGATCGGCTGCGGAATTCCTATATCTACCACCCCTCAAAATTTCAGCTCTATCCGACCGTCCAAACTCCGGGAACCTTCCGATTAGTGCATCACTTTTCGGATCTGTTTTCTGCGCGAAAACGAATCCGACCCGAGTTCGTCTTTTTTATGAACGGGATTTCAGACATCCTTTTTGAAGGAAGTTTTTTATGGGGTATTGTGTTTTGTTTTCGAACACATCCCACTAACTTTATGATCTTTTGAACATGATCTTCAACATCATGCTGGTGTCAAACCAGTCCGGCAATATTGCTCCACGGCTGCCGACCTGCGCTAGACATGTCGTCACTTTGTTGAGCCGAGCTCAACTTCTTGGGATCAACATCTCGGCAAGCCGAACAAGAGTCCGGCATCGCGAAGGATAAATCATCACCAACATCGCCGCCCCACGGATTACACGGAGCGGGCATACCGACATCGCCGCACGGTCGCTTCATCAAGCCGCATCGACCACGTCCACGACTGCGTGATCGTCAGTCCGCACTATTGCTTCTTCAAGCTGGTGTCCATCACGCCGACCTACTTCGACATCTCGGCTGGACCGGGGGCTTCTCCATCTCTTCATCAACCTACTCCGGACACTTCTGCGTCACTAGCCGACCAGGCAATGGGTGCGCGGATCGAGTCCCAATTTTGGGAATCACCTTCCTTCGGATTGCTACAACACATAAACCAGGTGCTATTAATCCTAGTATTTCTTTTTGCTTGTTTGGGTTAACTTTTCCCAAGGAATTATTACTCTGGTTTGTCCATCATATGTACACAGGTCTATCAAATGGTGGTCGCATTATCGACGGTCGCATGATGGTTCGGTCAGTTTCCGTACATAGTCCGGCGAACGCCGCATCCGGAACTCGGACCAACCTGTGAATCCAGGCTTCGCCACGCCTTTATTGCATTACGCCGACGACCTGCATCAACATTGACTTCGGCGCCAGGCCATATTTCTTTTATTACTCACTTTGCATAAATTATTTATTATGCAACATTTTTAATTCTTATTATTACTATTATCCCGGTCTCGCACTATTTTTGTGCACAGAAAATGATCTAGCGGACTATATCCTTTGGCGTCACCTCGGCTGGACGGGGGGCTTCGTCAACACTTCATTACCCCATGCAGGGGACTTCGGCATCACTCTGCCGTCCTGCATTGACCGTGCTATGTCACCACTTCGGAGTGCTGAGCTCTTTTGCTCCGCCACCTCGGGATTGGCTTGGGGGATGGAACCTTGTCCCGCATCCAGCTCGGACCGCATCGTCAATACCGAACACATTAACCAGCTAAGTCGCTTTCATGCTCAAAGCTTTAATTTCTAACTTGTGTTCGGTTCGACCAAGCATTATGCTTTTTTGGAAAAAAGTTGCTTGTAAAAATTTTCCTTGTCGAAACTTTGTTCGCACACACTTGACGCGCTACCCGCACTCATTATACCTGGGGGATTGTTTAACAGAAGCTTATTAATTCGGGCTTTATGCCCAACACATGTGTCACACTTCCGCATGTACCTTTTAGTCACCATTATATGCATCGATATGACTTAAGTTTTGGCCAAGCTGGGTTGCCTAGCTCCTGTGCTTACCCCTACGTTCCCGATTGTTCGGCTAGGTGGTAAAGGGAGCACCTCTGCGATGTTACTGCCGGGTCAGCCGGATGTGTACCTTAGACTGGGTGAAGCCGAAAGCTAGCATTCTTAAGGGAATACTCGGTCGGTGAACTAAAAGATGATTTCTTACCTATTTATTTACCTGCCCCCAGATGTTTTTCGCTCTTTTCGCAGTCCGGACATGCAATTTAGGGCATGCCTCCTGTGGAAAGGAACCCCTAACGAACTATTCTCCCCGAAGATGTTTCTTACTAACCATGTAATATAACATAACTAGTTGGGCACTTGTCTGATAAATCACTAATGGCCCCTATGCCTGGTCTCCACGCATGCCCCGGTTTTTATAACCGCGAGGGTATTCGGACACACTCCGGACTATCGGGTCCAGAGGTTGAAGCGAAAAGGTCCGCTACGACAAACGATCTACAATCCGGCTAGAAGGCATTCTACATGTCACCTTACATTTTATAGTCAACTTTTACCCAAGTCACTTGGGGGCTCTTATGTTTATTTGAGCCGTTTCATACTAAGTGTTTTTCTTCTTAGTCGTTGCAAAGTTAAAGCATGGCAGAAGCACTTTTTTTCTAAAGTCCAATTTTCGGATTGGCACCGAACACTTGATCTTGTTCGGACGTCATGTTTTTGCTGACGGTTTTTGGCTTTCCAAACGTTTGGCACTTTTAAACTATTTGTTTGTTTTCAGCACAAGTCTCGCAGTGCAACGCCGGACACCTTTAGGGATTATGCGAAAACATTCTCGGATATTGCTATGTATGCATCAGTTTCGAATTGTGTCTTCGGTCAATAGTTGGGTTGCCCGGCTCCCGCGCTAGCCTCCTACGTTCGGCTTTGTTCGGCTAGGTGTGCAAGGGAGAACCATCGCGATTGTGCTTCCAGCTCGCATGGTCAAGCACCTCGATGGAGAAAGCCAAAACTGATCTGTCACAACAGGTGTAAACTGGTCAGCGATCCGATGACTATATTAAATTATGGGCCATTCATAACATTGGCAGAAGTGTTTCCGGCTTGACCTCGACTGTCGCCAAACACTACCGGGGGCTAGTAACTGGCCTCCCAAACTAAATCCTCAATATTTTGCTCGTACATTGGAGCTGAGGTTTCATGATCATGCTTAGCATGACAACCCAAAGAAAGGAACCGATAGCGGGACTATTTTCTTTGGAAGACATTTCTTCTATTAAACAATAATATAACATATCTCTCTGCGTACCTTTGTTTATAAAACCGTATGGCCAGATTGCCTTGTTTGTCGTAAATCTTTGCCCTCATAAAGGCTTTATAAAGTAGGACAAACACTCCTCGACTACTGGCCGAGGAGGTTGAAGCCGATGGTCGGTCAACAAAGTTTTGTACAATGCGGATCCGAGCATTAATGACATAAAGTACTTGGATACATTGAGTCATTACACATAATTTGTGATTTTACTATGGATATCGATCCTTAATTCGCCACCGTGCCGCATTAAGGCTCGGGGGCTACTGGGCTTCGGGCTTATTATTTACAAATATTAAAGGGGCACATCAATCCCCTGATCTGGTGTTGCCACCCGACCAGTGTCTCGGGGGCTACTACATTGCATGTTCTATGCAGAAAATTTTAAGTGCAATACAGTTTCCGAGGAGATTTTGATCCTCAGGTTGGTCGGCCGCACCCAACCCGAGTCTCGAGGACTGAGCACGCCGCTTTTTGTGTCCCGCAGTATTCTCGCGAAGCTAGACTTGATCCTCGGGCCGATTTTGCAAATCAACCCGAGTCTCAATGGCTCTTGGGATCAACGGTCTTATGTCATCCTTCAGTGCATCTCGGTTTTAGACCGATACACACCTTGTGGGCTACGGCTATGTATCTCGGCAGAGAATAAATTGCACCAATCAAAAATATTGACAAAAATCGACCCACATTCGGGGTGGTGCACCACCTCGGAAGCAGTCCGGCATAAAGCTCGGACGCTAGTGGCTGGCTCCATAGAGGGCAAATCCGGCATTAAGCTCGGCTAAACTTCTTCAAACTTCTTTGAACCAAGGTGATTTACGACACATCGGATACAGTCCGGCGTTGGAGCTCGGATACATAGTCCGGCGATAGAGCTGGGAAGCAGTCCGGCATTGGTGCTTGGCTGCAAAAGATACCTCGAATGCAGCCCGGCGTTGGAGCTCGGACGCAAGAGGACGCTGCCGCCCGGGAACAACTGCAAACCCGAGGTGTGGCATAAAAATAACAAGGCATTGATAAAGGCCGAAACTTAAAGGGCTCCTCGGATACCCGACGGTAAACTCGTTGAATGCATTTGGCGATCCTCAAGATCGAAGATGAGAAGATTTGTTGAACCAGTTTTCAAGACCAACGATCAAGATGAAGAACAGTTCGGAAGAATCGAGGCGCGCCCTAACTTGAAGACCGGTTCAGGGGGCTCTCGACGGTGTCCTGGACTAGGGGTACTCACCACGTCGCCTCCCGATCGGTTGATTGGGCCGAGGACCCCATGGTCAGATACTCATGGGCCAGTCCGGACAGTTGCCGCGACAAGGAAGATTCCACAAGACTTGGCGATCAAGACAAGGACTCCTCCCCACCGGTGTATTCGGCTAGGACTCTTGTTATCCTAGGCCTCTGGTGCATTATACAAACCGAGGCCAGGCTAGTCGATAGAGATAGACAGCAATCATACCATAGGCTAGCTTCTAGGGTTTAGCCTCTTTGATCTCGTGGTAGATCTACTCTTGTAACACACATCGTCAATATTAATCTAGTAGGACGTAGGGTTTTACCTCCATCGAGAGGGCCCGAACCTAGGTAAAACATCGTGTCCCTTGTCTCCTGTTACCATCCTCCTAGATGCATAGTTCGGGACCCCCTACCCGAGATCCGCCGGTTTTGACACCGACAACCATCCCTGTCCTTTGCAAAGCTCGTGAATCCCAGGTGCCGGACTCCTTTCTGGACTCCGAACCTCCCGCGCCTCTACCAGTCGAATCCGACTGGGCGCCGGTTATGGAGTTCACCGCCATGGACATCTTTCAGCAGTCGCCCTTTGGCGATATCCTGAACTCATTAAAGTCTCTCTCTTTGTCAGGGGAGACCTGGCCGAACTATGGTCAGGTAGGTTGGGATTCGGATGACGAAGAAATTCAACGCCCACTCACCACCCACTTTGTAGCCACTGTCGATGATTTAACCAACATGCTCGACTTTGACTCCGAAGACATCGACGGTATGGACGACGGTGCCGGAGACGATCAAGAGCCAGCGCCCACGGGGCACTGGAAGGCCACCTCGTCATATCACATATACATGGTGGACATCCCAAAAGATGGGAATGGCGATGGAACGGCGGAGGATGACCCTCCAAGAAACAACCCAAGCGCCCGACGTCGGGCGCGCCGCTCTAAATCCCGCCACAAGAAATGGCGATTCCGCACGGAGACAATAATACCCCTAACAGTGCCAAGATTTACCCCTCCAGCAGGACTCAGCGCAGAGGAGGGAGAAGCAAGTCCACACGACAAAGGCGGCGAAAGAGAGGTAGAGGACGATAATTATGCGCCCCTCAAAGACGAGGCAAGCCTCGATTTACGGCAATTCATCGTGCGGAGGACCCCGTCGAACAAGAGCGTTTTAAACGCAGGTTCATGGCCACGGCAAGCAGCCTCAAGAAAAGCAGCAACAGCTTAGAGCTGACTAAGACCTGCTAGTCGACAGATGGATCAAGTCCTTGCAGCCAAGAGTATGAACTCGAACGCCTCCAAAAGCTACCCCAAACGCAGGCCGTTGCCTCGATCGAGGAGGAAGCACCCACGCCACCAGCAAGACGACATGGCAGACCGGCCACCCGTGGCATGACGAGAAGCCTCTCGCCCTCCGCCAAGCCACGCCCGACGCCAAAAAGTACCAAGGCACGGAAAACGCTACGGACTTAAGTAGATATATTGGAGGATAAGGCAAATCATACAAGATCAATCTACAGATCGCGGGGGCGTAACGACTCGGGATGATTACCGCCATGCCGGATACAAGAAACCGCCGGGCGAACACGATGAGACAAAGCTCATATGAGCTACGCCGTGATATGGCCCAATCTGAGGCGCCAAGACACCCACTATGCTTCACAGATGAAGTAATGGATCATCAAATCCACGAGGGCTTCAAACCCGTAAACATCGAATCATACGATGGTACCACAGATCCTGCGGTCTGGATCAAGGACTATCTCCTCCATATCCACATGGCCCGCGGTGATGATCTACATGCCATCAAATACCTCCCACTCAAGCTTAAAGGGTCAGCTCGACATTGGCTCAACAGCTTGCCAGCAGAGTCAATCGGTTGTTGGGAGGACCTGGAAGCCGCATTCCTTGATAACTTCCAGGCACGCTTATGTGCGACCACCGACGCCGATGACCTTAGCCATATAATTCAGCAGCCGGAAGAATCGACCTGCACAATTACGGGACGCGGTTCCTAACAAACAAAAATCAGATCGCCGATCGTCCGGATGCGAGGCGCTTAGCAGCCTTCAAACACAACATCCGCGACGAGTGGCTAGCCCGCACCTAGGAAAGGAAAAGTCGAAATCCATGGCAGCCCTCACCACACTCATGACCCGCTTTTGCTGGAAGAGGACAACTGGCTAGCTCGAAGCAACAACTTGGCCAAACACCCTGGTAGTTCGGATACCAAGGACATCAATGGCAGGTCGCGTCGCAACAAGCATAAATGACGCATTAATGGTGATAATGCTGAAGATACGACAATAAATGCCGGATTCAGAGGCTCTAAACCCGGTCAGCGGAAGAAGCCATTCAAAAGAAATACCCAGGGCCCGTCCAACTTGGGCCGAATACTCGATCGCTTGTGCCAGATAAATGGCACCCCCGAAAAACTAGCCAACCACACCAACAGGGATTGTTGGGTGTTCAAGCAAGCAGGCAAGCTAAGCGTCGAAAACAACGACAAGGGGCTGCATAGTGATGACGAGGAAGAGCCCCGGCCGCCGAACAATAGAGGACAGAAGGGCTTTCCTACACAAGTGCGGATGGTGAACATGATATACGCAACACACATACCCAAAAGGGAGCGGAAGCGCACACTAAGGGACGTATACGCAATGGAGCCAGTCGCCCCGAAGTTCAACCCATGGTCTTCCTGACCGATCACCTTCGATCGAAGGGACCACCCCACTAGCATCTGTCACGGCGGTTTCGCTGCATTGGTTCTTGACCCAAGTATTGACGGATTTCACCTCACCAGAGTCCTGATGGACGGCGGAAGCATCCTGAACCTGATTTATCAGGATACAGTGCGCAAAATGGGCATAGACCCGTCAAGGATCAAACCCACAAAGACGAACTTTAAAGGCGCCATTCCGGTGTAGAGGCCAACTGCACAGCTCCGTTACACTTGAAGTGGTCTTCGATCCCCGGATAACTTCCGGAGGAGAAGTTAATCTTCGACATAGTCCCGCTCATGGCGGCTATCACGCACCGCCGGACGAACCGCGATTCGCAAAATTCAATGCGGTGCCGCTTTACGCGCACCTCAAACTCAAGATGCCAGGCCCTCGAGGCGTAATCACGGTCAATGGAAACACCAACGCTCCCTCCGAACGGAGGAGCATACGCCGCCTTGCGGCGAAGTCTTGAACAGCCTCTTAAGGCAATTCTCCATCCGCCAATAAACAATCGGACACCTGCAAGCGCCGGAGTAACCTACAGCAAGACCGCCTGGCACGTTCCGAACAAGCGTAGTAATGCAGCCCCAACCCCAGCCCTCGCAAACTCGCGAAGCTAGTACTACGCGCACGTAATTGCGCTCTGAAGCACCATGGGCATAGGGGACGGTCCACGACCACGGCACGCCCAGAATGCGTCTAGACCGCACTAGGGGCTCCCGTTTGTGTCATTCCTTTTTTTCTTTTTCTTCCTTTTACTTTCAGGACTCTGTTCTCCAGAAGCCCTATCCGGCATTCGCACCGAATACACGATGCAACAGCCAGGGAAGCAGAAAACAGTCTCCACAAGTGCGGCACCCCGAACTTATAGCATTATATGCATCGGCTCCGAATCATGTCTTGGGTCAATAGTTGGGTTTGCCCGGCTCCCATGTTTTGGTACCTTACGTTCCGTTTTATCGGCTAAGGTAGCGCTGGGAGAACCACTGCGATTGTGCCTCGGTTGAGCTGGGTTGAGCACCTCAGTGGAGAAAGCTAAAACTGACCGTCAGGATAAGGAGAGAGCCGATCGCTGTTCGAGAGGTTTCTTCGAGTCCCTAAATACTTATGCCACTTAGAGCGAGGAACCGTCATTGTCCGGCCAAGGCGTGGATAGCGCCCCGAACTCGGTCTTCCGAATACTAGGGGCTTCGCCGAAATTTAAAATTATAGAATTCTATGGCTAAGTGAGAGTGTTCAAGCATTATAGTCCGGTTGCCTGGTTCGTTGCTGAGTGCCTCCTCGAAGGACCCAAGAATGGGAACAAGAGCGCCAAGTTTATCCCAACACCCCAAAGACTTTCGTGGCATGGGGGCTGAAGCCAACGACTCGCCATCTCTCAAATTTGATAAACGGCCGCACAAAAGGTAATATTTTAAATTCAAAAGCGTTGCTTAGCGCATATGAAAAAGTTTTGAGCGTACAGGATAACAAATGCGAGTCTACTCAAATATTACATCTTTGGAGCATTCACCCGCTATAAGACGGGCACACTTCAGGACGCCCTCATAATACTTCTCGGGCTTGCGATGTTCTTTGCCCGGCGGCGGCCTGTCCGTCACCAGCTTTTCTGCGTCCAGCTTGCCCCAGTGCACCTTGGCACGGGCAAGGGCCCTACGGGCACCTTCAATACAAACAGAGCGCTTGATGACTTCGATCCATGGGCAGGCATCCACCAGCCGCCGCACTAGCCCGAAGTAGCTCCCAGGCATGGCCTCATTTGGCCACAACCGAGCTATAAGGCCCTTCATGGCCTGTTCGGCGACCTTGTGGAGCTCGACCAATTGCTTCAGTTGGTCGCTCAAGGGCACCGGGTGTTCGGCCTCAGCATACTGAGACCAAAACACCTTTTCCGTCGAGCTCCCTTCTTCGGCTCGGTAGAAAGCGGCGGCATCGGAGACACTCCGCGGCAGATCTGCGAACGCTCCTGGAGAGCTCCGGATTCGGGTAAGTACTAGATAATTGACTTTTACATTCTTGCTCTGCATAAAGAATGCCTTACCCGCCGCGATCTTCTTTATTGCCTCAATCTCCTGGAGGGCTTTTTGGGCCTCGGCCTTAGCAGCTTTGGCACTCTCAAGAGCCGAGGCAAGCTCGGACTCTCGGGTCTTCGAGTCACGCTCCAAACCCTCGTGTTTTTCCACGAGCCTGGAGCTTTGCCGTGCCTCCGCCTCCCTTCTCTCGCTCAGTGCGCTCCGCTGTCATGAGCCTTTCGACATGGACACCGCCTTCTTCAGGGTCGCCACCTCGCCGTGGCCCTGCAGTACCCATGTTATTCCTGTTATCTTTTGCAACCACATTTTTTAAATTCCATAAGGTATTACTTACCTTCCTTGTCCTCGAGCTGCTTCTTGGCTTGGCCGAGCTCGTTCTCGGACCGCTCGAGGCTCTCCTTCAATGCATTGACCTCCGCAGTCAGTGCGGCAGAGGTCAGCAGGGCAGCCTGCATTCCCATATTGACATAATTATGTTAGACTCCTCACAGATATCTTTTTAGATCCTCAGTCCGGCTTTTCTTTCCGAACACCGAACTAAGCATCAGGGGCTACTGTCTATGCGGTAATCTTCTTACATATATTGAAAACTTACCTCAAAGCCTGTTAGAAGGCCGTTGCAGGCTTCAGTCAGCCTGCTCTTGGCGGACTGAACTTTCTGGATCACCACACTCATAAAAGTGCGGTGCTCCTCCTCGATGGAGGCGCTGTTAGCGCCTCGAGAGCTATCCGGTGCCTCCGGTTGGACGGAGGACACGGCGCCTTACCTTCCTACGAAGGGGCGCTTGCGGACTTCGAACCGCTGAAGGTTCCGTATGGAGTCCGGACAAGGGTCGGGCTTAGAGCCTGGGGTCTCGCTCCTCGCGCCTAGAGTCCGGGAGGTTGCCTTGCAGGCGCCTCCTGCGCCACCTCCTCTTGACCAGGACCCCTTGGGGCCCCACCTCAAGGCGTCGTCGGCGTGAGGTGACGAGGCGGCCGAGTGAAGTACTCTCCACTTCCGACGACTCAGGGACCCGCCGACGGCGGCGAGCCTGGGTCCTTGGGCGGGCTACATGATTCTTCGACATTAGAGAACACTATGCAATGGAAAAAAGCCATGGGTATCCGGACACTTACGATCTCGCTAGGGGCTTGGCCCTCGAGGGCCAGTCCTCCTCGCCGTCGTTGGCGTTGGTGGAGACGTCCGGAGGAAGGGTTCTTCCCTTCTTGAACCCTCCGGCCTCCCCAGCTGGGGCGGCCTTTCTTTTCTTATCTCCCCCCGCTGGGGGAGAGGCTTCTGTTTCCTCCTCCTCGTTTTCACGGGAGGAGTCCGCCTCCGAGTCGCTGGACGATGAGTCCGACAACACCTGGCGCCGGGCACTCCTTCGAGTCCCCATGGCCTTCTTCTTGGCCTTCTTCTCCGGCACCACGTAAGGCGCCGGAGCCAGCAGCTCCGCCAAGCGGGCGTCTACTGGGTCTTCTGGCAAAGGAGCCGGACAGTTAACCTGCCCGGATGTGCTCCGCCAGTCCTGTCAAAGGCAAGGGAGTTTAGATCCCGCATAGAGTCAAACTATGAAAAGCAAGATTCCCGTGAAGGGCAAAATAGCTTACCTCGGTAGCTTGACGCTGCGAGCTGAATCCGCGATCTTACAGAGCGGATGAGGGAGCCTTGGCGCCTTGAACAACACCTTCCGTGCATCTTCGCACGTAGTGTCAAGAGCCTCTTCAGGGTTGGATGCTGTGCCGGATCGAACTCCCACAATTTGAAGGCCCGTTGTTGGCATGGGAGGATCCGGCGGATGAGCATAACCTGGACCACATTGACGAGCCTGAGATTCTTGTCCATCAAGGTCCGCATGCAGGTTTGGAGTCCGTTAGCTCTTCGAATTACCCCACGCCAGCCGTTGTCCTTCCAAGAAGTGAGCTGGCATGGGAATACTGCATCGAATTGGGGCCGCCGCCATTTAGGGTCGCAGCGGCTCGGTGATGTTGAACCACCCGATTGCCACCCCTTCACGGTTCTCCACAAAGGAGCCATCGAGCCATAAGACGTTGGCGATCCTGCCGACCATGGCGCCTCCGCACTCCGCCTGGCGGCCACCCACAACCTTCGGCTTGACATTGAAGGTCTTCAACCATAAGCCGAAGTGGGGCTGGATGCAGAGGAAAGCCTCGCACACGATGATGAACACCGAGATGTTGAGGATGAAATTCGGGGCCAGATCATGGAAGTCTAGGCCGTAGTAGAACATGAGCCCCCGGATGAATGGGTGAAGTGGAAAACCCAGTCCGCGGAGGAAGTGGGCAAGAAATACGACCCGCCATGGGGCTCGGGGTGGGGATGAGCTGCCTTCCGTCGGGCAGCCGACAAAGCGACGTCGCGGACAAGTATCCGCCTTCCGCAATCTTTTTTACATGGCCCTCCGTGGCGGAGGAGACCATCCACCGCCTCCCGCCTCCGGAAATGGCTGGAGATGGTTGAGGAAGGATGTGCGGACTTGGGCGCTGGAGCTCAGAGTGCGCGGAAATGGATGAACAAGGGAGGAGGAAGGCATAGGTGAAAATGGTCGATCTTTATCCCCTTATATGGACAGACGAGGCTATCGCGCCCCCACCAGCCTAATAAAACTCGCTTATCTCCCAAGCGCCGCAATCAATGGCGCGGTTGGGTTACCCACGTCCGTATTGATGAGAATCCGGAATAAGGGGCACGATCACGCTTTGATAAGACGTGCGGGAAATCGCCGCTAAACGCGCTGAGGTGGGACAAGAAAAACTATTCAATAAAGGCCTGGCCGTGGTGTGATGTCACACCGCTGAATACGCCGCCAGATTCAGGCAAAAATTATTCCCCTCACGGTGGTATGTGGAACCTGTTTTGCAGAGCGGACACTATCCTTGTGTTCAAAACCTTCTATGAAGTATTCGAGGAGGAACCCGCCTTGCAATGCCGAAGACAATATGCGCCGGACTCGCCGTCATTGAAGCCTGGTTCGAGGGCTACCGAGGGAGTCCTGGACTAGGGGGTGTCCGATAGCGAACTATCATCTTTGGCCGGACTCCTAGACTATGAAGATACAAGATTGAAGACTTCGTCCCGTGTCCGGATAGGACTTTCATTGGCGTGGAAGGCAAGCTTGGCGATACGGATATGTAGATTTCCTACCATTGTAACCGACTCTGTGTAACCCTAACCCTATTCGGCGTCTATATAAACCGAAGGGTTTTAGTCCATAGGACGAACAATAATCATACCATAGGCTAGCTTCTAGGGTTTAGCCTCTCTGATCTCGTGGTAGATCTACTCTTGTACTACCCATATCATCAATATTAATCAAGAAGGAGTAGGGTATTACCTCCATCGAGAGGGCCCGAACCTGGGTAAAAACATCGTGTCCCTTGTCTCATGTTACCATCCGCCTAGACGCACAGTTCGGGACCCCCTACCAGAGATCCGCCGGTTTTGACACCGACACACGCCATTGTAAATGTAGTCAATAAACGAGAAAATTACACAACAAGCGGATAACACCAAGGACGCAGCAGCTCGCCCAGTTGTTTTTTAGTTTTAGAGAAGGAGCTGAACTGCGCGCTGTGCGGGGGTTGTGGCCCATCTAGACCACGCTTACGCTTTTATTTAAGCACATGACGAGCCCAGTTGATATCTTTTTTCTTTCTGAAAATGGCTAGCCCAGTTCTTTTTTTTGGAGAATACCCAACCGAGGCCTACTTGCTTTTCTCAGCCCTGCTGGGCCACAAATCTTTCAAGACGAGGAGGGATATGTAAGTAGTAACAAATGGGCTTCCCCAGAAAATGGTGTATAAGTTGTAAGAGATGGGCTGTAAAATTTTAAACCAAAGCCAACCGACAATTACATTAAAATATCGTTTTTTTCTAGATTTCTCTACTCTTATAAAAAGCAGAGTTGGTGATGATGGTGTGCCTGCCATCCTGCACTATAGGTCCGATCTATATCTAACGGATAGGAAGGAAACTATGACAATTTACCCGCACTCCTCTCTACATTTGCAGATAAGGCCTTCCCTTGTTTATCCTTTTCTCCCACAAGAAAAACTACTCATACAAATGCATCTTCATGTTCCGTGCAATGCACGATGATCTTGCTAGTAAATATTTTAAATTTAATTCATTTTTTGGCGGAGAATTTTTTTGAATTTTATTTTGATATAATATTTTTAATTATATTTAACATGACTCGAAATTTCATGATTAAAAGAGTTCGGGCCCCACCGAAATATGAAAATTTTCATTGAATATTTTAGCAGTGCCCAGAATATATGGTCTGTAATGCTAATAAAAAGAATACGGGCTTCAAAATATCCTTAAGAATTAGCAAACAGGCTATAAATTGTTGAAAATAATGGCTAATGGGCTGTATGCTATTTTCCATGGATTTGGAGGCTGACTTCTGGGCCTACTAGGTTCATGATGATGTTGTCCTAATTTTTTTTTGACCCGTACGCAACGCTTTGTCAACTTAGTCAACACAGAGCAGTGACTATTGGATGTCCATCCAACGGCCGGCGTGCTTCTTAAATCTGTAATCTTCCTGCTCCAGCCGCCCAAACCGGCGCCGGCGAGACTGCCTGCTCCCTCCTCTCGTGGCTGGCTGTGCTGCCTCCAGGCCATCCCTCTACCCACCCGCACATCCTGTTATCTTCCGGCAACGTCTGGCTCACCCTGCAGTCGACCAGTTAGCGCTCGTACTCCCCTCAGCGTGGGCATCCACTACCGCGTCTTCCCCGGCTCCGTGTTGTTCCCTTCCTAGGCCTCGCCATCGTCCACCGCCATGGTGCTCTCGGCACGGCGTGGTCAACATGATCAACGAACGACATCCATCAGAAGTGGACGGTACGTGGAGAGGCAGACAGCTGGGTCCACGGCCGTACACAAGGAAATGCCTCCTTATTACGCGCAAAATAATGATTCCTCCACCTGACATCTGGGACCCACCGGAAGGGCCTCTGTATTTTGCAAAAAAAACGTTCCTCCCGCTGACAGCTCAGACCCGCCAGCTATATCTTCGCACGCAAGGAAGTGCCTTCTTATTACGCACAAAAAAATGAATACCCCCCTGCTAGCTGGCACCCACCATAGTGTGAGGCTGACTTGTGGGCCTACTAAGTTGACGGGGACGGACGGCTTTGTCAACTTAGTCAATATGAACGATTCTAGTTCTAGTGACTATACGATGTCCATCTAACGGCCGTAGTGCTTATTCAACCTCTGGTCTTCTTGCTCCAGCCGCCCAAACCAGCTTCGGTCGTGCCGCATGCTCCTGCCTCCCGTGGCCGGCTGTGCTGCCACGGAGGCCTCGCCGCCCCCTATTATTCCCACCGCTGGCCAGGCCCTGCGGCGACGGCAGCCTCACACCGCAGTCGAACCAGTGAACCCTCATACTCCTCTCCGCGTGGGCATCCACTGTCGCGTCTTCCCCGGCTCCGTCTTGTCCCCTTCCTAGGCCTCGTTGTCGTCCACCGCCCTGGTGCTCTCGGTGCGGCGTGGTCAACGTGGTCAAGGAACGACTTCCATCGAAAGAGTACTGTACGTGGAGAGGCTGACAGCTGGGTCCGTGCCCGCAGCAGGGAAGTGCCTCCTTATTACGCGGAAAATAATGATTCCTCCACCTGACAGCAGGGACCCACCAGACGTGCCACCGTATTTTGCAAAAAAATGTTTCCCCCTGACTGCTGGGACCCACCAGCTACATCTTCACACGCAAGGAAGTGCGTCCATATTATGGGCAAAAACAATGATTTGCGCCCTGACTGCTGGGACCCATCAGCTACATCTTCGCACGCAAGGAAGTGTCTGACAGTCAGGACCCACCTGGTCGAAGCGTACGTAGCATTGTCATCCTGGTCACGAACGTGCACGTACATACGATCGGTCTGTCTGCAGGATGCAGCGATGAACCGTGGCTGTGTAAGGAAGGGCATGTGTCGTAGTAGAGGCGCGCACGTAGCTTGTCACGTAGTCCCGTTAATATCGTGTACACGTACGTATAGCGGCCAGGGTGCAAGAAAGTAAATACGACCATGTACGTACATACAGGCGGGGTCTCGAACGCCTACTCGCGCATACATACCGCCAGGGCTCGTGTACATGGCTGGGCTGGAATGGAGAAACTGCATCGTCATCATGTTCATCGGGAGCCAACCAGCTTGGACAGAACAACCGATCGAAACGAGGCCTGGCATACCGTAGAACGGAAGAAACAGCCTTGTGTTCGACCGGCCACGGTCGAAAAGGGATCCTATTCATCAGGAGGGGTCTGGCATACCGCAAAACGTAGGAAACGGACTTCTCTTGGACCTCCTGCGATCGAAATGGGGTCCTATTTATCGGAGGGGTGTGGCATACCGCAAAACAGAGGAAACAGACTTGTGTTGGAGCACTACGTTTGAAACAGGGTCCTGTTCATCGGGAGGGGTGTGGCATACCGCAAAACGGGACTCCAAGGTATACTGTTCATCTCCACCATCGACCTCCTCCAGCCTCCACGGGCTACTTTTGATCCACCGTCGACCTCCTCCAGCCTCCACCTGCGACTATTCATCCACGGGTTCCTGTTCATCCAGCCTCCACCGCTCCTCCACCGGCTACTGTTCAACCAACCCTCTCCATGGGGTCCTGTTCAACCACCCCTCCATGGGCTACTGTTCATCCAACCGTCCACCGGCTACTGTTCAACCAGCCCTCCACGGGGTCCTGTTCATCCACCCCCAACTGGCTCGATCGATCGGGGTCCTGTTCATCCAGCGGCAATGGCCTCTACTACCGCGGGGTCCTGTTCATCCATCCCCCACCTGGAAATGTTCCAACCCCCCGCCCCACCAACAACGCTCACTATTCATCAAGAGGCAACATGTTCGATCGACTTTAGTTAGCAGCAGTAGCGAAGGAATCACTCGATCGGGTTCAGTTAACAGCCATCGATCGATCGCTCGGGTTTAGTAATGCGTAGCCTGAAGTGCAATCGCTCGGGTTCAGTAGGCGAACGCCTCGCTCGGGTTCAGTTAGAGCCCAACGCCTCGCACCCACGCGCGTACGTGTACGAGAGAAACGCGCATCGCTCAGCCCCCGACCACCCATCATAATCGAGAACTGCCCGATATTTTCCTCGCCCTTGCTTCTATCACGTTTTTTTCTGTCATGGAGGGTCCAAAGAATGTCATGCACCTGCGTCTTCAGCCAACCCAGGACGAAAAGCCAATTTTCTATCATGATTTTTTGTCATAGAAGTAGGAGCCCACCACATCTATGATGATACCGGGTTTTGTCACAATTGTCGACATAAAAGTGTCATAAGCATCACAGAAAAAAAATTGTTCGACCCAAAATGTCACGGATGTGTCTTTTTTTGTAGTGATTGCTAGCAGTGTTACCCTTACTATTGTCGTTACCACTATTATCAAAACTATCACACTACTTTGCTACCGATCACTTTGCTGCAGATAATTAACCTCCAGGTGTGGTTGAATTGACAACTCAGCTGTTAATACTTGCAAATATTCTTTGGCTCGCCTTGTGTCAAATCTATAAATTTGAGTTGAATACTCTATTTTTGAAAACTATTGCGATCCTCTACACTTGTGGGTTATCAACCCCCCTATACACATACTTCCGATCCTACACCGGACGATCCAGGTAATGTGCCCGAAGAAAATAGCAGCACCCCTCCAGATGTAGCCGGATCATCCGGACCTGCTCCTGGATCATCCGGACCCACCCGGACATTTGGACGACAACTCAGCCATCCAGGCCACTCTAGCTGCTACAACACAGCCCAATGATCCGGACTGACACCAGGACCATCTGGACCCCCAACGCCCGGATCATTCGGACCACCTCCCGGGCCATCTAGACCATGGTTGCGTGCATGACTTGGGCCGAGACCCATGTACCCATTCGCCCCTCACTTACCCCTTCATGGACTAGCATTATATATACTCCTCCTCCATTTAGGGTTAGCAATGTGATAGCTCATTCTAGTTGAGCTTTGCTCCTACCTCCATTCCGAGAGAGAGAGAGAGAGAGAGAGAGAGAGAGAGAGAGAGAGAGAGAGAGAGAGACTCCCATGGAATTCAAGGCTTCCATGTGAGAAGATCCCGAGGGCTTCAAGACCCCCATCCTGAGAAGGATCTATCTAGATCATCAAGACCTCATCTCCTCTTGGATTTGGGATGAACTCTACCTTGTATCTTTCCATTTATTGTTCATGTATCTCTATGGATTTGAGTCTAGTGGATGTGTGATTGGACTTGTTCTTGAGTGTTCCTCTTGTGATTTCTCCCCGTTCTTCCCCATGTTCTTCGTGTTCTTCGAGGAATCCCCCTGGAATTCATGAAAGATCATCCATTAGGGTTCCACCCTGCGTCAGATCCAATCTACTTCTCCGCCTTCTCTTGCTGGATCAAGGAGGAGGAGGAGACGTCACCGAGCCGCACGTGTGCTAAACTCGGAGGTGCCGTCCAATCGCACTAGATCGGTTGTATCATGATTGGATCACGAAGAGTATGACTACCAACTGCGTTAAATATGTTTTCGCTTTCGGTCTACGAGGTTATGTAGACACACTCCCCTCTCGTTGCTATGCATCTCCTAGATTAGATCTTGGGTGTTCGTAGGAATTTTTTTGATTTTCATGCAACATTCCCAATCATTGGCATCATGATCTAGGTCTATGCGTAGGTGATATGCACAAGTAGAACACAAAGTAGTTGTGGGCATTGAAGTTCAAATTGTTTACTTCCTTTGTCTTATTTGGATTCAGCGGTATTGTGGGATGAAACGGCTCGGACCAACCTTACTTGTCCACGTACAAGAGACCGGTTCCACTAACTTTTATGCAACTTGGATTGCATAAAAGTGGCTTTGTAAGTGTTTGTCTCTCCCACTTTAGTTGAATCTGATTTGACAACGGTGGTCCTTGTAGAAGGTTAAAAGGAAAGTTGTATATCATGTTGTGGTTTTGCGTAGAGAAGAACGGTTCTTATAGTTTGCCCTAGTTACCACGTAAAAATTGCAAGGACATCTAACTTGTTTTCGCAGGGCATGTTGTGATGTGGTATGACTAAAACGTGATTTGATATACATTGATGTATGAGATGATCATGTTTTGTAATAGGTTCGAGACTTGCATGTCAATGAGTACGGCAACCGGCAGGAGCCATAGGGTTGCCTTTAATTTATTGTATGACATATGTGTCGATTATTAAACCCCATTTAATTGCTTTACTTTATTGGTATGCATTAGCAATAGTTGTAGAAGCAATTGTTGGTGGAGACAACTACCTGACAGCACGATGATGGAGATCATGTTGTCATGCCGGTGACGATGGACATCATGTTGGTGCTTTGAAGATGGAGATCAAAATCATAAGATGATAATGGCCATATCATGTCACATATATTTATTACATGTGATGTTTATCCTTTATGCTTATTATTTTGGTTAGGACGACGGTAGCATTATAAGATGATCTCTTCACTTAATTTCAAGATAATGTTTTCTCCCTAAGTATGCACCATTGCAAAAGTTCATTGTTTTGAAGCACCTCGTGATGATCGGGTGTGATAGACTCTTTGTTCACATACAACTGGTGTAAGCCAGTTTTGCATATGCAGAATACTTTGATAGAGGCAAAGGTGTCATGTCTTTCGATGAGATGGTGGAGTAGACTTTCACGATCCGACTACGAACGTGCAAGGACGTCACACCTTAGCAATCGCTAAACCAACTCTGAGAGGTTATTGACCACGCCGAAGCACGATCAATCTGGCCACGAATGTCTGTTTTCTACAGGCAAATGAAGAACAAGCAAGAAACTGAGCTTGCAATATGAATATTGCAAATTTAAGAGTAAAGCTTTATTGATCAAAGTGGGGTTCTGTGACGTCTGTGTCTAGTCGTTGAACACAAACGAAGTACGCAAAGTTGCAACTATGGCGAACTTTCATCTAAACAAAACCCAAAGTCTAAACGACGCCCCAAGGGCTGTATATATGGAGGAAGAGGGGGAATTTCGTGACCTGTCGTGGAATTGTCACGGCAGATTTCCTAGTGTGAGGACTTAGTCGTGGAGCCATTGCAACGAGGTTAGCTTAAAGGGGTTCAACATGACAAATGACACAAGGAGTTTATACTGGTTCGGCCCCTTGTGGTGAAGGTAAAGGCCTAGTCCAGTTTGAGGTGGTATTGCTAGGATTTCGATGACCAGGGAGCGAATACGCTTAGCTCGGTTCTCGATGTGTTGTTTCTTGCCCTAAGTCGCTGCTGGGTCGTCCCCTTATCTACACGGGTTGACGCCCTGCGGCCTACAGAGTCCCGACCGGCTCATACAACGTGTCCGGCTCGGTGACCTCTCTTACATGCCTTATAGTACAAGTCTATATACATGGTGGTTTATGCCCGTGGGCCTTAAGCCGCCTTCGGTTTTGGGCCCTCTACTAAGCCTATCTTTGAACCGCCATTGTTAACATGTTCTTGGGCTTCATATGAGATGAACCGTCATAAGGATGACCTGGCCCCTCCTGGCGGGTCATGCCTGATAGTCATATCCCCAACATTAGGCCCCGGGTTGATTTGAACTTGTTCATGTCAATCTTCAATATTTAGAAAAATCCTTCCTCATCTTGACTATGAAATATTGTAACCCGCCATGACGTCATCTCCTGAATTTTCAGTAACCCACCATGACGTCACCTGTCATTAACGCTTCACAGAACCCAAATCTTAATAAATCTCTTACTTTACTGTCTTTCTGGAAATTGAGGCGCCCGCGTCGTCACTTATCCATTTTTTGCCTCCTCGATTTTCGCGCCTATCGTTTGTCCTTCCAGGGTTTATAAATAACACCTCGGGCTCTCCTCCCATTCCCCCCTCTTTCCTTCCCATTGTCTTCTTCCTCCTTGCAACGCGCCGACCTGCACGAGCTCCGCCACCGTCGACATCCACCTCCGTCTTCAACTCCGGCCGCTGCATCACCCTGAACGGACCAGAGAACCACGGCACCTCCCCGCCATCTCATTAGCACCGGTAAGCCCTTCTTTCCTCCGCCATAGATCTGGCATTAGGGTTTCGGTGTTCTTCAGTGTTCGTCGGTGCAGTCAGTGTTGATCGCAGCCTGTCTTTATTCTTTGTCTACATCCATGGATTAGATCCACAAACCACACAAATCTCGCGCGGTAGTAGTTTAGCATCTATTTTTAATACTAGAATATACCCTCATCGTTGCAGATCCCCTTTAGAGCACCTACGCTTTTCCACTATCGCCTATGTAGGTTTCAAATTTATTCCCTTTTTCTGCACAGTTTCAGATCCAAATCCCTAATTGTAATATGTGAAACCTTTGTCCAACACTTAGTAGAATTTTACCCTCTGTCAGATTTTGAATACCTGTACCCTTCATGGCGGCTTACACATCCGACTTACAATTATTCATATACCATTAGTCCTCACTTAAGCCGCCATCCTGAATATATACCATCAGTACTTAAACTGTGATTTCACCAATTAACTTAAACCGGAAATTTTTCTTTCCTTTAGGTTTTCTTTCACAATGCTGCCCAAAACAGTGTACACCTATAATTGGGTCCCTTCCATCATCACCGAGAGAACCTTCAAGGACTTTTTCAAAACCGGGTATTTGCCCGCCAAGAGTGTGATGCATTATCGTGCTCCTAACCTGGGCGAAGAGAGACCTCAGTCGAAATGAGCCGGGGCTTCTCACCGCCCGTCTCTAAGTTCTTCCGAGAAGTTCTGCACTTTTTTAGCTCCACCCTCAGGACATCGGACCCAATTCCGTGTCAAATATTTGCAACTTTCAAGTCTTTTGTGAGGTGTACCTTCAAGAGGAGCCCAGTGTTGAACTCTTTAGAGAGTATTTTTACTTAAACCGCCAGACTGAATTCACCAATGGTCCTAGCTTGGAACTCGGTAGAATTTCCATTCAACGTAGAAGAGACGCCATCTTTCCTTACGCCTGCTTGCTGAGTCACCCCAAAGACTGGAATCAGACGTGGTTTTATTGCAAGGACACCTCTTCGGCTGACGAGAATCTACTACCTGGTTACCGTGTTGAGCGCTTGGACCCAAAACATAACCTTCCTGAAAAACTTACTGCCGCTGAATAGAAGAAGATTGCACCTACCATCATGAAGGTCAAAGCTCTGCTATGAAATGGGCTGACCGGTGTTGATTTAGTCAGGTGTTGGGTTTCTTGGCGGATCACCCCGTTGAGCCGACGTACTGGCTTAATGTGTACCTACACTGGTGGTGAGAAGGATTCGCTGCGCCATAGCTCCGCACCATTAACTGATGAAGCAATCAATGAAATGGTGAAGTCTCTTCTGAGTGAAGACCCGGAAGATTGGGTCAAAGTGGGTCTAGCCCCTTTCGGCAAGCTTAACCCGCCACCAGATGTAAGCCTTTGAACTTACTTTATTTCACCTTATCATTTGAATATTAACTCGACCTTTGACAACTTTTGCAAGCTAAGTCGGAATTCTGGAAAGTGGAGTATGATCACGAGGCTGCTAAGAAGGCCATGGCTGCCAAGAAAGCTGCTAGGAAAAAGCCGCCAAGAAGACCACCAAGAAGAAGAAGAAGAAACCAAGCGCCTCTGACATGCTGAAGTTGGATGATACCTCTGAGTCAGACGTAGCCCTTGACTCTCTTGGCTTATTTTTCAACCATCTTATTGACACTGATTATTATCAGGCTGACATGGGAGCCAGCCAAGCAGCTGAAGAAGAGGTAACTATTATTTCCTCCGGCTCAGAATCTTTGCCAAGACAGAAACTTCGACAAGTAACCCGAAAAGTAAGGTTTTCACACCCCTTGGCTTATTTAGATCCTCACTTTCTTTTGAAACAACAGCAACACAAAAACCGTCGTCAGACTCGGACCAGTGGAGGTGACGAGTTGTCCTCCGGCTTACCGAACACCCCTGCTCCTCGGAAACATTGAAACGAGGTGCTTTCTTAAACCTTGAAATTCTTCTCATCTGCTGACGGGTCTTACTTGTCTATCACTTAACTCTTTTTAATGATCATTGACCAGGAACTTGCTCGTTCTTCTTCGGACGACTCATCACAAACTGAGATGCCGGATTTTAAGACTGCCCCTAGGTAATAAAAATTTGCTTTACTCTATAACCTCGTATACTCTTATATTAATAGTGACTTGTCATAACCTCTTCAGCGGCCAAGCAAAGCCAAACAAGAAGGCTAAGGTGATCAAACCAATAGAAGCACCTGAAATTGCTGAGCTGGAACAACAAGTCCCTGTTTTCGAGGCTTCTGATAAACAGCCGGAAGAACCTGTTACTGTCACCCCGCCTGAGATTCCAGATCTTAGTGTTGATGTTACTGCTATTAATCCTTCAACTTCTACCCCCTCGGGTTCGCCCAAGCCGTCAGGGCCTCAAGATGATGATGTGTTGATTACTGGCACCGACTTTGTAGAGCCGGGAAATCCAATAGCTCTGGCCAAACATACTGCCAGACAAGAAGTTATTGAGAGGCGGAAACAGAAGTTTGACATTTCTCATTACCGCAACTGAGCAGCAATGAGATCCTCTCCGGCTATCTCAGCCAGGTCCACTCCAGCCGCGACCTCGAAATTGATATGGTGAAGCAGATGCACCAAAAATATGAGGTATGACTTCCAGCTTTTAAGTAATTTGTATACGAATCCTGCCAGCCCCCAAGTCTACTAGCTATGACAAGATTTAATAGGTTGCAGACTTTAGAAAAATCCATAACTTCTGTCCTAGAATCCCTCCTTGGCCGGTTTAAATGTAAACCGGATGTTTGTACAAGTTGAGTTTTCCGTCTGTAGCCCCCAAGGGCTAGTTTAATCCATAGGAATGAGTCGGTCCTATTTGTCTTTGTATAAGAAGAAAAATCTTGACTCCATAGCCCCCATGAGTCGGTTGGGACTGTACATCACTTCCGGCTTATGATGAAGAAAAAACAAACGGTATGCATTAGCCCCCAAGTACCAAGTAGTCTTCCTTGCAAAGTACTTGGGACTTAATTCATGAGAGCCGTTGTCTTGAAAAAAATTCATTGATAGGCATTAGCCCCCAAGTGTCAAGTGTTGTTGCTGGCAAAACACTTGAGACTTGTACTCTTGTAACCTTGATATAAATGTTGATGACTCTATACTTTATACAGGCTGCTACTGCTGAACTAGAGTGCCAATTGAATAATGCGAAGACCCGGCTGGCGACTCAGGAAACTGAGACCCGGAAGGCGGAGTCAAAATTTTAGTTCAGTGTGGCTGAGTCATAAAAACTGAAGACCGGCTTTGAAGCAGAGAAAAAGACCTGGGCAGATGGAAAAACGGTTTGGACCCAACGCGCTGAGAAGGCAGAGGTAGCGCTTGAAGAAGTGACCACTGAGCTTACCGGTTTAAAATGCCATGTAAATCAGATGGTTTCATCTATCTTTGGTGAGTCGCCTTACCAAGCATCCAAAATGAATCATTGTTTTGATCATATAACCCGCCATTGAATCATTCTGCGATATATCCAGGTCCCAGGAGCAGTAATATCAATCAAGACATGCTTGTGAAGCTTAAAGCTATCTATACACTTGTGGAGCAGCTGTACACCGGGACTCAACGTGCACTAGCCGCTATTTCACCAATAGGTCAAGCACCAACTATGCTGATAGATGTTTTGAAGAAACTCTCTGTGCTGCCTGTTAGATTTGATGAAATAAAGCGATCATCTGCAAGAGCCAGCGCCGTGACAGCTTTGAGCCGGGACAAGGCATGGGTACTAGAGTTTGATCCGTCTGTGGTAGCTATTGGTTACCCAAGTTTGAAACAAGATGGTACACCTTTCGATCAAAAAGACTTCTCAGCCTGTGTAAAAGAAATTCGTCCAATGGCCACGATGATTGCCAATGACTCGGATCTCTCCAAGTACCATCCGGCTTACGACCGGGAGAATAAGAAGATGCCAACTCTGGCTTACAAAGTGATGGACTTAATCCCGCCAATGCGTAAGCACACCCTTGCTCCTGAAGTCGATCCGTCTGAGCTTATAGATGATGAGGCTGAACTTGAAGCGTTATCTGGCATCGATTGGTCATCACCAACTTTTCAGCCAGTGGAAGAAGACGAAGAGCTGGCAAATGATGACGCAGAAGACTCCGAGCAGCAAGGCCAAGAAGACTGAACCTCCGGGCGGCTCTAAACACTTGAGCTTTTGAAAAACACTTTGATCTCATTTAACCCGTGGAGGCTTGTAATAGAGTAGTAAAACTTTGAATCCGCCGTGCCATCGTGCACATTCCATCTTGCATGAAACTGCCAATTGAGTATCTCCCGCTGATGTTTATCATATCAACTTTTTAAAATCTGTTCCTGTATGCAAAAACAGATCACAAGTGTCCCACGGCTTACCACAGGATGGGTCATACTGCCAATACATAGGCACTCTTATAACCAGGACTGGCTTATAACAAAATATGTCATACCTGTGATATTTGATCATACTGTTGGTTTACCAAATCAGTAGAATAAGAGCGATAACCCAAAACTTGAGCATTGGTAACCATCATACATTGCCGGCTTATGAATATAGCAAGGCCGGGTTGATAAACATCAGATACTATTTTATCTCATACTGGCGACTTATAGTCAAAAGCCAGGCCGGGTCAATAAACACCGGATATTACCTTATGATGTACTGACGACTGATAGTCGAAAGCCGAGCCGGGTTAATAAACACCGACGAACTAAGATAAGACAACTTTATAAGTCTTATAAAATAAAGCTCAAAAGATTTGTCAAATAAAAACAAACGAAAAACAAGGCTTTTCATGGGCTGCCAGGCCAAAAAATCAAGGCTTTTCACGGGCTGCCAGGCCACTGAGTTAAACCGTTTTAGAAACCTTATTAGATGGACCTCACGTAACCAATCGTCGTTTTAACCTTATAAGATGTCACTAGGGAGAACCGCCTCTTCTCCGTAGACCATGAAAAAAGGTGTATAACCTGTAGACCTGTTGGGGGGGGGTGGTATTAATGCTCCATAACACAGATGGTAACTCCTCCACCCAACAACTCGGTGTTCACTACAAAGGAACCATAAGCCGGGGTTTGATGCCTCTCAGGATCTCTTGATTGGCTCTCTCCGCTTGGCCATTAGATTGGTTGTGAGCCACTGATGATATATCAAGCCGGATATGCTCATGTTGACAAAATTCTTTCATAGCACCCTTGGAAAGATTAGTGCCATTATCTGTTATAATGTTGTGTGGAAAACCAAAACGGAAGATCACCTTCTTCATGAATTGAACCGTCGTGGCTGCATCACACTTGCTGACCGGCTCTGCCTCGGCCCACTTAGTGAACTTATCAACCGCCACCAAGAGGTGGGTCTTCTTATCTTTGGACCTCTTGAAAGGCCCAACCAAATCCAGCCCCCATGTTGCAAACTGCCAAGTGATTGGGATCATCCTCAGCTCCTGAGCCGGAACATGAGCTTGACGTGAAAACTTCTAACAACCGTCACATCTTTTGACTAAGTCCTCAGCATCAGCATGAGCCTTCAGCCAATAAAACCCGTGACAAAAAGCCTTGGCCACCAGGGATTTAGAGCCGGCATGATGACCACAATCTCCTTCATGGATCTCACGCAGAATCTAACAGCCTTCTTCAGGAGAAACGCAACGCTGAAACGCTCCTGTAACACTGCAATGGTGCAACTCCCCATTGACAATTGTCATTGATTTAGACCGTCGGGATATCTGCCTGGCCAAGATCTCATCCTCATGTAACTCACCCCGGGTCATGTAAGCCAAATAGGGCATTGTCCAATTTGGAATAGCATGAAGAGCCGCCACCAATTGTGCCTTCGGGTCAGGAATAGCAAGGTCCTCCTCTGTAGGTAACTTGACCGAAGGATTGAGTAGAACATCCAGGAACGTATTCGGTGGCACCGGCTTATGCTGAGAGCCTAGCCGGCTTAAATTATCAGCCGCCTCATTCTTCCTTCGATCGATATGTTCAACTTGGTAACCCTTGTTATGACCTGCAATGGCATCGACCTCTCGACGATAAACCGCCATAAGCGGATCCTTTGAATCCCAAGTACAAGAGACCTGTTGGGCTACCAAATCTGAATTACCAAAGCATCTCACCTGGCTTAAATCATTTCCTTAGCCATCCGAAGACAATGGAGCAGGGCTTCATACTCAGCTGCATTGTTAGTACAAGGGAACATTAACCGAAGGACATAAGAAAATTTATCACCTCGTGGGGAAGTCAAAACAACTCCAGCCGCCGAGCCCTCCAGCTGTCTAGACCCGTCAAAGTGAATAGTCCAATACATGCTATCCGGCTTTTCCTCTGGTTCCTGCAGCTCTGTCCAATCATTGATGAAATCCACAAGCGCTTGAGACTTGATAGCCGTACGAGGCACACATTTTATCCCGTGAGGTCCAAGCTCAATGGCCCACTTAGCAACCCGGCCAGTTGCTTCCCTGTTTTGGATGATATCACCTAAAGGAGCAGAGCTAACCACATGTCACGCCCAATATGCGACCCTATCCAAAAGGAACTCGAAGGTCCCACCAAGGATAGACCTGCATATTGGAAACGCTTTTGCAAGATGGATATCATTACATCAACATTACATAATAGTGGGGATACATACATAAGGCACAAATGCCACAAGAATACATCAACATCATATACAAGATCAACATCCGACTACGGATGAAACATAAACAGAAACACAAACGACATCCACCCTGCTAGCCCAGGCTGCCGACCTAGAACCTATCCCCTGATCGAAGAAGCAGAAGAAGAAGACAAGCAAGCATCGCTCTCGCGTCAAGATCATCGCATAACCTGTACCTGCAACTGGTGGTGTAGTAATCTGTGAGCCACGAGGACTCAGCAATCCAATTACCATGGGTATCAAGACTAGCAAAGCTTAATGGGAAAGGAAGGGGTAAAGTGGTGAGGTTGCAGCAGCGACCAAGCATATATGGTGGCTAACATACGCAAATGAGAGCGAGAAGAGAAACAAAGGAACGGTCGTCAACTAGTAATGATCAAGAAGTGATCCTGAACTCCTACTTACGTCAAACATAACCCAGAAACCGTGTTCTCCTCTCGATCAACCCCGAAAAGATACACTCACGGTTACGCACACGGTTGGTGTATTTTAGAAGAGTTTGCTTCAAGTTTACTACAACCGGATATTAACAAATTCCCATCTGCCACATAACCGCGGGCACGGCTTTCGAAAGTTCAAACCTCGCAGGGTGTCCCAACTTAGCCCATGATAAGCTCTCGCGATCAACGAAGGAATAGACCTTCTCCCGGAAGCCCGATCAGTCTCGAATCCGGCTACAAGACATTTCGACAGAATAAAACAAGTCCAGCAAAGCCGTCCGGATGTGCCGACAAATCGATAGGAGCTGCACATATCTCGGTCTCGTGGCACACTCGGATGAGCAGTCCGCATAACTAAAACCAGACCTCAAGTTGCCTTGAGGGGCGCCGCACAGGCTCTAGTTCGGACCAACACTCAAGGAGCACCGGTCCGGGGGCTAAAATAAAGATGACCCTCGGGCTCCGGAAACCCAAGGGAAAAGGGCATAGGTGAGGCAAATGTTAAAACCAATGTTGGGCCTTGCTGGAAAAGTCTTATTCAAAGCGAACTGTCAAGGGGGTCCCATAAATCACCCGACCGCATTAGGGACGCAAAATCCGGGAACATAATACCGATATGACGGAAACTAGGGCGGCAAGAGTGGAACAAAACACCAGGCATAAGGCCGAGCCTTCCACCCTTTACCAAGTATATAGATGCATTAATTAAATAAGATATATTGTGATATCCCAAAAAGTAAACATGTTCCAACAAGGAACAACACCTCCATGTTCCAACAAGGAACAAACTTCATCTTCACCTGCAACTAACAACGCTATAAGAGGGGCTGAGCAAAGCGGTAACATAGCCAAACAACGGTTTGCTAGGAAGGGTGCAAAAGGTTAGAGGCTGACATGGCATTTTGGGATGGCTTGAGCAGCAAGTGATAGGTAACGCAGCATAGCGATAGAACGAAGCAACTAGCATAGCAATGATAGTAGTGAGATCCAGGGTAGCGGTCATCTTGCCTGAAATCCCGCAAGGAAGAAGAACGAGTCCATGAAGAAGACGAACGGATGAAGCCGAACCAAGCGTAGACGAACGAATCCTCACGATCGCAACGAAACAGGAACTAACAAGAAGAAGCACACAACATAGTAAACACACCACCCATAAACAAGGCATGATGCACAAACAAACATGATGCATGACAAGCTACATGAAGCTACTCATGGCAAGAGATGATGCAAACAAGAGCAACACATCAAAGCAAGTTTAAATGAGGCCGGGAACAACATATAACAATTCCGGTAAGTCCTCATATGCAAATTTCGAAATTGGTCCAGATCTGGATAACTTTATGTTCAAGTTGTTAAACAGCAAGTTCAGATGCACCACGATGATCTACACGAAATTCTAGTCAAGTTACATATAAAGTTCATTTAATTCGGAGCTACGGCCTAGAAGATATGAGCAAAACAAGTTAAACATGGCATTGATGCAAAATGCATACAAACATCAAGCAAACACCTCAAAACAAGGATGCAACATGATAATATGAAACTACATGCAAAATCAAGCAAGTTTCATATAGAGCACACTCAAAACGGAGCAACGGTTCAACACATACACATGAAACAAGTCATAGCAACAATCTGCCCAAAACAGCAACTAGGCATATTGCAAGCATCAAAACAACATGCTACAGGACCTCAACAAGAAAACAAAAGGCATGGGCATGATGTACAGGTAAAGCATTACAAAACATGAACACTGAGCTAACTCCAGAAACAACTAGAACATGCTCAAACACACATGGCAAGATTGCAACTAATAACAGTTTCAGGCATTGGCAGAAATAACATCAGGTTGCAATGTTTAGAGCTATGAAACAACATGTTACAGGAACTTATCATGGCAAACAAAGGCATGGCATGAATCTACTCAAAGCATAGAACAAAAGTCCCTTACTGACCATGAGCCAAAAAGGATCAGAAAATATGATGGCACCCATGCAAACATGGCAAGTTATATTACAGATTCAAACATGGCAGGAACAACAATGAGTAGGCATGTTTGTGAGCTTGAACCACTCACCACCGAGCAAAACATGGCATGGCAAGGCAACCAACAGTAAGAAGACATGACATAGAAGATATACATGGCAAGAACAACATCAATAGCATGCAAGGATCAACCACAACAACCTTGGCAAAATTGAATAACATGTAAACAATCTGCCAGGAAACATTTTATAGCAAAAGTAGAGCTCGAATGACTCAAGCTAGACTACTCCATAATTGCAAACAAGGGCCTGGATGGATAGAGGAAGACATTTTTTACAAAACATCCTTACTGAAGTATCTCAAAATATGCATGGATCTCTCGGTAGCATCAAGTTAACATGGCATCAAAATATCAGCAAAACAGGGCTGAAAACAACAACATCAGGACACCTACTTTGCATGCTTGTGCTAGTCACCACATAGATCACAAAAATACATGGCATACACCCCTGGAAAGATGGCATGGCATATTACAAAACACATGCAGGACTCAAGTCCATAGGGTGCACACATCAATCATGGCAAAAATGACAAAAGTGCATGTTCTGTTAAGAAACAGAAACTAACATCACATAGCCCTCTTCCAACAGCATTTCGGGCATCAAGATGAGCTCAAATGAAAATGATGCAATGATATTAAATGATCTACTCATCGAGACGAACATTTTGACATATTACACGCGCAAAACGGAGCTACGATGATGGAGATATGATGCAATGAAAATGCAACAAAATATCAAAATGCTCGGGACTTTGATGAATTTTTAGTACCGGGGAAAAAAAACAGAGCGAGCGTTAAATAGATAAAACGTGCACGGTGCGGGGTTTAGGTGGGCTCACCCATGGGCCTGGCCCGATTTGCGGAGGGGGCTGGACATGGCGCTGGGCTGGGCCGAGTCGCGGTGCGGGCCCATAGGAGCTCGGTCGTCCTCCTCCTCGTGCGCCAACACGAGCACGTAGGGAGAGGCGGCCATGGCTGCGGGCGCAACGGCGCCGCGAAGGTAGAGGCGAGGCCGATGGGGGCTGGATCCGAGCGGATCTGGCCCCGGGGAGCTCGTTCCCGGCGACGGCGAGGCCGGACGGCGAGCTCCATGGGTGGAGAGGCTCTCCAATGGCGGCGGCGCGGCTGCAACAGAACGGGAGAGCGAGGGGGGAGGTTAGGGGGCGACGAGGAGGGCAGGAGAGGGATGGAGCAGGGGCGGCGCGACCTGGCCGGGGTCGCCGGCGGGCGAGCAGGCGAACGGCGGCGAGGATCGGGAGCTGGGCGACGCGGCTCGGCGCGCGTGCTCTCGCGAGCTCCGGCGGCGGCTCGGGCCCGCTCCAGCCACAAGGGCAGCGGATGGGCTTTGCGGCAGCGGCGGTGGGGCGGCGCGGCGCGACGTGTCGCCTCCTGGTTGGGCGGGGGGCGGCGCCGAGGTGGCGGCCTCGATTGGCCGGGCGACGTGGAGGCGGCGGCGGACGCGTCTGGCAGCGGGGTGGACACGTCCGGCGCGCGAAGGGGGAGGTTGGCTAGGGTTAGACTGCGAATTTTTGGAGGGGAAGGGCAATATATAGGTAGAGGGAGCTAGGAGAGTCCAAATGAGGTGCGGTTTTCGCCCACACGATCGTGATCGAACGACCGAGAGCATGGTGGGGAGTTTGCTGGGTTTTGGGCCACTTTGGAAGGGGTGTTGGGCTGGAAGGAGAAGGAGGCTTCTGCGGTTACCCGGTTAACCGTTGGAGTACCAAACGACCTCCAAATGATCCGAAACTTGACAGCGGTTCACGGTGCTATACCAAGGCCGCTTGACAAACCTCGGTCCATTCCGAGACCGTTTAACACCCGCACATGAAAAGAGGTAAAAGGGGGCGCCGGGAGACATAGGAGTGCCGGATTGCAAAACGGACAACGGGGAAAATGCTCGGATGCATGAGACGAACACGTATGCAAAATGAAATGCACATGATGACATGATATGAAATGCAGATGAAGACATGGCAAAATGCAACACGCAAGCAAATGACCTGGCAACGACGGCGAATAACTGGCAAACACCTGGCGCATCGAATCCGAGGTGTTACAACACTCCTCCACTAACAAGAGATCTCGTCCCGAGATCTTAGGACCGAGACGGAAGGGAAAATGGATGAGGTGAAACAAAAACTCAAGAGAAGAAATGAAGAATCGAGAGTACTCGAGAAGAAGAGACGAACGACGAGAATGACGAGAATCGAAAGCTCACGGAATCAGATAGACTATGAAACAACTCGTTCTAACCGGAGTGGTTAGAATGAGAAAAGAAACGAATAAGACTGAAAGGATTTAGGTAGCACTCCGGCTGAAAATGGAAGGATTAGAACATGAACTTCACAAGATGGGATGAAACTTGACGAGATGAACAACACAATGCCTCCGGAAGAAATGAAAGAATTGAAAAGAACTTAGATAGAAGGATTGAATGGAGTTGTTGAGAAAATCTACAATGAAAGAATAAGCTAGTTGTGGACTTATGGATAACATCTCAAAAATTATGAAGTGATCTCCGACCACAACCGGAAATGATTGGCTAGCTGAGAAGAACGAAGAAATGCAAAACTCCACTTCAAAAGAATACAGAGAATTAATTGCACTTCGAGACGCGAGAATAAAAGATACTTGAACTCCCGCAATAAAATCTTGATGAACTCTTGAAGAAATGAATTAAATCATGAAGAACCACCATGAAGAACTCCGGTAACGAAAAGGATGATGAGATACGATTGAAGGATGAAAGGATATAAGATTAAAGCCTTGCGATGATTCGGATGGAGGTTCCGACGAGAAGGCCGAGGAAAAATTGAACTCCGGGAAAGAAAAAGATGAGAACACTTGGAACTAGAATTTATTCCTCAAGAACAAACTCTGAAGAAAAGATTAATCACTAGGATGAAATAAAAATAAGATTTATCGTATGCTTATCCTTCATCAAATTAAATTGATGACAAGCAATGGATTTGCATACTACTTATTCTTCTTGAAAAAAAGGATTAAGGGGAAACATAGCACAAAACTTGAGAAAGTCTTCCTGAACCACCGGTAGGATTGGAAAGAATGAATGAATTAATATGACAATCAAAGAAAAGAATCTGAATGAACCACCGTGAAAATGAAAAAGAACAAAGAGAAGAGAACGGATCGCCGGAAAGAATTAGAAAAGCACGAAGATACTTGAGGGAATTAAAATGCAAGAGAACAAAGAGATCGCGAACTGATAGAAGAATACTTGAACGCAGCACTGAAAGAATATTGAGACGAACGAAGGGGCACAGATATAGAATAATTGGAGAACCACTTTGAAAACTTGGAACGAAGAAATCCTCCGAAAAGATGGCCTTCGGATGATTGAGACGGAAAGTAACTCCTGAAATACTCCGGATGGATGAAAAGAATTGCACAACTGGAAACAACTAGATAGGATAACATCGAGCTAGCACCATGAACCTCCGGGGGAACGGACAAGATTTAAGAGAAACTCTACTTCGGTCTTCAAATGACGAAGAGAAACACCACTAAAATTAATGAGATACTCCGGAAGAAAGAAAAAACAGAGAGGTTGAGCCAACAATGAAATGATTTGAAATCGATCTTGGAAAAGGCAAGTGACTGATGATATTCATTCTTACGTCACACTTGAAAAGAATTGAGAATAACTCCGGGGAAATTAGAAGAGTCAGGTAAGATCCTCGGAAAAGACCTGTGGGTTAGGGCCCACTAAAAGAAAACACCGTTGGAAATGGATGTTGAACAGATAGATGATGCACCGGAACAATTGAAATATTTGAATGAGGTGACAACCTCGAATTAATTGGAACACAGACGAATCTCCTGAGATGTCTTCGGAACTCCGGAATGATAAACTGGCGAGAGGCGAACGAGCAGGGAAAACACTTGATCCAAGGAAAAGAATGTGATCAACCCGAAAAACTTGAATTGAGTCCACCGGAAAAGAAAGAGATGGAGAATGACGAACTAGACGAGAATTCACCGGTTAAAATAATTGAGGGAAGACTGAAGAGGCTCCACACGAATGAAATTGATGGTCGAAAGAGAGTCAGACTCCGGGAAGAAAAGGGTGGGTGGGCGGGAAAACAAAGACAACTTGGAAGGGGAACCGACGAATATCTTGAAGAGAACACACCGGTTGAAATCATTGAGGAAAGAAAGCAAAAACTTCACACGAGTAGAAGGATACTCAATAGCGGACTCCGGTTCCGAGAGGAAGAAGGGAGGGCGGGTGGGAAAAGAAAAAACAACTGAGGATTGATCTCAAAGATGAAGAGGCTCGAGTCGACTTGACGAGAGATGCACCGGACAAAAGAGGATGGACAACTCACGAAACTAACCACGTGATCCTAAAGAAAAAATTTGAACGGGAAGAGGAGTAGTTCAAAACACCTACGTAAGGATTCCTCACCAGAGCGACGAAGGGGCAGAGTAGTAAAAAGAATTCCTACTCTCCGATATAACTAGACTCCGAAAACAGTTTTAGTCTAGACTCAACTGCGGCCAAACTACACGATCAATCAAGGGGGCTCCTAGGGTGGGTCGAGGCTCTGATACCAACTTGTGACGTGCAATATGCGACCCTATCCAAAAGGAACTCGAAGGTCCCACCAAGGATAGACCTGCATATTGGAAACGCTTTTGCAAGATGGATATCATTACATCAACATTACATAATAGTGGGGATACATACATAAGGCACAAATGCCACAAGAATACATCAACATCATATACAAGATCAACATCCGACTACGGATGAAACATAAACAGAAACACAAACGACATCCACCCTGCTAGCCCAGGCTGCCGACCTGGAACCTATCCCCTGATCGAAGAAGCAGAAGAAGAAGACAAGCAAGCATCGCTCTCGCGTCAAGATCATCGCATAACCTGTACCTGCAACTGGTGGTGTAGTAATCTGTGATCCACGAGGACTCAGCAATCCCATTACCATGGGTATCAAGACTAGCAAAGCTTAATGGGAAAGGAAGGGGTAAAGTGGTGAGGTTGCAGCAGCGACCAAGCATATATGGTGGCTAACATACGCAAATGAGAGCGAGAAGAGAAACAAAGGAACGGTCGTCAACTAGTAATGATCAAGAAGTGATCCTGAACTCCTACTTACGTCAGACATAACCCAGAAACCGTGTTCTCCTCTTGATCAACCCCGAAAAGAGACACTCACGGTTACGCACACGGTTGGTGTATTTTAGAAGAGTTTGCTTCAAGTTTACTACAACCGGATATTAACAAATTCCCATCTGCCACATAACCGCGGGCACGGCTTTCGAAAGTTCAAACCCGCAGGGTGTCCCAACTTAGCCCATGATAAGCTCTCGCGATCAACGAAGAATAGACCTTCTCCCGGAAGCCCGATCAGTCTCGAATCCGGCTACAAGACATTTCGACAGCAATAAAACAAGTCCAGCAAAGCCGCCGGATGTGCCGACAAATCGATAGGAGCTGCACATATCTCGGTCTCGTGGCACACTCGGATGAGCAGTCCGCATAACTAAAACCAGACCTCAAGTTGCCTTGAGGGGCGCTGCACAGGGTTTCTAGTTCGGGCCAAGACTCAAGGAGCACTGGTCCGGGGCTAAAATAAAGATGACCCTCGGCTCCGGAAACCCAAGGGAAAAGGGCATAGGTGAGGCAAATGGTAAAACCAATGTTGGGCCTTGCCGAAAAGTCTTATTCAAAGCGAACTGTCAAGGGGTCCCATAAATCACCCGACCGCGTTAGGGACGCAAAATCCGGGAACATAATACCGATATGACGGAAACTAGGGCGGCAAGAGTGGAACAAAACACCAGGCATAAGGCCGAGCCTTCCACCCTTTACCAAGTATATAGATGCATTAATTAAATAAGATATATTGTGATATCCCAAAAGTAAACATGTTCCAACAAGGAACAACACCTCCATGTTCCAACAAGGAACAAACTTCATCTTCACCTGCAACTAACAACGCTATAAGAGGGCTGAGCAAAGCGGTAACATAGCCAAACAACGGTTTGCTAGGAAGGGTGCAAAAGGTTAGAGGTCGACATGGCATTTTGGGATGGCTTGAGCAGCAAGTGATAGGTAACGCAGCATAGCGATAGAACGAAGCAACTAGCATAGCAATAATAGTAGTGAGATCCAGGGTAGCGGTCATCTTGCCTGAAATCCCGCAAGGAAGAAGAACGAGTCCATGAAGAAGACGAACGGATGAAGCCGAACCAAGCGTAGACGAACGAATCCTCACGATCGCAACGAAACAGGAACTAACAAGAAGAAGCACACACCATAGTAAACACACCACCCATAAACAAGGCATGATGCACAAACAAACATGATGCATGACAAACTACATGAAGCTACTCATGGCAAGAGATGATGCAAACAAGAGCAACACATCAAAGCAAGTTTAAATGAGGCCGGGAACAACATATAACAATTCCGGTAAGTCCTCATATGCAAATTTCGAAATTGGTCCAGATCTGGATAACTTTATGTTCAAGTTGTTAAACAGCAAGTTCAGATGCACCACGATGATCTACACGAAATTCTAGTCAAGTTACATATAAAGTTCATTTAATTCGGAGCTACGGCCTAGAAGATATGAGCAAAATAAGTTAAACATGGCATTGATGCAAAATGCATACAAACATCAAGCAAACACCTCAAAACAAGGATGCAACATGATAATATGAAACTACATGCAAAATCAAGCAAGTTTCATATAGAGCACACTCAAAACGGAGCAACGGTTCAACACATACACATGAAACAAGTCATAGCAACAATCTGCCCAAAACAGCAACTAGGCATATTGCAAGCATCAAAACAACATGCTACAGGACCTCAACAAGAAAAAAAAAGGCATGGGCATGATGTACAGGTAAAGCATTACAAAACATGAACACTGAGCTAACTCCAGAAACAACTAGAACATGCTCAAACACACATGGCAAGATTGCAACTAATAACAGTTTCAGGCATTGGCAGAAATAACATCAGGTTGCAATGTTTAGAGCTATGAAACAACATGTTACAGGAACTTATCATGGCAAACAAAGGCATGACATGAATCTACTCAAAGCATAGAACAAAAGTTCCTTACTGACCATGAGCCAAAAAGGGTCAGAAAATATGATGGCACCCATGCAAACATGGCAAGTTATATTACAGATTCAAACATGGCAGGAACAACAATGAGTAGGCATGTTTGTGAGCTTGAACCACTCACCACAGAGCAAAACATGGCATGGCAAGGAAACCAACAGTAAGAAGACATGACATAGAAGATATACATGGCAAGAACAACATCAATAGCATGCAAGGATCAACCACAACAACCTTGGCAAAATTGAATAACATGTAAACAATCTGCCAGGAAACATTTTATAGCAAAATTAAAGCTCGAATTACTCAAGCTAGACTACTCCATAATTGCAAACAAGGGCATGGATGGATAGAGGAAGACATGTTTTACAAAACATCCTTACTGAAGTATCTCAAAATATGCATGGATCTCTCGGTAGCATCAAGTTAACATGGCATCAAAATATCAGCAAAACAGGGCTGAAAACAACAACATCAGGACACCTACTTTGCATGCTTGTGCTAGTCACCACATAGATCACAAAAATACATGGCATACACCCCTGGAAAGATGGCATGGCATATTACAAAACACATGTAGGACTCAAGTCCATAGGGTGCACACATCAATCATGGCAAAAATGACAAAAGTGCATGTTCTGTTAAGAAACAGAAACTAACATCACATAGCCCTCTTCCAACAGCATTTCGGGCATCAAGATGAGCTCAAATGAAAATGATGCAATGAGATTAAATGATCTACTCATCGAGACGAACATTTTGACATATTACACGCGCAAAACGGAGCTACGATGACGGAGATATGATGCAATGAAAATGCAACAAAATATCAAAATGCTCGGGACATAGATGAATTTTTAGTACCGGGGAAAAAAAACAGAGCGAGCGTTAAATAGATAAAACGTGCACGGTGCGGGGTTTAGGTGGGCTCACCCATGGGCCTGGCCTGATTTGCGGAGGGGGCTGGACATGGCGCTGGGCTGGGCCGAGTCGCGGTGCGGGCCCATAGGAGCTCGGTCGTCCTCCTCCTCGTGCGCCCGCACGAGCACGTAGGTGAGGCGGCCATGGCTGCGGGGCAGCAACGGCGCCGGCGAGAAGGTAGAGGCGAGGCCGATGGGGGCTGGATCCGAGCGGATCTGGCCCCGGGGAGCTCGTTCCCGGCAACGGCGAGGCCGGACGGCGAGCTCCATGGGTGGAGAGGCTCTCCAATGGCGGCGGCGCGGCTGCAACAGAACGGGAGAGCGAGGGGGGAGGTTAGGGGGCGACGAGGAGGGCAGGAGAAGGATGGAGCAGGGGCGGCGCGACCTGGCCGGGGTCGCCGGCGGGCGAGCAGGCGAACGGCGGCGAGGATCGGGAGCTGGGCGACGCGCTCGGAGCTGCTGCGTGCTCTCGCGAGCCCGGCTCGGCCGGGCCGCTCAGCCCACGGCAAGGCAGCGGATGGGCCTTGCGGCCGCGGCGGCGGGGTGGCGCGGGCGCCGACGTGTCGCCTCCTGGTTGGGCGTGGGGCGGCGGCGCGAGGTGGCGGCCTCGATTGGCCGGGGCGACGTGGAGGCGGCGGCGGACGCGTCCGGCGGCGGGGTGGACACGTCCGGCGCGCGAAGGGGAGGTTGGCTAGGGTTAGACTGCGAATTTTTGGAGGGAAGGGCAATATATAGGTAGAGGGAGCTAGGAGAGTCCAAATGAGGTGCGGTTTCGCCCACACGATCGTGATCGAACGACCGAGAGCATGGAGGGGAGTTTGCTGGGTTTTGGGCCACTTTGGAAGGGTGTTGGGCTGGAAGGAGAAGGAGGCTTCATGTTACCCTTGTTAACTGTTGAGTACCAAACGACCTCCAAATGATCCGAAACTTGACAGCGGTCTACTGCTGCTATACCAAGGCCGCTTGACAAACCTCGGTCCATTTCGAGACCGCTTAACACCCGCACATGAAAAGAGGTAAAAGGGCGCCGGAGACATAGGAGTGCGGATTGCAAAACGGACAACGGGGAAAATGCTCGGATGCATGAGACGAACACGTATGCAAAATGAAATGCACATGATGACATGATATGAAATGCAGATGAAGACATGGCAAAATGCAACACGCAAGCAAATGACATGGCAATGACGGCGAATAACTGGCAAACACCTGGCGCATCGAATCCGAGGCGTTACACCACAGTGATCGGATGACCCTGAAAATATTGCTTAAACTTCCGGCTTGTCATGAAAACTCCATACACAAGTTCCTGCCAATGTGGGTACCTCTGCTTGGACTCAGTGAGCACCTCACTGATATAATAAACCAGTCGTTAAATCAGATATTCCTTGCCTGCCTCCTTCCTTTCTACCACGATAGCTACACTGACGGCCCGACTATTAGCAGCCACGTATAACAACATAGGCTCCTTATCAACCCCTCCGGAGCCCCGCCAGAGCCGCCGCCTCACGCCGCCCCGTCCGCCGGAATCGAGCCGCCGGAGCCGTCGCCGGTTTTTTTTGGTTTAGGTAAACCAATCGGTTTTTTTAGAAAATTCTAGATGCGTTTTTTTCTCTAGACCGGTTCGGTTTTTCTTCGGTTTAGTTATTTAGTAAACGTTCGTTTGTTTTAACGAACGAATTTGTTCTTTAGCCTCTGTTAGCGGACGTTCGTCCGATAGATTTTTCATTTTCTGTTTATTTTCAGCCAGGGACCTATCCACAATTATTTTTATCACAGATTAGCCAATGATCTTCAAACCCTCGCCGTTTCTTAACCGTTTTTCCAAATCCAGTGAAACCAATGCCAAAATCTTCGTCTCGAGCCCCTCTTTCTGTTTAATCAACTTGAACAAGGTTTTGATAATTTAAAATTTGGTTTCAAGCAGATTTGAACTCGATTTCTTTTGAACGTAGTTCCAGTTCCGTAGCTCCGATTTGATTGATTCTTTTTTCAAATCGAAGCTCTTCAGTTGAAATTTCAGATTTGATCTTCTTATTTGAGTTTTACTCATGCATCTTGGCTTGAGTGCTTGTGTATGCTATTGTTTTTTTGTGATAGAATTCCCGGAGTGCGAAGCGTGCTACTACGAGTCTCTAGGGTTTGCGGATCATCAGCAAGGCAAGTAACACATTGATCATACTCTTTTCTTACCCAGTTTTTATGCATTTAGTTTCAACCCCTGAAACACTGCATGATTAGGTTGTGATTAACATATGGGTATCAGGAAGTAGATGATGAGGTATGGGCCAGAGATGAATGGCTCCCTCCTCTCCCACCTCTCCCACCTCCACCTATGGCGACCACTGATCTAGATCCATGGAAGGACTACTACATTGGGATTTCTCCCCCGGGCAGGCGGTGGAGGCACAGGTGCGTGCAAGGTTTGGATCCACAGTCCATTTTTCTCCCCATGCAACGACCAAGGAATTCTTTTTGGTTGTGGCTTTCTCCTCGGCCTCATTCCCTCTCTCTGAAGAATCAGTGGGGCTTGCTCTCCAATGTTGCATTGGTGGATCTTCGGTTGGTTTTCGTGTCAAGCATTTGGCTGGTAGACACTTTGGGTTTTTGTTAGCATCCAATAAAGTGGGGCATTTCATCTATGGGCTTAAGGACTGTATTTGGCCTGATTTCATTTGTCATTTTAATCTTTATCACCACAATTCTTGGAGCCATTCTTTCGTGAATTCCTCTTGGCATTCGGACAAAGAGCTCAATGAAATATCTCTACATTCCCCCATGGCTATTAAATCAAAGCTTGAATTCCTACATGCTAATCGTTCTGAGGATGATACTACATTAATGGAGTAGAAAAAATTTGGTTTCTCATACTCCAGTGCACCACGGCTCAATCTTGGTGATGATCTTGCGGTTCCTCCGAATCACAAGGATCGGGACATCTCTCACCCATCGCCAAAGCTTATTTTTGGCAATTTTGCATCAAGAGTAATCAGTGGGCCAATCAGTGATCCCGTGGCAACACCGGAAATTCGTTTTGGTAAATTTGAATCAGTCATTATGACTGATGAGGCATGCAAGGAATCTGTATTTATTGGTAATCATTTCCGTAATGAATGCTGGAATTCTATCCCGGGTTTTATTCTGCTGCACATTCTGGACTATAGGCAGGCTGGATATTCTGATTCGGAGATTGCCAAAGTTTGGGAAATTGCCTCGGTCCCACCCTCAGCTTTTATTTATAATAAAATGAATATCTGCTCCAACTGTAATTCCTTGGGCCACCTGGGCCATGACCGCACTCTTTCGGATGGCGTACCAGAACAGGTTCATTTGACACCAATGTGCTCTGGCCAGTGTCTTCTGTTGGACTATCTTGCACTATTTGCTGCTCGGATCATCATATATCCACTCTGTGTCCATCTAAATTATTTTGCAAATACTGTAATCTGTTGGGCCACTTTTATTCTGAATGTGGCAATTCGGATTGTAACTATCTATGGTGGCAGCCAAAAGCTCGTGATAAAAGTGACTCGCTTAGGATTGACTGTGCCACAACCTCAATATCAGAAAATATCCCCAAAGAATCTGCTATGGCTGCTTGTTTTCCTTCTACTGACCGGCTCATTACTTCTGATACTACCCAAGGCCTTGTCAAATCGCTGGTCAGTAAGAATAATATCTCCACTTGCCTTCCTATGATGAACCGTAGACCGAGGTACCGCAAAAACCAAGTAAAGAAATCAATCCCAATCCTTAATTGTGCTGCCTGCGGCTTGGTTGGACACCTGGCGCAATTTTGTTGGGAAGGGACGGGGGCGGAGAGACTAGTTTGGCAGCCCAAGACCCCTGCCGCTCCGCATTCCTCCTCCTCCCCTGTCTTCCCCAACTCCAGCTCTCCCCCTCCGGAAACAATGGCGAACTACCCTGTCAACGTCGTCCCCTACCTACCAACGGGGATGACGATCGAGCTCGGGCCGGAAAACCGTGTTGTCCATGGCGACATGGCAGTGCACCCCACTGCTCCTCTCAACCATGACTTCCTCGCCATTGCGGAGGTCAACAGGCATGTTCCGTTTCATCAGAAAGCTGCCCTCGGAGGTAATCACCGGCTGTTGCATGAATCCCACTTCTTCCCTTCCGAGGTTGATGATCATCCGCTGGGCATCGCTATTTATGGTTTTGTAAACCCCTTGGTACGGGATAATGTTGTGGGCACTACCTTTGAGATTGATGCTGATGTTGAGGGTGATATGAACACTGTTGTCTCGTTCGTGCCGCATGACGAAGCTCTGAATATGCGGCTTACATCTTATGGTCCTTCTGTTTGGATTCTTTATGTGGGATTTCCCTATGATTATCAGACATAGCACTACCTGCATAGATCCGTTGATAGCTTTGGTAGTTTGATTCACTGGCATAACCCCAGAGGAGGCAGAAAGTTCGTTCTGATTAGAGCCAAAGTAATCAGCCTCCGCCTGGTTCCAAAAAGTCTCATGGTCCGTCAGTTGGGTGGAGACAGACGCAGCTGGACTGTCTGTGTCACCATGCTGCGGAGCAGCGACTGGAATGCCCACCTGCCTGAGGTGCCGCCTGCAGGAGAAGATCCGCCACCTGAGAATGGTATACCTCATCCTCTCTATGGTGATGAACTCACTGTCGAACAACTGTATCAGCTACAGCTCAATAACTGGATTGCACCGCAAGGGGCAGCAAACAATGCTGAAGCAGCCAATGAGGGGGCGGTTTTGTAGAATGTGGAGGTGGAATTTCAGCCCAACTGGGGTGAGTGGCCAGCTCCTCCACCACAAGCTCCGCCTGCTCTGTACAACTTCCAAGAGTGGCTGGCAAACGAGGGATTGCAGGTTCAAAATGGTATTCATCCTACTGATAACATACTGGATAGCCCAGCTGCTGCATGGAACGACTCTATCTCTCCTCATAGCAGTTCTGAATCCAGCTCGGGGTCTGAGGCTTTGGTCCTTGTACCTGTTTCTATCATGCAAGCTCTGCAGAGGAACAACTTCTTCAGCCCTGCTTCTTCTCAAGCCCTTGTGGTCACTCAAGGCTTCACTGGTTCCTCTACTGGCTCTGAAACCCAGTTGCACAATATTCAGTTCAACATTCAGGTCTCAAATGCTGGTATTAACATCAACTTCTCTGCTGGCAATGAACTGATAAACTCTATGCTTTTGAATGAAACCTTGTCATATGTCCGTGTCACCAACTTCTTGTCAAGCACAATCATGCCCACTTTGGCCACTTTTGGGCCTTGGCCACAAGGTTATGGTATCAGGCCGGCTAGTCTTAATATCCAGCTTGTGATGACCACATCTGACAATGGACAGATTGATGCTTCTGCTATTGTCTCCAGTTTTGATGCTACAGGCACTTATAGCTCTTCAACTCAGGTTTGGCTCATTGACAATACTGTGTCCTCCGATGCTCAGAACAACAATGCCACTATAACTGAACTACCTGAGATTTAGTCATCTGAGGACATCTCAACCGACTCGCTAGTTCCTTCTGATGGCGTGGATTCCTCTGACTCTGTTCTGGTGTGTGGTGGATCTTTGGCTGGAGTGCCTAAGAGCAGACGCAGCAAAGCCAAAGCCCCAATTACTGTCTCACAGGTTCGACGCAGTAGCCGGTCCAACAAGTACGATGGATTTAAAGTGTCTCTCATCACTGACAGCAAGGCCAAGACATCAAAAGTTAAACCTAGGGTCATCCCCAATGTGACCTCTGCTGTTGTTATCACTGACCTGTCTGAGGATCAAGCTGCTGATGTGCCACCACCACTGTCCATCTCGGAGATTCAGATGATTGGATCTCACCAGTGTGCAATCCCTCCTGAAGAGCTTACTGAAGAAATGCTCCTTGATGATCAGGAGGGTGGTCCCTCCAATGCTTAAGTTATCTTGCTTTTCTTTTTAGCTTGTAATGGTACTTCTTTCGAATTGGAACGTTCTCTGTTGGAACGTCCGGGGCCTGAACTCCGATCCTAAGCTTTTGGCACTTTCGAACGCTATTTCATCTAGTGGTTGTGCTATGATTTGCTTGCAAGAAACTAAAAAACCCTCCTTTGATAATATGTTCCTTAAATCTTGTTGTCCTCGAAGGTTTGATAAATTTGCTTATATACCATCTCGAGGGGCCTCTGGAGGTATTGTGACCATTTGGAACAGCTCCATTTTTACTGGTATAGTAATTATTGAAGAAGAATTTGCGCTGGTTACCAAATTCAAATCCACACAGTCGGCTCAAGATTGGACTCTAGTGAATATCTATGGGCCTTGTCAAGGTGATCTCCGAGTGGACTATACAAACTGGCTATTAAACCTAAATATCCCTACTACTGAAGATTGGCTCCTCATTGGTGACTTCAATTATATTCGAAGCCCTACAAATCGTAATAAACCTGGAGGTAACATTAATGACATGATAACATTCAATGATTTCATTAGATCTCAAAGCCTCATTGAACTTCAAATCAAAGGCAGAGCATATACTTGGAGTAACATGTAGGATGAGCCCTTGTCAGAACAACTTGATTGGTTCCTCACCTCTAATAATTGGACCCTTTCTTACCCAAACACCATGGTTAAACCCCTAGGAAAACCTGTTTCTGATCACATTCCTTGTGTGATCACTATTCAAACATCTATACCAAAAAGCAATTTGTTCAGGTTCGAATCCTTCTGGGTGCAACATCCAGGGTTTATGGAACTGGTTTCTGATGTTTGGTCCAAACCTGTCAACTCCGCAAATGCTGCCACAATTCTTTGCCGAAAATTAAAAACTCTAAGATATGAACTCAAGCACTGGAGCAAAAAGATTTCAAAACTTAACACTGCTATACAGAATTCTAACTCCACTTTGGCAGATCTTGATGCTAGAGAAAACAAAAGATCCTTATCTATCCCAGAAAGTAATTTTAGGAAAATTCTGAAGAAACACATCATTCGGTTATTAAATTAACAGAAATAATATTGGCAGAAGAGATGTGCCATCCGTTGGGTTAAATTTGGGGATGAAGACCCTAAATTTCTTAAAGCACTTGCCTCCGAGAGATATAGAAGAAATGCAGTCACTTCTCTTCGGCTTGATAGTGGTACAACTGTGGAAGACCATGCAGGAAAAGAGGCCCTCATTTATCACACATACAAAGAAAGGCTTGGAACCTCTGGTAACTATCAAATGAAATTTGACCTTCCCAATATCATCAAGAGAAGAGAAGATTTGGATCAACTCACGTCACCTTTTCCAGTCAAGAAATTGACGATGTTATAAAAGAAATGCCAGCTGACAGAGCGCCTGGCCCGGACGGTTTCACGGGGCATTTCATTAAATCTTGCTGGCACATTATTAAAGAGGACTTTTATAGGCTGTGTGACCAGTTCCATGAAGGGACACTTAATTTGGAAAGCATCAATGAGTGCTTCAACACTCTCATACCTAAGGTTCCTTCACCTGAAACAGTTAATGATTTTCGGCCTATCACTCTTTTAAATTGTTGTCTCAAAGTGATAACTAAGCTTCTGGCTAACCGTCTTCAAAAGCTCATTCTAAAAATAGTTCATCGTAATCAATATGGTTTCATCAATCGAAGAACTATACAAGACTGTCTCGCTTGGGCTTTTGAATATATCCACCAGTGTCAGACCTCCAAGAAAAAAATTGTTCTTATCAAGCTTGATTGCGCTAAAGCATTCGATACTATACAACACAGTGCTATGCTGGAGATTATGAAACATATGGGCTTCAACGATAAATGGCTGTCTTGGATCAAAACCGTATTCTCCACTTGGAAATCTTCGGTACTTCTTAATGGTGTCCCAGGCAGAAAATTCGTTTGCAAAAGTGGTGTCCGACAAGGTGACCCCTTGTCCCCGCTCATCTTTGTCATTGCCGCGGATTTGCTTCAAGCTGTGATTAATGACGCGTTCCGACAGGGGAAGATCAGACTACCGTTTGATAGGCAGGGTCAGCGTGATTACCAGGTTATTCAATACGCTGATGACACAATTATTATCATGCCTGCATGCCCCAACCAAGCTCACACTATGAAAGGGATCCTAAATGATTTTGCCATTTCCATTGGGCTCAAAATAAACTTTCATAAATCAACACTCTTATCGATGAACTGCGAGGATGATCTTACAAGTGAGCTTGCCGGTATTTTTGAATGTAAGATTGGAAGCATGCCTTTCACTTACCTTGGCCTACCCCTTGGCACTAATAAACCCTCCATTCAAGACTTAATGCCACTGGTGTGCTCTGTTGAACGAAGAATGACTTCTACTCTGGCAATGATGTCGTATGGAGCAAAGCTATCTTTACTAAACACAGTCATCACCTCACTTATCATATTCGCCTTATGCATGTTGAAGTTTCCTCCGAAAATTTTGGAGCTTCTTGATAAGATTCGTCGGAAGTGCCTCTGGACAAAGAAAACTGAGCAAGGGGAGAAATTCAACTCCTTGTTGTCCTGGGACAGAATCTGTCGACCAAACGAAAGTGGAGGCCTTGGGATCATCAATTTAAAGATCCAAAGTGACGCCCTCCTTCTCAAATACTTACACAAATTTTACAACCATCATGATCTCCCTTGGGTTGACCTCATTTGGTCTACTTATTACTCGCACAAGATACCACATGCTTCGCACCTTGTGGCTCTTTTTGGTGGCATGATGTCCTTAAGTTAACTCCAATCTTTCGTGGGATATCCAAAGTGCAAATTTACCGTGGCGACAACGTACTCATGTGGAAGGATCTATGGCTTGATGATATCTTATCTGAATCTCACCCAAGGGCCTTCTCCTTTGCTCGTAATGAAGACATATTCATGCAAAAATTTCTTAGTATCACCTCCCTCGACGAGGCGTTCCACCTTCCTTTATCCATGCAACCGCATGCTGAGGTCAGAGACATTCAACGTCTTGTGCAACACGTCACCTTAGACAATGGTCACAACATAAGGGATATTTGGTCTTATACCTGGGGGACCATGGAATACACTGCTAGAAGGTTCTATAAATTCTGCTTCAGAGATGTCAACGCTCACAAAACCTACCATTGGTTGTGGAAATCAAAAGTTACAGTCAAGATAAAAGTTTTCGGCTGGCTTCTCCTCTTCAATCGCCTCAATACTAGAGACATGCTCAAGAGAAGACATTATAATGTTGGAGATGATCTAAGCTGCCTCCTTTGTGGTCATGCTCAAGAGGATGTTGATCACATGATCCTCAATTGTCCATTTAGCAAATATTGTTGGTCCAGACTAGGGATGAATCTAGAACAACATACCATGAGACTACCCTGGTTGGAAACGGCCAAGAAAAACTGGAATAAACCTATGTTCATGGAGGCATTCCTTCAGGCATCTTGGAGTATCTGGAAGGAGAGGAATGACAAACTATTCAGACACATCAACCCCTCCTACAACTCTTTGCTAGATAGATTTAAAACTGACTTTGGTCTTCTTCAATATAGGGTAAAAGAAAATATGAAGGACTTCATTTTCCTTTTACTAGACTCCCTTCCTTCTGACTAGTTTACTTTTGCTAGACTTACCACCCCTTGCCACAAAGTGTCCAGGGTTGTCCTTTGTAAACACCATGTGCAATGTAATGTAAATGTTTGAAGGGTAATATATATCACAGTGGGAGCCTCTCCCACTGTCTCAAGTTTAAAAAAAAAGTAGATGATGAGGTAGAACCTATTGACCTTTATTATCAAACCCTTGGGAGTTACTTCTACGCTATGCTTATATTGCCATGCTATGCTCGTAGACGTGGATTGGGTTTGAGTGTATCCATGACAGATGTGAGATTGTTAATTAATGGTTAACTTAAGGTGGCTACTTAAATACACATCCGGGTGGATTGGTTGCGGGCACTTGGAGAATCCAGTGCTGTCCTAGGATATCCCGGAGTACCCGTGTGATCATCCTACGGTTCGCTACCCTGGCTCAAAGGGATCATAAGATTATTCATGCTAGAAACTTATGTGTGCAGGCTCTAGCATAGTCGAGTATGTTGCATGACCTCTTCAAGTGGTAGGCTAGCAGATGTAGGGGATGTAGGTTGGTACTGTTTACCCGGGGTTAGAGCTAATGCTTCTGAAAGACTGTGTCTCGGTCATCCGTTTCTCAAACACCATGTAGTGTGAGAAATCCAACGGAGGAGATCGAGTCTTGTGGGGAAAAGTGCGCAAACCTCTACAGAGTGTACAAACTAATCATGGTTAGCCGTGTCCCCGGTTATGGACATCTTGAGTATCTGGTTCTTGGATTATCATGTTGATCTCATCACTCTAAAATAATTTGTTGGGTTATTAATATTGCTTAATTGGGATTGAGTTGGAGGAACCTTCTCAATGTTTAATAACTACCATGATAGTTAAACAAAATATATTCCTTTGTTGTAGGAAAAAATTGGCTTTTTGCAAAACAATATAACAGTAGAGCCTCCACCAGCCATATATGCATGTAGTGATAGCATTTACCTGTTCATTGCACTACTGTGTTATCTTGCCAGCATATTCCGTGTGCTGACCCGTTTCGGGCTGCAACATGTCATGTTGCAGACTTTTCAGACGAAGAGTAAGGTGCGCTAGGTCACTGTCGTGCATTCAGCTATGCCGTTGGAGTTTATGGACCCACTTTATCTTCCAAGCCTTCCGATGTTATCTTATTTAGATGGCCTTAAGCCATATTTATTGTAGTAAGTTCTCTCTTGAGACTATCGATGTAAGAAGTGTGTGATTGCTAATCTATTATAAATCCTTCGAGTACTGTGTGTGTCAGCATTACCGATCCAGGGATGACACTTATGCACAGAGATTTGACCGCCTGAGGTCCGATCGCTACATTTAATGTGCTTCAAAGATTCATGATCACAATGTATTCTTTGGGACATAAATAATGTTTCCATGTTTCCAAAGTCCGAACAAGAGCATATTATTTCTTATCATAAGCTGAAATCTGTACTAGAAACGTCGTTATGGTTCCCTTCGCACACGTCTTCATCTCCATGCTTGATCCTGCTCCAGTGTGCATATCTCTTGTCCATGCTAGGCCCTTCATTAGTAATCAACACAAATGTATCCAATTTAGGTAGCATCATATTCTCATGAAATTAGAATTGTTGCCAAGAAACGAAAGTACCTGGTAATTCAATTGGCATGCGCGAGCTCTAGTAATTGGTCCAGTATGTATAGTAGCAGAGGCTATGGGTGTTGTCGGTGTCAAAACCGGCGGATCTCGGGTAGGGGGTCCTGTCGTGGTTCTAAGTCTGACAGTAGAATGGGGGTAGGTATGGATAGGCAAGATCCTAGCTATGGAGTAGTTGTATACGCAAGATGTTTACGAGTTCAGGCCCTTCTCGAGGAAGTACAGCCCTCGCCTCGGAGCCCGGAGGCGGTCGATCAGATTATCTGCGTATGAGTTACTGTGGTGCGAACCCTTTACACCGAGGAGGGGGTGGCTTATATAGAGTTCGCTGCACCTCCAGCCCTCGCTATGTAGGGATTAAGGTACATTAAGAGAGGGAGTTACTAGTAACGTCCCACATAAAGTGCTATGATGACCATAAAGCCACTTAATGACCGACCGCTTATGCGTCTTGTATCAGTAGATCTTCCGGCGGTCGAGTGGTTGGCTGGTGGTCGAGTGTCTTCGTGTTCGCCGAGTGGAATCCTTCTAGGTCGATTGAAAGGTGTTTTCTTTAAGAGATGTCCTTGGGGAGGGTGTCTTGGACAGGTCCATGACCCTACCCTAGGTACATGACTTCATCAGTAGCCCCCGAATGGATCGAGGTTTGAGTGGGGAAGGAGTTGAGAACTCTTCCGATCCACTTTTTGTGTGATGGGCACGTCTTGTCCTGGATCAATAAGCTTAGGTGACGGCTTCAACTTCTTTTTCAGTCACCTTGATCCATTCTTTGTATCTGTCGAGTGTGTTTTTGGACTTGGTGAAACTCCGAGTGACAGGACGGAGGAAATCTTCTATCTGACGATTTGCTCTGCGGCGCACGGATTTAGTGGGATTCGAATTTTCGAGAAACGAGTGGGGCGGAGGAAGCCGCAGTAATCGGACGGGATAAGGAAGGGACGCCTCAATCTCCGCGCCACCTTTTTCGCCATGTATCGCTGCTGGCGATCGCTATGGATTTGACAGATCGCTCGGGCCTACCACTCGATCCACGGAAGCAACCTCATATAAGGCCTCGGACGGGGGTTTTCGAACAGTGCGTTCCCCTTTCCTCCTCCCTTCTCCAGATTCATCCGCCGCGTGCGATTCCTCCTCCACGTTGCTGCTCCGTGCACGTCTCGTCAGCGACAATAGTGAAGGACAAGACGGCGGCTTTGGAGCGAGCGAAGAAGGTGTCGGCGAAGGCGAAGGGAAGAGCGACCAATCGGGGCGGATCCTCGTCGAGGGCCGGCTTGCCGCAGGGCTGGATCCAGGGCGACTGGATCCGCTCGACGATCAGCCAGAAGGACCTCGACAACATGGCTAATGAAGGACGGATCCTCCATGGAACGGCGCAGCTCCCGGGGAAGGAGTGGACACCACAACCTCTGGAGGGTGAGTGCGTTCTCTTGGCCACCCATGTCGACCGCGGGTTTTCTCTGCCGCCTCACCCTTTCTTTCGGGGATTTCTGAACTTCTTTGGGGCACAACTTCACCACTTCACTCCCAACTCCATCGTGTATCTTGCTGCTTTTGTGTCGCTGTGTGAGAATTTCTTGGGTTGCCGGCCTCATTGGGGCCTTTTCAAGCATATTTTCACTTGTCGCTCCCAAACAGTGAAAAAGGCCAATCCGAGTGACGAGAGAACTCAAGTGATTCAGATGTGTGGGGGTCTTAGGGTCCAAATGAGAGGAAAAAGCTCTTTTCCGGCCATGATCTTACCAGAGTCAGTCCGTGGATGGAAGTCGACTTGGTTCTATTGCAAGGACCAGCCAACGCCAGGGCAGTCGACTGGACTCCCTCGTTTTTCCATGGACCGAGTGAGCAAACCATCTTCTTTGAAAGTGATCCCGGAAGAGAAGGCGCATGTGAAGGTGTTGGTCGAACGAGTTGTCCAGCTCATTCGAGACAGGGTAACAGGCATGGATCTCTTGGAGGTCTTCCTTCGACGACGCATCCAGCCACTTCAAGCCTGAGACCATCCGATGTGGTTGTACTTCGGCACCGAGGACACCACTGGATCCACCCGAGGAGATCGACGATGCCGTCTGGGAAAGATGTCTTGGGGCATCACAGAAACAAGGACAACCCTCGAGGGGCCAGGAGGATCCCTCCACTCGACCAGTCCTACGAAGTAGACAAGGTCCATTCCTGCATCTTTGATTGTTATCCTGTTTCCTCCATCTTGTTTGCTTCAAATCAGTCAATTGACTTTGTCTTGTTTGTTGTCTTCTAGGCCACCACTGAGATGTATTCGATGCCTAACGGGGCGCAAGAACCAGTCGAGGAGGAAGGGAGCGGAGGTGAAAGCAAGGATGAATGGCAATCCGATGGTGCGGAGGACGAAGATGATGACAGTTCCGGTGAAGAGGAGGAGGAGGAAGAGGAGGAAGAAGTCGACCCTCCTCGCATGGAAAGGCGACCCAAGCTCACCCATGACCCCGCGGTCGAGCGTGGCAAGGCTATCGCGCTGTTAAGCGCCGATTTAAACGCCCTTGGACGACGTCTCCGGCGCCGACTGAAAAAGCGCCGAAGCAACCCCGAGCGACGCCATCAAAGCCGACGAAGGCTTTGACCAAGATGAGGATGGCCATTCCCACCATTTCCGGGTACAGCAGAATTCGTGTTTTCTTGTTTGGCCCGACACATTTTTGATCGACTTGTTGACCGATCAACTGATTTAAAACCTGAAGCGCTGCTACCTCCGAGACCTCGCTAGAAATGAAGACCAGAGATGGAAGATGCTGCCACCTCTAACCTTGGTATGATCTCTGTAGTTTCTCTTTGGTCGATCGGATTTCCGCTTTTAACTTTGAATCTTTCCCGTAGTCCCTCCTCATGTCATTGATCTCCCGATGATGATGATGAGGCGCCGCTGAGGCGGAGGAGGACTAAGAAGGCGCTCTTGGCAAGATCGATCAGGTTGCATCGCTTACGATATGTTTGGTTCATGAGGGTGGCACCATCACTCGCACTTCCGTGTCTTCGATGTGCGGCACGACGAGTATCCGCCTTCATCGCCGATCGCTGATCCTCCCTCCTTTTTCGCCACGCACCACGCCCCGAGAGGACCAAGTGGGTGCTGCTAAGGAGGCTATACGCCAAGCGGGATCATGATGGAGCAAATGAAGGTGGTCCGGAAGCCAGCCAGCGCCTATGATGCCAGCTCAGCTCTTCGAGCAACGCCCGTGTTAGTTGATCACCACTTGGTCCGATAGGATATGCTACCTGAAAAACTCTTCTTTCTGAAGATCTTCATATCTCTACACCCGCTGGGTGTGTCGACTGAATTTTTGGACTGGTGGGGGCACGCTGAGTGCACCCACTGGGTGTAGTCCCTGAGACTATGGTGGACTGCTGGCAGTCAACCGTAGTCTTTATACTTTGTATTTCTTTGATAACTTCTTCACTCGGTCTGGTCGGACCATGTCAAATGGAATCTTGAAACCGTTGGGGCACACTGAGTGCACCCACTGGGTGTAGTCCCCGAGACTATGGTGGACTGCTGGCAGTCGACCATAGTCTGAAGAACTCTTTTTTTTAATGATACCGAGGCTGACTGCTAACAGTTAGCTATGGTTTAGGATCATAACCTTTTTGTCTCTTTCGGTCGACTAATCGAACCGAAGTCAAGAAGACCAGTGGGGGCACGCTAAGTGCACCCACCGGTGTAGTCCCCGACTCACCGTCGAATATTTTGATTCGCCGTAGTCTTAGAAACGCAATGATTTTTCTTAGTCACTCGGAAGTAACCTATCTTTGATGTCTGTTGATTGATTCTTCGCAGAAATCCTGTGAGCTTGTGGCTCGCTATACTGAATTGGAAAACAAACAGATCCAGCTCAACCTTGACTTGAAGCTTGCTCAAGAGAACTTGTAGAAGGCGAGAGATGAAGCAATAGGTATGGCTGGTGAGAACTTGACGACTGTCTTTGTCTTTCTATCCCTTCCTAATTCTGATCTCACCGTCATTTTGCAAACAAAATGGAGGAGGCTCTGAAGAAGAAGGATCATCACCTTGCCGAGGCGCAGAAAACGGCTTTGAACAAAACCAAGCTCGCGGAAGAGAAGTTGTCTTTAGTCGGAAAACTGGAAGAAGTGAGCGCCAATCTGAAAGCTGCTCTTGACGCGGCCAACAAGGAGGTTAGCCGACTGAATAACGACAAGATAGCTCTGAGCGATAAGGCTGGCGAATCAAGGGAAGAGGAATTATCTAGAGGCTTATCTGGGAGGGCTTGCCAAGAAGTTATTCCTCATACTTGAAGGTAATTCCTCTTATCCGACTGACTTGTTATCACTGACTCATCATAGAACCATTAGCTTGAACTCGAGTTGTGTTTGCAGAATTCTGTCAGAACTTCGAGGAAGAGACTAGTCGAGTGGAGACAAGCCTGGACCCCATTAACTCCCCCGTGAAGGATGAAGCCGCCATGAATGTGCTCCGACTGGAGTCTCGCGTCGCTGCTATGGTGGACTACCTCGCTCGACTGAAGGTTGCGGTGTCGAGGATTGACTCGACACTCCGGCCAGAGAAACACTTCAAAATGACCTCGAGTCTTTAATGACTCGACTGAATGACGTTCCAAGTCGAGTGCAGGAATGGAAAAAGTCTTCTGCCAGATGCGGTGCCGATGTTGCTCTGTCTCTGGTCCGCGTTCACTGCAAGGAGGCACGAGAGGAAAGGCTGGTGTCCATCAAACTTGCCAATACCAAGAAGTACGACTTCCAATCTTTCATGGAGACTTTCATTGGTGCTGCCACCCGGATCGCTGATGGGATCTACCTGGACCAGTTTGTCGCGCCTTCTAGTCCTCCACCTGAGGAGTAAAAAACTTCTATGATTCGTCTTAAATTTGCCTCAGAATGCCGAGTGATCTTGTAACCGATAAACTTTAACAGGCTTGAGGCCTGGGTACTACTGTATCCATAGGATGTTATCCGAACTTTACTTATCGTCGAAATATTCTTTTGTTTGCCTTCGAGTGAACTTTGTTCTTCACTCGGATTATGCTTCAGTGTTTGAGATGCAGCTCTGAGGTGGAAAATCCAACCGATCTACACTTCGCTGTTCTTGCAGGCAAGGATTGAGTTTGGATTGTACTTATGGCGCAGCTCCGCAGGAGAAGGTAACAGTCGACCTGCACCTCGCCGTCCTTGCGGATTGGAATGGATTTCGTACTTAGGCGAGTACTGGACTGCAGCTAAGCCCCCGAGTAAGAGGTTCGCTCTCCACTCGGTAGGATTTTTCAAACTTAGGCGAGTACTGGACCGCTGCTAAGCCCCCGAGTGGGAGGTTTGCTCTCCACTCGGTAGGATTTTTCAAACTTAGGCGAGTACTGGACTGCTGCTAAGCCCCCGAGTGGGAGGTTTGCTCTCCACTCGGTAGGATTTTTCAAACTTAGGCGAGTACTGGACTGCTCCTAAGCCCCCTAGTGGGAGGTTTGCTCTCCACTCTATAGGATTTTTCAAACTTAAGCGAGTACTGGACTGCTGCTAAGCCCCCGAGTGGGAGGTTTGCTCTCCACTCGGTGGGATTTTTCAAACTTAGGCTAGTCTTCGACTGCTTCTAAGCCCCAGTGGGAGGTTTGCTCTCCACTCGGTAGGATTTTTCAAACTTAGGCAAGTACTGGACTGCAGCTAAGCCTCCGAGGAGGATTTTTGTGTCGTAGCTCAAGGGAAGGCAACAATGACCTGTACCTCGTCGTGCTTGCAAAGCACACATTGTATTAAATACTTAGGCGAGTACTTGACTGCAGCTAAGCCCCGAGTGGGAGGCTGGCTCCTCACTCGGTAGGATTTTCAAACTTAGGCGAGTACTTGGACTGCAGCTAAGCCCCCGAGTGGGAGGCTGGCTCACCACTCGGTAGGATTTTAGACACTTAGGCGAGTACTTGGACTGCAGCTAAGCCCCCGAGTGGGAGGCTGGCTCACCACTCGGTAGGATTTTCAAACTTAGGCGAGTACTTGGACTGCAGCTAAGCCCCCGAGTGGGAGGCTGGCTCACCACTCGGTAGGATTTTCAGATACTTAGGCGAAACGGATTCGCAGCTAAGCCCTCGAGTGGGAGGCTGGCTCTCCACTCGGCAGGGATTTTTTTTACAAACTTAGGCGAAACGGGTTCGCGGCTAAGCCATCCACTGGGGGAAATTTCTTATGTAAACGAAAAGTAATAACAATCACTGGGAAAATTATACTCCCTCCGTTCCTGAATATATGGTGTATAGTTTTTGGCACGGAAATTAAAGAACGCACGTGGAGGGCAAATTTCACAAGTATTGGGCGAGATTACACCTGACTAATTGACATGAGAAAATAAAGGACCTTACCTAATATAAGAAAATGTAATCAAATCAATAAAATAAATTATCCAAACAAGTGGTGCAACGCAATACACCTTATATTTCGGATTTTTTCTCAAAAATCTATACACCTTATATCAAGGAACGGAGGGAGTAACATTCTTGTCTTTGATAAACAAACTACAGAGGTAATTTTATTACATCTCACCTGAGTGAGTACTTAAGTGTAAAAGGGGCGGAGCAGCTCCGCATTCCAAGCTCGAGGCTCATCAATCTGGCGATCGACGTTGTAAAGATGGTACGCTCCATTATGGAGAACTCTGGTGACGATGAAGGGACCTTCCCAAGTGGGAGCGAGCTTGTGTGGTTTCTGTTGATCCACTCGGAGGACCAAGTCTCCTTCTTGAAAGGTTTGGATCTTCACATTTCTAGCATGGAATCGACGCAAGTCCTGCTGATAGATGGTCGAACGGATCAGGGCCATCTCTCTCTCCTCTTCAAGGAGGTCGACTGCATCTTGCCGGGCTTGCTTCGCTTCATCTTCAAAGTAGAGTTTGACTCGGGGTGCATTGTGAATCAGGTCACTCGGCAGAACTGCTTCAGCCCCATAGACCAGAAAGAATGGATTTCTCCCATCGACCGATTAGGAGTGGTCCTCAATCCCCAAAGAACCGACGGAAGTTCGTCGACCCACGCTCCTGCTGCGTGCTTGAGATCGCGATCACCGAGGTTTCATCCTTTGAGAATTAGACCATTTGCTCGCTCGCTTGTCCATTCGACCGGGGTGAGCAATCAAGCATAGTCGACTCGCGTGCCGAGAGGCGCAAAAGGCTTTGAACTTGTCAGAATCGAAGTTTGACCCATTGTCAGTGATGATGCTGTGCGGAACTCCATATCTGAATATCAGCTCTCTGATGAAACTGATAGCAGTGCACGCATCGAGGTTCTTGATAGGTTTAGCTTCGATCCACTTCGTAAACTTATCGACTGCCACAAGCAAATGAGTGAAACCGCTTCTGCCAGTTCTCAGTGGTCCAATCATATCCAACCCCCAAACAGTGAAGGGCCAGACGAGTGGAATGGTCTTCAATGCTGAGGCGGGTTTGTGTGACATATGTGAGTAGAACTGACATCCTTCACACTTGTCGACTATTTCCTTTGCCATTTCATTTGCTTTTGGCCAGTAAAATCCCGCTCGGTATGCTTTAGACACAATGGTCCGAGAGGACGCATGGTGACCACAGGTCCCCGAGTGGATATCATTAAGAATTATCTGACCTTCTTCTAGCGTTATGCATTTCTGGCCGACTCTAGTTGCGCTTTCTCTGTATAACTGTCCCTTGATCACAGTAAAGGCCTTGGATCGGCGGACGATCTGTCGAGCCTCTTCTTCGTTCTCTGGGAGCTCTTTCATTAGGATATACGCGATGTACGGCACCGTCTAGTCGGGAGTGATGACCACGACTTCCATGACCAGGTCGACCACAGCTGGGACCTCAACTTCAGTCGGATCAGTGGCACTTTTTGGCTGCGGAGCTTCTTCGGTGAAAGGATCCTCTTGAACTGACGGTGTGTGGATGTGCTCCAAAAACACATCACTGGGAATGGCTTCCCTCTTGGACCCTTTTTTCGCCAAATCATCAGCAGCTTGATTTTTCAGTCGGGGTACATGATGAAGCTCTAACCCCTCGAACTTCTTCTCTAGCTTCCTCACTGCATTGCAATAACCAGTCATGGCTGGACTTCTGACGTCCCACTCCTTCATCACTTGATTAACCACTAAATCTGAGTCGCCGTAGACCAGGAGGCGATTTAACGCCGAGTGAAATGGCCATACGCAACCCATACAACAAAGCTTTCATTCGCTTCATTGTTGGAAGAATCAAAGTGAATCTGGAGCACATATCTGAGCTTATCTCCTCGGGGAAACCAACACTACCCCAAAGACTGAAACCATTCAGAATCTTGGAACCGCCAAAGAACATGGTCCAAAGGTTCGAGTGAACTTGAGTCGGTAATTGCTGTTCGATCCACTCGGTGATGAAATCTGCTACTGCTTGGGACTTGATGGCTTTCTTTGCCTCAAACTTGATATCAAGGGAAGGAGTTCAATCGCCCATTTCGCCACTCGACCAGCTTGCATCTCTCACAGTGCAAAATCTCGATAATGGGGCCACCGACGATCGTAATGGAATGATCGAGAAGTAAGGAGCAACCTTCTTCATGTCATATAAATCCCATACACAAGCTTCTGATAATGAGGGTATCTTTGCTTTGATGGGGCTAATACTTCAGAAAGATAATATACTAGGCGCTGAACTTTGAAGGCCTTTCCTTCATCTTCCCGCTCGACCGTAAGTACTGTATTGACGACTTGTCCTGTAGTTGCAATGTAAAGCAGCAACGGCTCCTTGCTGATTGGGGCAGCAAGCACCGGTTGGTGGAGAGCGAGCTTTGAGCTCGCAAACGCTGCATCAGCTTCAGAGTCCACTCGAACTTGTCTGACTTCTTCATCAGTCGGTAAAGAGGCAATGCCTTTTCACCGAGGCGAGAGATGAATCGACTTAAAGCGGCCAAGCATCTAGTAAGCTTTTGGACATCGTGCACACGCATAGGGCGTTTCATTCGGAGTATAGAGCCAACTTTTTCTGGGTTGGCGTCGATTCCTCGTTCGGAAACGAGAAAACCAAGTAACTTTCCGCCAGGAACTCTGAATGTGCACTTTGATGGATTAAGCTTGATATCATACCTCCTGAGATTGGCAAATGTTTCAGCAAGGTCAGTCAACAGGTCGGAACCTTTCCGTGACTGACCACAATGTCATCCATGTATGCTTCCACATTCCGACTGATATGAGTGAGCAAACACTTCTGAATCATCCTCATGAACGTGGCTCCGGAATTCTTGAGGCCGAATGGCATGGTGACATAAAAAAGCACCCGAATGGAGTGATGTAAGCTGTTTTGATCTCGTCGGGTCCATACAGACGGATCTGATGGTACCCCGAATAGGCGTCTAAGAAAGACAACCGCTCACATCCCACAGTTGAGTCGACTATTTGGTCGATGCGGGGGAGAGGAAAATGATCTTTCGGGAAGGCCCGATTGATATGTTTGAAGTCGATGCACATGTGAAGTGACTTGTCCTTCTTAGGGACCATGACAACATTGGCAAGCCACTCGGAGTGGTAAATCTCTCAGATAAACTCTGCTGCTAAGAGCCGAGCCACCTCCTCGCCAATGGCCTTTCTGTTTTGGACGGCGGACCGTTGAAGATGTTCTTTGACAGGTTTAACTTTTGAGTCGACTCGTAGACGATGCTCAGCCAGTCCCCTGGGAACACCCGACATGTCAGCAGGCTTCCATGCGAAGATGTCCCAGTTCTCACGGAGGAACTGGATGAGCGCTTCTTCCTATTTGGAGTCGAGTGTTGTTGAGATGTGAGTTGGAGCAGCATTGGGATCACCGGATGAATATGAATCCGCTTACGTCTCCCGGACGATCGAAATGCTGACTCGTGGCGGGCTTCTTGGCTCGCAACAAATCACTCGGTCTGCAGTTTTCTGGTACTCTTGCAGCTCTACCACCGCCATCTGAGCATCAGCGATCTTAGAGCCTTTTTGAAAACACTCTTCTGCTTTCTTCCAATTGCCACTGACAGTGATCACACCTTTGGGACCTGGCATCTTCAGTTTGAGGTACACATAACATGGTCGAGCCATGAAACGCGCATATGCCGGCCTCCCGTGATAGCGTGATAAGCGCCTGAAATCCACGACCTCAAAGGTCAACTTTTCCTTCGAAAATTCTTGTAGTCACCAAAAACCACATCGAGAGCAATTTGGACTCAGCCTTCTTTCCAGGAATGACTCCATGGAAGCTCATGTTGCTGGTGCTGAGTTTGCACATCGGAATGCCCATCCCTTTCAATGTCTCTACATACAGTATGTTCAGGCCACTGCCACCATCCTTCAAAACCTTTGTTAGTCGAGTGCCTTCGACGACTGGGTCGACCACCAATGCTTGTCTCCCAGGGGTGGCTATGTGCATCGGGTGATCAGACTGGTCGAACGTGATGGCGGTCTGCGACCATTTCAGATAACTGGGTGTCGCCGGAGCGACCATATTCACTTCTCGGTTGATAACTTTCAATCGACTTTTGCTTTCAACGTCAGCAAAAATCATCAGAGTGGAATTGACCTGGGGGTATCCACCGTCACTATCTTCCTTGTCCTCAACTTTGTCCGACTCCTTCTCCTTGTCCTTGGGTTGCTTCCCCTGGAACTGTTGAATCAAGAGCCGACACTGTCGAGTGGTATGCTTTGGGTAAATGAGTTTACCCTCTTCATCTTTCTTCGTGTGAATGTGACATGGCAAATCTAACACATCATTTCCATCTTGGTCTTTCACTTTCTTGGGGTTCCAAGGCCCCTTGGGTTTCCCCTTGAACTTTCCTGGAGTCGCGGCCAAGGCTTCTCCAGGAGCAGCTGGCTCGGCTTTCCCCTTCTGTTTCCGACTGGAGTTCCCTCCCTCGGTTTCATTAGCAGCTGACTTATACTTGCCACTCCGGAGCCGATCCTCTTCTTCACCATTGGCGTACTCGGTGGCAATCTCCATCATTCGACTCAGGGTCATATCTCCGGTCCGACCAATTTGAAACTCAACTCTCTGTTCTAACGCCTTCCTCAAGGCACAGATCGCTCGATGATCGATAAATTCTCATCGTGTGGTGCAAAGTGATCCATCTCTGGATGTAATCCTCGTAGTTTCATTCGACTTACGACACACGATCGCAACTCACAACCCTGCTAGCCGCTTGCAAGTTCCTTCAAATGTCTCGACAAACACTCGGCAAGATCTTCCCAAGTGTAAATGCTCTTTGGTGCTAACTGATTCAACCACGCTCGGCCGAGCCCTCCAACATAAGAGGCAGGTGTTTCATGGCCACTTCGCGTTGCCGCCACCGATCTGAACAGCCACTCGGTAGTCCTCAAGCCAAGTATCCGCTTGGACTCACCAAATGAACTTATCGACTCGATCGCCAACCTGAAGTTGGGAGGAATCACCGCGCTCGATGGCTCGCTAAAACACTCACGTCCCGAGACGTACTCTGCTGCTGGTGGCGATTGCCATGGCCTTCTCGGTTAGCTCTGTTTCTGTCGACCAAGCCTTGAACGATGACGGATCTCGCATCAAAGCCTGGTTCCCTGGGGTCGACTGGAATCCTTCGCCCAACACTGAGATGGCGTCTGTCATCTTGCTGCCGAGGCGCGTATGACCCACCCCTTGGGGGAGGAGTGGGCACTCGACGTCGATCATCACGATTGAGTCGATCCTCATATTGATCACGCCGTCCTCCATGCCCCTCACGCCTCAGGGGCGATCTTGGGCTATGAGCCGACTGGACTGTATTCACAGCGACGGATCTGCTGTGAATCATGTTCCGCGACTGCGATACAGCTGAGTTTTGATCTCCTGCTGCCCAAAGTAAATCTCTGATCTGTAGCAAGCCTCTGCCAGCCTCTGACTGGGAAGGCTGAATGGACTCTTCTCTACGAGCTGCAGCTGCTAAATTCTGAATTGGAGTTCGGTATATCTGAGTCGGTTGCGGAAAGATTTGACGTCGACTAGACGACGGGACCCGTTGTTGCGCTCGTTCGTCGAGCACTTGCTGGAGATTTTCCAGTCGAGTGCGTTCAGCCAAGTTGGCCAAACGCGCGTCTTCTAAGGCACGGGCTTCGGGGGTTTCTCCAACGATAGGAGTGTGAAGCGCATCCATGTTCCGGCGGCGAAGTTCCTCCCTCTGCAGTGAAGTGAGGGGCTCGGGTTGATATTCTTCGTGAACCTGCGCCGGCTCGCCTCCGCCAACGCCTCCGTTGGCGCGGGGGAAACCAGGAGGACTACGTGGTCCGTCGACCATCAGAACCTCCGCCGCTGGATCGCTGCTATCACACTCGGATGCAGTCTCTGCGAGCCACGATGATGGAACATGCCAGAGAGATTCGTCGAGCTCGATTGCGCGACTTGGGAGGGCCGATCAAGCGGCCACCGCATGCCTCACCCACCGTTGAAGCCTCGACCGACCGGAGCGCTTGCGCCGGCGCAATACTGGGAGGGAGGACGGCACAGGAGCCGACCGATACTGGGTCGACGGCTGCCGCAGGAGGACGCCGCGGACGCACGCGCGAAAGTGCGTTGCCCCGCGAATGGGGAGTGCGCCGACGTCGAGTGGAGCCTCCTGCAACCAAGCGGAGTCGTCGGCGATGAACGTGAGCACGCCGAGACGGATCTCGCGGCCCTCAACCAAAACTCCGCCTGAAACCATGATGAAGGGGATCGAAAAAACTGCAACTTCCCCAACAAGTCGCTAAGACACCTGCCCCACGGTGGGCACCAACTGTCGTGGTTCTAAGTCTGACAGTAGAATGGGGGGTAGGTATGGAGAGGCAAGATCCTAGCTATGGAGTAGTTGTATACGCAAGATGTTTACGAGTTCAGGCCCTTCTCGGAGGAAGTAACAGCCCTACGTCTCGGAGCCCGGAGGCGGTCGACTGTATTATCTACGTATGAGTTACAGGGGTGCGAACCCTTTACAATTAGGAGGGGGGTGGCTTATATAGAGTTCCCCAGACCCCTCCAGCCCTCAATTATGTAGGGATTAAGGTACATTAAGAGAGGGAGTTACTGGTAACGTCCCACATAAAGTGCTATGATGACCATAAAACCACTTAATGACCGACCGCTTATGCGGATTGATCAGATCTTCCGCGGTCGAGTGGTTGGCTGGTGGTCGAGTTTCTTCAGGTCCGTCAAGTGGAATCCTTCCAGGTCGACTGAAAGGTATTTTCTTTAAGAGATGTCCTTGGGGAGGGTGTCTTGGACAGGTCCATGACCCTACCCTAGGTACATGACTTCATCAGGTCCCGATCTGTGCGTCTTAGGCTGATGGTAACAGGAAGCAAGGGACACAATGTTTACCCTGGTTCGGGCCCTCTCGATGGAGGTAAAACCCTACTTCCAACTTGATTAATATTGAAGATATGACTAGTACAAGAGCAGACCTACCACGAGATAGTAGAGGCTAAACTCTAGAAGCTAGCCTATGATGGTATGATTGTAATTGTGATCGGCCTTCTAAGGACCATCCTCTCTGGTTTATATAGACACGGAGAGGGCTAGGGTTTACATGGATTCGGTTACAAGGAAGGAAATATATTATCCGGATCGCCAAGCTTGTCTTTCACGCCAAGGAGAGTCCCATCCGGACACGGGACGGAGTCTTGAGTCTTGTATCTTCACGCTTCAATAGTCCGGACGATGTATACAGTCCGGCTGTCCGGATACCCCCTAATCCAGGACTCCCTCAGGTGTAACAAATGGTATTGATGTCCTCATCATACTTGGGTTAAACTTGATGAGCCTAGCATGTATAGACATGGCTTCGGAACATGGACGACCGAAAGGTTGAACATGAGTCATATAGCAGATATGATCAACATGGACGTGTTCACCATTGATGACGACCCCATTTCACGTGTTGATCGGAGATGGGTAGTTGATTTGGATCATGTAACACTTAGAAAACTTGAGGGATGTTGATTTAAGTGGGAGTTCACTAGTAATTTAATTAACTGAACCAATTATCATGAACATAATCTAATTTTATTTGCAAATAAATGTTGTATATCAATGGCTCATGTTGTAGCTCCCCCGAATTTTAATGTGTTCCTAGAGAATGCTAAGTTGAAAGATGATGGAAGCAACTTGTAACACCGAAAGAATCATATTTTTATTGAGTAAAATTTGTCTAGAAATAAAATTTTGAATTATATTAGGTCTTCTAGTAATTTTAGAGTAATTTATGTTTTCTATTTGCCAAAATTCTTCCCTTCATATAGAATTTTTGTAAAATATTATGGGCTTTGGTAGTTTTCTTAAATATTCCCATTTATATTTTAAATAATAGTAATAAATATTTTCAGAATAAAATTTTCCACTAAAATAAATCCTTTAATGCCATTTTCAGACTCTGGAATACTTCTCGTGCACTAAAATTGTTTCAAATAATTTTTTTAAAAATTCCACAAAAATTGGAGAGACTCTATGATGCCTATAAATCACTTTTATGCAAGAACCCAGCTTGGTCTTTTGGAAAAATTGAGCAAAACATCCTCTTTTCAATTATGTCTCAGTCCTCAGTAATAACTACAACCCTATTAATTATTGTTCAAATAATCCTAAAATTCCTGCACCTTACAGTCCTTCCAACTAAAGCCTTAAGTCCAGAAGGGAAGCCCCAATTTTATCTTGCAAGTCCACCAAATATCCCTACGTAGTTTCTGTCCAGAACTGAATTCTTGTAAAACTTGCACTAACAAGTTTTTCTTTTTGACAAACCAACTCCACCATCATCTATATCATCCAAAGAGACCACATCCTGCCAATTTTTACTTTTAGAAAGAATCACTAGGTGTCCCTGGCATTTTGTTGAACATGATGTAAGCATGACAGAATTTGGCAATTTCCAAAACCACCATTTGAAACTTTCGCGTTCGGCCAAACTAACTTATCCAACATTCCTACCATACTAAGGACCATCACTATATCAATTTGTCGACTCAGAGAACTATTGTAGCCCACCGTAGTATTCTGTCAAGCACTCTACGTGCGTGCACTGGGCATGGCCAGTGCATCCGCGTTGCACCTGATGGTGCCCGAGCTGCCGCTGATCCTCCTCTGACCCATGTGGATTTGAGAGTCGTCCCTGCATCTCCCTGACACCTCCTCTCGTCCCCTAGCTCCGGCCAACACCAACCAGCCATCGTCTCGAGCCGCCGCCCGTGGCTGCCGTCCCGGCCACGCCACCGCCCAAGCTTCCTGAGCCGTCCAGCACACCCTCTATAACTGCGCCAGGCAACCGTCCTCTCCGACCCTCGCCGCCTTCACCAGCCTCGCCACCGATCGCGGGAAGCCATCAATGGCCGCCACTGGAATCTACCGTGGCCGGTGCCGTTTGAGCCACCTTGCACCCCTCGAGCCAACCAACCGCCCCTGGAGTTAATTTGGACAGCCGCGCTTTCACCGACCCCGCCGACCACGGCCACCGCCCGCAGCAACCTCACCTGCCGCTATAATGACCGCCGCCATCGTGCATATCTACGGGCGCCTGATGTCTACTACGCAACTTTCTTCTTTTAGACTCGTGCTGGGCCTCCAAGAGCAGAGTTTTGTAGCATAGTAGCAATTTTCCCTCAAGTGGATGACCTAAGGTTTATCAATCTATGGGAGGCATAGGATGAAGATGGTCTCTCCCACACAACCCTGCAACCAAATAACAAAGAGTCTCTTGTGTCCCCAACACACCCAATACAATGGTAAATTGTATAGGTGCACTAGTTTGGCGAAGAGATGGTGATACAAGCATATTATGGATAGTAGATATAGGTTTTTGTAATCTGAAAATATAAAAAGAGCAAGGTAACTAGTAACAAAAGTGAGCGAAAACGGTATTGCAATGCTTGAAAACAAGGCCTAGGGTTCATACTTTCACTAGTGCATGTTCTCTCGACAATGATAACATAATTAAATCATATCGCAATCCCTCAACATGCGACAAAGAGTCACTACAAAGTTTCTATCGCGGAGAACATAAGATGAAATTGCTTGTAGGGTACGAAACCACCTCAAAGTTATTCTTTACGATCAATCCACTAAGCTATTCCTATAAGTGTCACAAACAGCCCTAGAGTTCATAGTAAAATAGCACCATTTGATACACAACAATCAACCCTAATGTCACCTAGATACTCCAATGTCACCACAAGTATCCGTGGGTCAATTATACGATATGCATCAAACAACTTCAGATTCATAATATTCAATCCAACATAAAGAACCTCAAAGAGTGCCCCAAGATTCCTACCAGAGAAACAAGGACGAAAACGTGCGTCAACCCCTATGCATAGATTACCCCAATGTCACCTCGAGAATCCGCGAGTTGATTGCTAGAAAATACATCAAGTGAATCAATAGAATACCCCATTGTCACCGCGGATATCCCATGCAAGACATACATCAAGTGGTCTCAAAACCATAATAGTATTCAATCCAATAAAAGTGAAACCTCAAAGGTAAAACTCAATTCATCACAAGAAGGTAGAGGGGGAGAAACACCATATGATTCAACTATAGTAACAAAGCTCGCGGTACATCAAGATCGTGCCAAATCAAGAACGCAAGAGAGAGAGAGACTTCAAGCACATAGCTACTGGTACATACCCTCAGCCCCGAGGGTGAACTACTCTGTCCTCAGCTCCGTTAGTATAAGAAAATAAATCACTACTTAGGTACTGTTGTGAACTCATTCTAAATTTATATTGGTGTTATATCTACTATATTCTAGCTTATCCATGGTTCATACCCTCCTATACTACCCATAGATTTATCAAAATAAGCAAACAACACAATGAAAACAGAATCTGTCAAAAAAAGAACAGTCTGTAGTAATCTTGAATCTTCGTATACTTCTGTAACTCCAAAAACCCTGAAAATTAGGATAGGCTGGGAAATTTGTATATATGTCGGTGTAAAAAAGTAGGGGCCTTTCTGTACACCTTTACTTGTGCATGGGCAGTTGCAGCCACACCTGCGGCCATGCTTGGCAGGGCAGAGGAAGCAAAGACACAAGACTACCAGGGGAGTGCTGAAGCCTGAGGAGCGAAGAGCAAACGGACAAGATGGGTTTCCCCTGGCAAGAGCCTTGCCGGGGGCAACCTATGCTGCCCTGGCAAGAGCCTTGCTGGGGCAACTTGCCCAACACCAGCAAGACCGCCACCCTTGAGCCCAAGAGTTCTGGCACCATCAACAAGATCAGAACCAAAGCTCTGGAGGTGCCTGCATGGTGGCATGCAGATCTTTGTGAAGAACAGAGGCCTGCAAGACTAGATGAGAACCAGAAGATGAAGACCCCCAGCAAGATTCTTGCTGGGGACACCCGCGAGATCCAGGCAAGACCCTTGCCGGGGCCCCGGTAAGACCCTTGCCAGGGACATCGGCGGGACCAAGTCCAGGCTCGCACTTGCCAAGGTTTTGCTGCCCCGCACCCGTCCCGACATGGCAGCCAGTCCGCCAACTAGACCAGCGCCTGCGTGGCAGCATGCAGCTTCTAGGCTAACTAGCCAAGCACCTACGTGGTGGCATGCAGCTCAGCAGCCAGCCAGCCAGCGTGGCGCGGCATGCCTCGTCACCTTAGACGCGCGTCGAAGCAGGGTGAGGTGGCTACGGACGGGACGAGCTTCTTTGCCGCCCCCGATAAAGCGAGAGGGCACGTCGGCAGCGCATTAAATGTGTTTGTCCTTCGGTGCCAGGCGATAGACTTGTACACTGTACATACTTTCCACCTCCTGTGTGCCACTGTGGCGACCCCTTTGACATATAAAAGGAGGCTCGAGGCGTACTGAGGGAGGATTCAGACTTTTTGGACTGGGCATGCACCGCAGCTAGTTCAAGAACTCAAGACCACTAAATAAACACAAAGCAGGACTAGGGTATTACGCATCGCTTGCAGCCCGAACCTGGGTAAAAATCCCCCCGTGTTGATCTTCTCGACCCGCTCTTTGCGCAGCCCCACTGTCGTATCATTGGTTCCGGCAAAACTCTCAAGGTTCGAACACAGGGGTGCACGCAAAGATTTCCTCCCTACCGATCCACGTCCTAACTGGCTAAGATCTCAAGAATGAACTCGACGAACTCACAACACAAAAGACAAAAGATTTATACTGGTTCGGGCCACCGTTGTGGTGTAATACCCTACTCCAGTGTGGTGGTGGTGGATTGCCTCTTGGGCTGATGATGAACAGTACAAGGGAAGAACAGCCTCCTGGGGTTGAGGTGTTCTTGTGCTCGGTATGTGGCTAAAGGATTATGTGAGATACCTCTGAATGAGTTATCTTCTACGGTGGTGGCTAGTTCTACTTATATAGGCCCTGGTCCTCTCCCCAAATATTGAGCGGGAAGGGAGCCAACAACGGCCAATTTGAAAGGGGAGAACTAGTACAGCTTATCCTAACAAAAGTAGTCTTCGCCTGCAAAAGGCTCTGGTGGTAACGCCACCTTGGGCTCCATGGTGACCTCCTTCTTGCCATCCTGCTTGTCTTGGTCTCATTGTACCGATATGGAAACCTTTGCTTGATGCCTCAGTACTCTAAGCCTGTGCTTGCCTCCTTAGCACCAAAGGGAAAACAAGGACAGTGCGCGCGCTGGTGCCCGCCTGGCCTCGATCGTCATGGCTCACGTCACGAGAACCTCGCGAGGTTTGCCCTGCCTTAATCTCTCCGCTCCTCGCGAGGCAACCTGGTGAGGCTGCTCCTGAGGAGGTCTTGCGTCGTCCTCCTCGCGAGGCTTGGCCCCTCGCGAGGGTCTTGAGTGCCATGTTGATGAAGATATGGGCCGTACAGGCCTGCTAGCTCAGCCACGCCGTGGGCCGCAGGCAGGTAAGTCTGGGACCCCCGTTCCCAGAACGCCGACAGTAGCCCCGGGCCCAAGGCGCGCTCGGGCTTGGCTTCGAGGCGAAGCCAAAGGTCAAGTACGGAGCGCCGTGGGCCCCAAAAGCCTGCGGCCTTGATTGACGCATGGCGGTTGATTGGACATGGGCGTCTTCGCTTCCCCACGCTCCCTCGGCAACTGCCTGACTTGACAAAAGGCTGGCGCGGACAACGCTTGCCTTCACTGCTCCCCTTCGCCTTGCTCCAGGTCCCCTTTCTCGCTCCTCGCTGCCGAAACCTCCAGATCTTCTCCAACCTTGCTCCGCATCTGCGACCAATGGCACCGCGCAAGGTCAAGTCCTCCTCGGTGCCGGCTTGGTACGAGCCAGCTCTTGATGTGCCCAACGTCACGGAGAAGAGCCTAGCCGCCACGCGCTTGCCGACGGCGAGGGAGAGCAACGAGAGGGGGAAGACGGAGCTCCGGCTTGCCTCCGACGTGTCGGAGCCTGAGGGAAGCACCTTCTTCCCCTTCTTCACAAGCAGCATCGCCGCCGGGTTGGTTCCCCCCTTCTCTGACTTCTTCTATGAGGTCGTAGACCACTATGGGCTGTAGTTGCTGCATCTTCATCCCAACTCCATCCTCCTCCTATCCATCTTTGCCTACTATTGCGAGGCATATCTGGGCGTGATGCCGTCCGTGGCTCTTCTGCTCCACTTCTTCTTCCTTCACGTCAGCGAGGGCCACGTCTCCGGGTGCGCCAATTTCATCGCACCCGGCAAGGCCAACTCGATCTCGAACACTGGGAAGAAGGTCGACAACCTCCAGGCCAAATGGGTCATGATGGGCGCCATGTGTGTCCACCCGCACTTGGCACTGCCGACGAAGGCGCCCCAGTCTAACAAGGAGTGGTCCCGTGCAGAGCTCACTGACGAGCGGGGGTCGTCGGTGTTGGAGCAGATGAAGACAGACTTGAAGCCGGGCAATGCGAAGGCCGCCAAAGTGATGGGGGCCATGCTCCTGAGGGAATTCTTGATGCTGCGCGTTGATCCACTTCAGGCGCGTGCGCGCCCTTTGTGGAGGCTTGGAGATGGAGAAGACAAGGTTCGTTTGAGGCCGGAGGCCCTTCCTAACAATGAGCTGACTGTTTTCCTGCGCCTCTTGGTTGGGGACAACCAGGAGTACCCGCCGAGCGGCTTCGTTCCTTTGTTCCACCGCCAGGACTGGGAGCCAATTGTGGCCTCCAGGCCGACCTTTGACGCACATGGGCTGGTGCCGCCCACGCCCTCTGGAGGTCCTGCGGCACCAAAGCCGGTGGAGCTGTCCTCTTATGAGTCCCATGGGGAGGAAGAAGAGGAGGAGGACTCGAAGGAGACTCCCGAGGAGATGGGAGAAACCTCCCCCTTGAGCAAGGCTGACATCCTCCGCGCCCTACCGAATGACGCTGAGGTCGACACACGCTTGGAGGTGGGAGAGTTGCCCACCATCCCGACAAGGGGCAAGTCGTTGCTGGTCTCTCGAGATGCTGCCTCCACTTAACACCGCCTAGAGCTGCCTCCAACCCCTCTGCTGCGCCGTCTTCTGCTCTCGGAGCCCGTGTGCCCTATCCTCAGGCTCCGAAGCTTTCGGGTTTCAGGCTCCCCAAGCGGAAGGTGGACTATGTCATGTGGATCAAGAAGTGCTTGAGCTTCTGCCTTGTTCCTGCTTGTACTTGCTATTTTCTGACGTTCACGCTTGGTTGATCAGGCTGACGCCTTCGGCGAAGAAAAGAAAGGAGGATACAGCGGCCGCCCCCCCTCTGCGGAGAAAGGAGACGATAGCACTCGCGCTTCCCCAGCCCAGTCACCCTCGCGAGGCCAAGAGGAGCATCGTCGGGAGGAGTCAGCCCCCGTGGCCCCGCTGGCTCCGGAAGTGCCGGTGCCCGGCTCAGCTGATGAGGTCCCAAAGGCTCTGGAGCCGTTGATCTCCCAGGTTCTGGTGACAACGCCTCCTCCTCCTCCTGCTGCGCCTCTGGCCCCAAGTTCTTCTGCTTCCTCCACCGTCTTGGAGTGTGTCCTTCCGGAGATGGCCCAGCTGCGGGAAGACCTCCAAGGTGCGGACCCGCAGCTGGTAGCCGGGCGCCTGGAGCTGGCCTTTGGCTGGCTTCACTCTGACTCGGCAGTTCGAGCGACACTGAACCAGGCCGCGACGGCCTCCGAGGACGAGAAACGGGCCACCGCACAAGCTGCGGCCAATCGTGAGGCGGCGCTGAAGGATGCCAAGGCCGCTCGCGACCACTGCCAGGTGCCGGAGGACGAGCTGAAGAGTCTGCGTGACCAGCACGCCAAAGAAACCCGTGGCCGCCAGGCGAAGGAGGAGGAGATGAGGGCCCGGGAGGACGCCGTCAGGGACCGCGACGCCAAGCTGGGGGAGTTGGCGAAGGCGCAGGCCGCGGAGCATGATCGGCTGGAGGAGCTGGAGCGGAAGGTGAAGGCGAAGGAGGCCGACCCTGACGTCAAGGCAAAGGTCCTAGCCGAAGACCGCGAGGCCTTCACGCTTCTCGAGAAGAGGTCTTGCGTGGCGCTGAAGGCGCTCTACGAGAAGGGCTTGGAGAGGCCACTGTCCACCGACGAGGACGGCCCCGCCAAGCTTCTTCCCTACTTGGTTGACACACTTGAGGAGGTCGTGGCCTGCATCGGCCCCATGGCAGAGGACAAGGCATGCGTCCTTTCCTCGGCCGCGCTTACGCGGGTCTTCAGCCACCTTTATCTTCGCGATCACTCCGCCCGCCTTGATGAGCTGCTGGAGCCTGTAGATGAGGAGCGTTGTGCGGCTGCTGCCGCCGTCGTGAAGGGCCAGGTGGAGGACCTGCTGAAGAAGTTCCGGCAAATGTGGGGTTCCGGCAAACCCTTAAGGTTCGAACACTGGGGTGCGCGCGAAGTCTTTCCCTCCTACCAATCTATGCTCTAGCTTGCTAAGATCTTGCGGACGAACTCGACGAACTCACAACACATAAAGAGACACGGGGTTTATACTGGTTGGGGCCACCGATGTGGTGTAATACCCTACTCCAGTGTGGTGGTGGTGGATTACCTCTTGGGATGATGATGAACAGTACAAAGGAAGAACAACCTCCTGAGGTTGAGGTGTTCTTGTGTGTATGAACTTGTGGTGCGAGGAGCCGATGAATTGCTCGATCCTCTCCCCTGTGGTGGCTAGCTCTACTTATATAGGCCCTGGTCCTCTTCCCAAATGTTGAGCGGGAAGGGAGCCAACAACGGCAGGCAAATTTGAAGGGGGACAGCTAGTACAAGATATCCTGACAAAAGCGGTCTTCGCCTGCGAAAAGCCATGGGGTGACGCCGTCTTGGGCTCCATGATGACCTCCGCCTTGCCTTCCTCCTAGTCTTGGTCTTGTTGCACCAATATGGCAACCTTTGCCTGATACCTCGGTACTCTTCGTCTGTGCTTGCCTCCTTAGCACCAAAGAGGAAATGTGGACGCTATGTGCACTGGCGCCCACCTGGCACCCGCCTGGCACCGTTCGTCATGGCTCACGTCACGAGTGCCTCATGAGGTTTGCCCCGCCTTGATATCTCCGCTCCTCGTGAGCCCGCCTGGCTAGGCCACTCCAGAGGAAGTCTTGCGTCGTCTGCCTCGCGAGGCTTGGACCCTCACGAAGGTCTTGGATGCCTTCTTGATGAAGATGGGCCGTATGACCCGCTGCCTAGCCACGCTGTGGGCTGCAGGCAAGCAAGTCTGGGGACCCCCGTTCCCAGAATGCCGACAGTAGCCCCCAGGCCCAAGGTGCTATCGGGCTTGGCTTCGCGGCGAAGCCAAGGGCCAAGTTCCGAGCGCCACGGACCCAAAAGCCTACGGCCTCGGTCGACGCGTGGCGGTTGATTGGACGTGAGCGTCTCCGCTTCCCCGCGCTGCCTTTGAATCCGCCCGGCTATGCGGCCCCTGTGGCCTACACAGTTATTCTTCCGCCTCTTGCGCCTTGCTCCCCCCAATTCCTCTGCTTCGTTGCGACTCTGTTTCTCTTCCCCAATCTGATTCGTGCTCTGCCTGCTCCATAGCCATGGCGCCCAAGCAAGCTGAGAAGGGGAAGAGCCCTTTGCCTCTTTTGGCCACGCCTCCGCCCTTCGCGTCGACGCTCGGCCGGTCTCGCGTGCTCAACGATGAGGCCATGGAAAAGGTGCGTCCGATGCTTGCCTCCATCTTCAATGAGTGGGGGGATACGGTGGCTTGGCCCGCGTCCCGCACTCGCTCGGTTCAGACGGCCACTGAGATCCCAATCTTCATCGACGCCCTCAGGGCAGGCCCGATTCCTCCCTTCTCTTCCTTCTTCAACGCTGTGCTTGAGCATTATCAGATCCACTTGCTGCATCTCGACCCTCAGTCCGTGACACTTCTCGCTGTCTTCGCCTTCGTGTGTGAAGCCATCGTGGGCATTGCTCCTTCAATGGCTCTCTTCCGCCACTTCTTCTCATTGCATCTGGCCAACCCCCAGTAGTGCTCAGGGTGCGTGAGCTTCCAGGCTGTGGCTGCGACAGCATGTGATGGGATTGATTTTGAGCTTCCTCCATCTACGAGAGACTTCCGGATATGATGGGTTTTTGTTGATAACGGCGTGCTTAGCCCTCTGCTTCAGGCTCCGTCGGGGCCCGCTGATCCTCACCCCGGCTGGGGCCATCAGCGGCTTGCGAGCCCCGGCCTTGCCCGTGTCTGGCTCAGGTTGAAGTTGCTGAAGGAACTCGGCGTAACCGCACCGATGGTGGTGAAGGAATTCGTGCGACGCCTGGTCGCTCCGCTCCAGCGCCATTCTCGCCCCATGTGGACCTTGCTCAGAAGCCAAGACCGCATGAGGTTTCAGGAGTCGAGGCTCCTCCTTGGGACGCGAGGGATAGTGCTTAGGGTCCTGACGGGCATCTCTCTGCCAGCTGATCTTCTGTGACGCCTGGATAATTAGGCTACAGTAATCCCGCGTTAACGATGCCACGTCACCTCGGTTATTGTTGATAATCTCGCGTTAGTTCAGAATCGATCCAAATTCAACTTTGAATTGAAGTCAAACAGTAAAAGTTTTCAAACAAAAAAAACTAAACCTAAAATGTTCGGGATATGACAAATACATCACCAATAAGATTGGTGGAGGATTCACATTTTCATAAAATGTTTAACAACTCTAAAGTAAATAAAACAGTAGCAAAAACTATTATTATTTAAATACCTTTTAAATATTAATAAATTACTAAACTAGTTTATCGCGGGACTAAACCTTAGGTGGCAGTAGTATGTTTAGTTACTCTAACTTAGGAGTTACTTCTACATTTTTAATGTTAAGTATAAAATAAAAACAGAAAAGGGAATTAAGTAAAGAAATAAAAGAAAAGAAAAAAAGGAAAACACCCCCGACTGGGCCTTGGCCCACGGGCCAACGGCCGACGGCCTGTCATTACCCCCCCCAAGACGCTCCCTTATCCCCCCACCTACCAGAACCCTAACCGACACCTCCCACTCGCCCCCACTCACCCACATCTCTCCCCCTCTCCTCTCGAGCCCATCTGGATCGGGAGGGGCTCAACCCCGCCGCACCTACCATGTCGCCGCTGACGGCCCGCCTCGTCTGCCGCCGGCCGAAGGCCTCCCGTCGCCGGAGCCACCACGCCGGCCCGCCTTCCGTCTCCTCCCGCACGACGCCTGCCCCCTCGACCCTTACTAGGTCGGGGGCTCGACCCCGCGGCACCCTAAGACAACGCCGCTTGCCGTCTCCGCCACCTCGCCCCCGTCGTCGATCTGCCTCGCCGGACCTCCCCGAGCGCATTGCCTTTGCCCTACGGCCCCGCAGTGAGGTCCCCGGTCTCCCTTCTCCTCTGCTCCTGCCGCCGTGCCCCGCTCCTAGTCGCCGCTGACGCCAAGCGCCTCGGCAAGGCTCAGGCGTGCCCGCCGAAGTCGCCTGCGTGCTCCTATCCCGCCTCGCCACGCTTGCACCGGAGCCACTGCCTTTCCGGCCGACCCGACCCGCCCCACCGCCTCCCTGCTCCACCATGGCCGTCGTTCCAACCGCTCCTCCCGTGGCCGTTCCCCACTACCGCCTCCTACCCGGCGCACCTCGCCACGCCATGGCCCCTGGCCGCCGCCCACTCGCCGTGCCGCTTGGCGCCTCGGCCGGGCGACGCCACCGCCTCGATGGCTCGGGGGCGCCCATTCTGGCCGGGCGCCCGTCGCCCGACGCCTAATCCACTAAGGCCCTGGGCCACTTGACAACGGGGCCCAGCCCCCAGGACCTTTTTGTAAAAAAAGAAAAGGATTTAAAAATATGTATATATATAATAAATAAAATATTAATTAATTATTTAATTAAGTAATTAGCTAACTTAATTAATCCTGATTAGATTAACCTAATCACTTAGGTTAGTTAATTAACCTATTAGGTTAATTAACACTCAATGATAGCTGGGACCCACATGTCAGTTTGACCCACTCAACACCCTGTTGACTGCCGACGTCATGCTGACGTCATGAGACGTCAGCATACAATATTCTGGATAATGTTAGAATTAAATAATTAAATAAATTCTAAAAATGTTTAAATATTTTAAAATTAATATAAAATAAACTGTAGCTCGGATGAGAAAACTTTGTACATGAAAGTTGCTCAGAACGACGAGACGAATCCAGATACGCAGCCCGCTTGTCTGTCACACATCCCTAGCATAGCAAACACGCAACTTTCCCCCTCCGGTTCATTTGTCCGAAAACGCGAAACACAGGGAATACTTTCCCGGATGTTTCCCCCCCTTCACCGGTATCACCTACCACTACGTTAGGTCTCCCCTAGCACCGCATATTGCCGCGTCTTGCTTTGTGTTACATTTGATTGCTCTGTTATTTATTGTGTTCCCCTTCGTTATTTCTTTCCGGTAGAGTTTGAGACTGGTGCCGATGTCCGTGTGTTCGACTACACTGAAGATGACCCCTCCTTGCCAGAGCAACCAGGCAAGCGCCCCCCCCTTGATCACCAGATATCGCCTATTCTTCTCTATACTGCTTGCATTAGAGTAGTGTAGCAGTTACTGCTTTCCGTTAATCCTATTCTGCTGCATAGCCTGTCATTGTTCTACAGTTGTTACCCTTACCTGCTATCCTAATGCTTACAATAGGATGCTAGTGTTTCATCAGTGGCCCTACATTCTTGTCCGTCTGCCATGCTATACTATCGGGCCGTGATCACTAGGGAGGTGATCCTAATGATACATGTGGTGACTAAAGTCAGGTCGGCTCGTGGAGCACCCGCGAGTGATTCACGGATTGGGGGCTGAAAGGACCTTTGTCCCAACGGCCCTCTGTGTGGATCTTTGTGGCGGAGCGACATGACAGGTTGAGACCACCTAGGAGAGAGGTGGGCCTGGCCCTGTTCAGCGTTCGCGGATACTTAACACGCTTAACGAGATCTTGGTATTTGATCTGAGTTGGGTCGTTGAACTTATACGCACTAACCGCAACGTGGGACAAGATATGGGCAACCGGCGTTTGGTATCAGCCGAAGCATTTCGTGACGTCAGCGACTGAGCGGCGCGCGCCGGATTGGACTGGAACGCCTGCTAGGCTAGGTCTGCTTCCGGCCGCCCTCGCAACATGCAGGTGTGCTAAGGGCGATGGGCCCGCACTGTGGCGCTTAGGTTTAGACCGGCGTGCTTGACCTCTGTTGTGCCTAGGTGGGGCCGCAACGTGTTGATCTTCCGCGGCGGGCATGACCCGTAAAAGTGTGTCCGCCAAATGGGATCGAGCGTGTCGGGTAATGTGGTGCACCCTGCAGGAAGTTTATCTATTCGAATAGCCGTGATCTTGATAACAGGACGACTTGGAGTTGTACCTTGACCTTATGACAACTAGAACCGGATACTTAATAAAACACACCTTCCAAGTGCGGATACAACCCGGTGATCGCTCTCTAACAGGCGGCGAGGAGGATCGCGGGTAGGGTTATGCTATGCGATGCTACCGGAGGACTTTAGTCTACTCTCTTCTACATGCTGCAAGACGGAGGCAGCCAGAAGCGTAGTCTTGACGGGATTAGCTATCCCCTCTTATTACGGCATTCTGATTCTCAGTCCACCGATATGGCCCTTTACACATATACCCATGCATATGTAGTGTAGCTCCTTGCTTGTGAGTACTTTTGATGAGTACTCACGGTTGCTTTCTCCCCCCTTTTTGCCCGTTTCCTTTCTACCTGGTTGTCACAACCAGATGTCAGAGCCCAGGAGCCAGACGGCACAGTTGATGACGACTACTACACCGGAGGTGCCTACTACTACGTGCAGCCCGCTGACGACGACCAGGAGTAGTTTAGGAGGATCCCAGGTAGGAGGCATGCGCCTCCTTTGATCCGTATCCCAGTTTGTGCTAGCCATCTTATGGCAACTTGTTTAACTTATGTCTGTACTCAGATATTGTTGCTTCCGCTGACTCGTCTATGACCGAGCACTTGTATTCGAGCCCTCGAGGCCCCTGGCTTGTATTATGATGCTTGTATGACTTATTTATGTTTTAGAGTTGTGTTGTGATATCTTCCCGTGAGTCCTTGATCTTGATCGACACGATTGCGTGCATGATTAGTGTACGATTGAATCAGGGGTGTCACAAGTTGGTATTAGAGCCGACTGCCTGTAGGAATCCCCCTTCCAAACTCCTTGGCCGAAGTCGAGTCTAGACATTGCTAAACTTTTAACTAACATGGTTGTGTGCCTTACGGGCCCACTTAAATGATTTTCTAAAATCTAACTTTAGGTTCTCGAAAACACTTTCTCCCGGAGAGCACCTTCAGTCCAGATGATCACCGGCTGCACCAGAAGATTTCGAAGTTACTCTCCGATACTCTTTTGAGACTTTGTGCCCATTGCTTTTGTAATTCCCTACCACCGAAATATCCCTATGGATAAATTCATACACTTGTCATTCTTACTTTTATTCCCAGTTGATCTTGTTATTACAAGATACCTTGAAATCCTTCCTATTGTTCCGAGAATATCTTGTGCCTACTGCCATGCAGTTCTTTGCCACATGAATATCCCTACGGATAATTCCTCGCACTTGCCAAGTATCCACTCATCCCCAGTTGTCCGTATGTTTCACAAAGTCTTCGAAATACCTTTCGATCTTCCGAAAATCTTCGGCAGCCTATTGCTCTTGAAATTCTTGCTTGCTTTCATTATGGTTAATCCCATAAATCTAGTAATTTTATTGGCATCCTTTGTCACTATCATTTTGACTCCATTGACTCTATATGTGTGCGAATGTACGCAATCATCAGTTGATCCTTATAAATTATCTTTCCGGCTCAGACATCTTTCGAACATGAGCTGGTTCTCGGCCAATCAAATTGCCATCGATTGTACCCCTAAATCTATTCAACTTAGCCATCCTTGATTAGAGCGTTTGCTCCTGATCCCTTGATTTGATAATCATAATTCCTTTGCCATTTAAACATTGAATTATTCAGATGTTCTATAAACCGATGCATTTGCATTATTTCTTCCTCTGATTGGGTATCGATACCCACATCAGCTCCATGTGGATCGCCATATCCACTGTTGGATTATTATCCGACAGTGTCCTTCATAATTAATCACCTTGTGAGTTATTTCTCCGATACATAACACCTTTGGTAAATTGTATCCTCTCCTTTTGCCAACCATGCTCTGCTTTCGATCTGGTGATATTTACTCTTGAAACTTGTGGTATATGTTCCTAAGATGCCCCGATGGGTTGAACCTAAGGTTATGTGGGTTATACTCTACTGGCGTTTCGTCAGATAAAATTTCAACGCTACAACTTCATGGAAAGTGAGAAATGAATGAAAGCTTATGCATTGGATAAGTGGGAGTCGACCTTGAACTTTGTGTTCATGCCCATGGACACGATGGAGATCTTATCATTAAAGCTTCTCTTAAATTAATTATTCCCTTGGTATAAGTTCATTTTATATTTGGGATCTGGCCTTTTGCAATCGTGGTTTCGACAATGTTCTCCTTTAAATACCATTTCTTGTGCAAGTTTAAGCACTTGTCTTCCGTGGAGAAATACCACAGTCCAACCTCTACTTTGATTTGACGTCGAGTATTACCCCCTGGTATCTCGAGAACCGTGTTGCTTCCTGCGAGTCTTCATCTAGTATTGCTTCTAACCGATCTCGGTTTCCCCCCAGGTTCTGAGTTATTAGTCACTCGAGAACACCGATAAGTGAATCGATTCCGCACTCCGATTCAATAACTCTAAGTAATTCTTGTCACTTACGAGTTTAATAATCCTTTAAATCATTCCTAGCCTTATCGGCTATATCATTGTCGTGCAAACTTTTAACTGCGCTACCTGGTCTTTCTCCCTGGAGCAAAATTTTTGATGATGAGGTACGTTGATCTTCTTCATCATATCATTTCGCTTTGGACAGCAAACTTGATTTCGAGTTTGTGTCGTATCCATGGTTCCAATAACTTTTCGCTTCATCATTCCTTTAACTTGATGTCACCGCCGAACAATTACATCTTCATGAAATCTCTCGACAAATGTGTCGTGATCATCATCAGCATTCGGAGCTCTTCCAGGATATCAATTGAATTCATGATGAGAAATACCATCCTTGCCCTCGATGATTTGTGTTGTCATTGACCACTTTATTGCCTTCCCTCCAACACAAACTTGTTCGTGTTATGTGTTATACCTTGAGTCCCTTGCTGTCCAACATTTGTTCTTCTTTACCTTGGAGAATTACCATCTTTTATGTCAAGAATGTCGTGAGGATTACTCCACCTCTTAAGAATTCTTGGTATACTGATACTCCTCACCATCACCATTCTTGCTTAGTCCCCGTGTTGATTCCAACAAGTGAACGTTGTTGTTTGGATTATTTTCTTATAACAACCCTATTTCTTTAAAGTTAATGGTCGACATTTCATTCTTAGACCATTGGTTATCGAATCACCATTATAACATCGGTCATGCTACCTAAGCCCATATTTCGGGTGCGCCTTTCAACCAATGTTTAAATTGGGTATGTTTTCCTCGAGCATACCTCTTTATATCATTGATCTGACTAATTTTATCTCCTTGTTCACATAAGTGTGGGAATCCATCTTTTGAAAATCTCAATGAATTGTCGCTGAGTCAATCAGCCACCTCCTCACCTCTCCTTGAATTAAGGATGAGCTTTTTTTTGGAACTCGCTTCCATTGTACATTTCCCGAGAATCTTACAATGTCGTCTCGTTGATTTGTTTTGCACCTTTTCTTCTCAGGCATCGTGAGTCGGAGGTATCCTAACACCGACCAGATCTAAATCTTGGTCAGATATGATGGTTGGAGCATATTTCCAAGAGTTATAACATTGGTCTTTACATGACCCGGTAAGGTGATGTCATGCTTAGCACACTTTTTTTTTGAAAGATCAGTGACAGTAGGAGAGGCTCCCACTGACTTTGTATTACTCGCCACATGACAGTTACAAGTATGTTACAATGGGTTTTAGGCCCCCCGGCCGTAAGGGTATCAGAAACAAAAACTAGCGGTCCAAATTCACAATGAAATCAGAGAGAAAAGGGTGAACCTTCTCAGGACAGCTATGAATCACCAAACCCAACAAATGTTTGAACCTAGCTAGCCACGCGCCGAACGAGCGCGGGATCCCCCTGAAATGTTGGTTGTTTCTTTCCATCCACAAGCTCCAAGCAGCAAGCAGGAAGATATCCATAAAGAGTGGCCGACGCCAGCTCTCTCTCCCACCATGCAAGATGGCTAGCCTATTGGTTCCTCCTGGCCAGGTCAGACCAACCTTACTCCAGCATTGTTTGGCAAAAGGGCACGCGAAGAAGAGATGTTCCACGGTTTCCTCGGGCGGATTTTGGCAAAGCATGCAAGTGTAGTTGCCCCCGGCTACAGCAAAGTGCCGCCGCTTCAGCATGTTCCTCGTGTTCAAACGATCTACCATAAGCAGCCACCCAAACATCTTAAACTTGATCGGGCATTTGGATTTCCATAGCCATCCAAAAGCCTCATCAGCTTTCACCTGCCCGAAACAGTGGTTGTAGTACTTCTTTGACGAATAACGCCCTAGGTCACAGACCCAAACGTCGGGCGAGCCGGTTCCCAGACTGACATGCAAGGACCCTTGCTGTATCTCTCTGATCTCCTCCCTAGCCTGGACCGAAAGAGGCAGATGGAAGATCATGGCCGGATCAGTGGTCTTGAGAACTTTGGCAATAGAGTCGTCCTCATTCAGAGCAAAAGAGAAGGCTCGCGGATGCGTGTCCATCCGTGTGGAGCCAGTGTCACTAAACCAGACATCCTAGCACACTTGACCGGAGGACCTATTGTTTTAGAATCCTCTTTAGCAATGTTACCTATTCTTTCGTGAGGAAATTGTTAGACTTATACTATAAGTTATTCCTGATGCATCCATTGAGTATCCAAAGTCCGACCTTTGCTTGAAGACCATGTCAATGCTACCCCGAAGCATGTCTGTGGTACTCTGATTTTTGACAAGAACATTTGAAGCCCAATGCTAAATGTTTTCTTGCTCAATTATCCAAACACCGTTGTATGGGTAATGTCATGAAATTTCTCTCCCCTTACCTAAAGAGTTTTCTACATTATATCTTGTGATGGATATCATGCTCTGCTTGTCCTTGGGAAGGATATACCCTTGAAATATGTGTTTAAACACATTTTCCTTTCCATTGTTTGGTTTAACCTTTCTTGTGATCTATATGATCTAAGCAGTAACATTCTTCTGCTTATGTAAACACCTAGGTGTACAATCGTGTCGGTAAGACCCTATTACTATTGTTGATGACATTCCGGTAACCACCGATGGACGAGAACTTTGCCTATTGGTCCACCTCATTCAACGAGCAGGAAAATGGTTCTCTTCATCCCTCGCCCTTGGTACCGATGTTGTTGCCGACATAACCGGCAGACTATCCTCTGACATGCCTTGCTTACATGGTCATGCAAGATGTCACCGCCCTTCCTACTTTTAACCCACATGGTGGGCCATAACCCACAGTTCCACAGGGTCAAAACCTGACTTTCCTGTACCACCTCCCATGTTCCCAAAGTTATTCCTCGCGCGTCACCTCGTAAGTAATTCATGAGCCACCTCCCGAGATCATCAATTCTGGTATCAGACACAATACTTATTCCCGTTATTCTCAACCCCTTTCACACTTTGTTTCAGGCATCGAATGATTGCCTGCCCGCTTGAAATCTCCCCAATACCTCTTTATTTTGCTCTCGATATTTTCTTAAGTTTCAATTCGAGAGTTACTTTCCGCCACCTTCCCCGATGATATCGACCAGATAGTCAACCTTGCAGAGGTCCATTCTTCTGGAATACCCCCTTACTCTGTCGTAAGTACGAAAGAGATCCTGAAGAAAGGACGCCGACTTCATCATGATGACCTGAAGCAGAGAAATGAAGACATCAACGTAATGGATCGACCTCTTCGAGAAGAGCAACCAAGACCGAGAAGAATCGTTAGGATTTCGTGAATCGAACTTTCCCCTTACGCTTCTCCAAATCTCGGACGAGATTTCTTGTAGTGGAGGAGAATTGTGACGCCTTGGATAATTAGGCTACAGTAATCCCACGCTAACGATGCCACGCCACCTTGGTTACTTGTGATAATCTCGCTAGTTCGAACCGGTCCAAATTCAACTTTGAATTGAAGTCAAACAAGAAATTTTCAAACAAAAAAACTAAAAATAAAATGTTAGCGATATGATAAATACATCACCAATAAGATTGGTGGAGGATTCACATTTTTATAAAATGTTTAACTACTCTAAAGTAAATAAAACAGTAGAAAAACTATTATTATTTAAATACCTTTTAAATATTAATAAATTACTAAACTAGTTTATCGCGGGACTAAACCTTAGGTGGCAGTAGTATGTTTAGTTACTCTAACTTAGGAGTTACTTCTACATTTTTAATGTTAAGTATAAAATAAAAACAGAAAAGGGAATTAAGTAAAGAAATAAAAGAAAAGAAAAAAAAGGAAAACACCCCCACCCAGTCGGCCGAACGGCCGACGGCCCTGTCAGCCCACCCCCCGCATGCTCCCTTATCCCCCACCTACCAGAACCCTAACCGACACCTCCCACTCGCCCCCACTCACCCACGTCTCTCCCCCTCTCCTCTCGATCCCATCTAGATCGGGGAGGGGCTCAACCCCGCCACGCCTACCGCGTCGCCCCTGACGGCCCGCCTCGTCTGCTGCCGGCCGAAGGCCTCCCATCGCCGGAGCCACCACGCCGGCCCGCCTTCCTTCTCCTCCCACACGGCGCCTGCCCTCTCGACCCGTACTAGGTCGGGGGCTCGACCCCGCGGCGCCCCAAGACAATGCCGTTTGCCGTCGCCGCCACCTCGCCCCCGTCGTCGATCTGCCTCGCCGGACCTCCCCGAGCCCATCGCTTTGCCCTCGGCCCCAGGTGAGGTCCCCGGCCTCCCTTCTCCTCTGCTCCTGCCGCCATGCCCCACCTTAGTCGCCGCTCGACGCCAAGGCGCCTGACGCGCCCAGGCGTGCCCTCGCCGAGTCGCCCGTGCCCTATCCCGCTTTGCCACACGCTTGCACCCGAGCCATCGGCCTCTTGACGCCGACCCGCACTGGCCCCGCTGCCTCCTGCTCCACCATGGCTGCTGTCCCAACCGCTCCTCCGTGGTCGTTCCCCATGCCGCCTCCTACTGGCGCACTCGCCAGCCATCGCCTCCCCCTCGCTGGCCGCCGCCCACTCGCCGTGCCGCTTGGCCCGGTTATAAACGCCACCGCCGATGGCTCAGGCGGGCGCCCATTCGGCTGGCGCCGTCGCCTGCACGCCCGATCCACTAAGGCCTCAACATCGACAACGGGCTTAGCCCCGTGACGCTTTTGTAAAAAAAGGATTTAAATATATATATAATAAATAAAATATTAATTAATTAATTAAGTAATTAGTTAACTTAATTAATACTGATTAGATTAACCTAATTACTTAGGTTAGTTAATTAATCTATTAGGTTAATTAACACTTAATGACAGCTGGGACCCACATGTCAGTTTGACCCGACCAACGCTACATGATCGCGACGCCATGATGACGCCAAGATACACTATTCTGGATAATGTTAGAATTAAAAAATTTAATAAATTCTAAAAATGTTTTAATCTTTTAAAATTAATATAAAATAAACTGTAGCTCGGATGGAAAAACTTTGTACATGAAAATTGCTCAGAACGACGAGACGAATCCGCATACACAGCCCATTCGTCCGCCACACATCCCTAGCATAGCAAACACATAACTTTCTCCCTCCGGTTCATTTGTCCGAAAACGCGAAACACCGGGAATACTTTCCCGGATGTTTCCCCCCTTTGCCGGTATCACCTACCACTACGTTAGGTCACCCCTAGCACTGCATATTGCCGCGTCTTGCTTTGTGTTACATTGGATTGCTCTGTTATTTATTGTGTTCCCCCTTCGTTACTTCTTTTCGGTAGACTTTGAGACCGGTGCCGATGTCCGTGTGTTCGACTACACTGAAGATGACCCCTCCTTGCCAGAGCAACCAGGCAAGCCCCCCCCCCTCCCTTGATCACCAGATATCTCCTATTCTTCTCTATACTGCTTGCATTAGAGTAGTGTACCAGTTACTGCTTTCCGTTAATCATATTCTGCTGCATAGCCTGTTATTGTTGCTACAGTTGTTACCCTTACCTGCTATCCTAATGCTTAGTATAGGATGCTAGTGTTTCATCAGTGGCCTTACATTATTGTCCGTCTGCCATGCTATACTATCGGGTCGTGATCACTAGGGAGGTGATCATGGGTATATACTATATACTTTATACATGATACATGTGGTGACTAAAGTCGGGTCGGCTCGTGGAGCACCCGCGAGTCATTCACGGATTGGGGGCTGAAAGGACCTTTGTCCCAACGGCCCTCTGTGTGGATCTTTGTGGCGGAGCGACAGGGCAGGTTGAGACCGCCTAGGAGAGACGTGGGCCTGGCTCTATTCGGCATTCGCGGATACTTAACACGCTTAACGAGATCTTGGTATTTGATCTGAGTTGGGTCGTTGACCTTATACGCACTAACCGCCACGTTGGACAAGATATGGGCAACCGGCGTCGTGGTATCAGCCGAAGCATTTCATGACTTCAGCGACTGAGCGATGCGCGCGGGATTGGACTGGAACGCCTGCTAGGCTAGGTCTGCTTTCGGCCGCCCTCGCAACATGCAGGTGTGCTAAGGGCGATGGGCCCAGACCCCTGTGCGCTTAGGTTTAGACCGGCGTGCTGACCTCTCTGTTGTGCCTAGGTGGGGCTGCGACGTGTTGATCTTCCGTGGCCTGGCATGACCCAGAAAAGTGTGTCCGGCCAAATGGGACCGAGCGTGTCGGGTAATGTGGTGCACCCCTGCAGGGAAGTTTATCTATTCGAATAGCCGTGATCTTCGGTAACAGGATGACTTGGAGTTGTACCTTGACCTTATGACAACTAGAACCGGATACTTAATAAAACACACCCTTCCAAGTGCCAGATACAACCCGGTGATCGCTCTCTAACAGGGCGACGAGGAGGGGATCGCTGGGTAGGGTTATGCTACGCGATGCTACCTGGAGGACTTTAGTCTACTCTCTTCTACATGTTACAAGGCGGAGGCTGCCAGAAGCGTAGTCTTCGACAGGATTAGCTATCCCCCTCTTATTCTAGCATTCTGCAGTTCAGTCCACCGATATGGCCCTTTACACATATACCCATGCATATGTAGTGTAGCTGCTTGCTTGCGAGTACTTTGGATGAGTACTCACGGTTGCTTTCTCCCCCCTTTTCCCCCTTTCCTTTCTACTTGGTTGTCGCAACCAGATGTCGGATCCCAGGAGCCATATGCCATAGTCGATGACGACTACTACGCCGGAGGTGCCTACTACTACGTGCAGCCCGCTGACGACGACCAGGAGTAGTTTAGGAGGATCCCAGGCAGGAGGCATGCGCCTCCTTCAATCGGTATCCTAGTTTGTGCTAGCCATCTTATGGCAACTTGTTTAACTTATGTCTGTACTCAGATATTGTTGCTTCTGCTGACTCGTCTATGATCGAGCACTTGTATTCGAGCCTCGAGGCCCCTGGCTTGTATTATGATGCTTGTATGACTTATTTATGTTTTAGAGTTGTGTTGTGATATCTTCCCGTGAGTCCCTGATCTTGATCGTACACGTTTGCGTGCATGATTAGTGTATGATTGAATCGGGGGCGTCACATCTGCCCAGGAACAGTTGCCTGCTGTACTGTTGCGAGAATAAGGACGGAGTTGTGAAGGCCATGCCTCTCTTCGATGAATGGGGGCCACGACCGGTCGGCCTGGAGGGGCATCGGGAGAATCCTGTCGTTGTGGTTCCCTTTCTTGCACCTGATGCTGGGCTCGCCCCAAGTGACGTTGCAGGTGGGCAAGCTCAGGCGGAGATCGGCGGCTCATGTGCTGACGAGCACGTCCCGGGCGGTGATCCTGGGGCATCGTCCTCGGGAGCCTACCACGCCCCTCCCGAGGTGTCGGTTGCTGAAGAGACGCTGTGTGCGACCCCCGAGGCGAAGGCTCCAGGAGCCTCGGGAGATCATGGCGAAACGGTGCCTGGCGTTTCGCTGCAGCCGAACGCCCCTGAAGATATTTTCCCGAGCTCTTCTTCAGTCCCGCTGCGCTCTGGCCGCGACGTTCAGCGTTTCGGTCGCCTTTGTGTGGACTTCGAGGACCTCCGCAAGAGGAAAGGATCCCCTAGCGGCAGCAACGTCTTCGGACCGCTGAAGCGAAGGAAGTACTTCGCTATTGACATGTAAGTATCACACGGTTGTGGCCTTTCATGTGCTGCTTTCTTCTTCTGCCGGCGGTATTTCAGGTCTCCATCAATTGAGGCTACCGGGACTCCCGAGAAGCGGCCTCCTTCTTCCTCAACTCTTCCGCCTGCCTCGAGCGCTCCAAGTCTTGCCCCTCGGGCAGAGTTGGCTGAAGGGGCACTTATGTCTTCCTGGCGCGCTGATCCTGCGACCCCGTCGCCTATCCCCACTGGCCTGGCATGGAGCTTGGCAGGTGTGCCCAAGACAACTCCGCTGGTCTTTGGTGGTAGCTTGTTGGCTTCGATCCTCAGCTCCTCCTCGAGTGGCAAGCCCCAGCAGACATGGGCTTCTCGCAAAGACAGGCTGGTGTCTGGTGCGGCGCCAGCCCCAAGCCTCCTGCCGAGGGATGGCGCGCCATGTGGCGCCCCGACCGCAGCCCCCGAGGCGGAGGATGAAGAAGGTCGGGCGTTTGGGCTTGAGCGCGAGCGGAGCATGCTTCACCATGAGCTCTTCCAGGAGGCGATGAGCACGATGAGCCGGCTTGGTGGGGAGCTCGCGAGTGTTGATTCACGTCTTGAGGCGGAAGGTCTGCGGCTGTTGGAGGAGCGACACAAGCTGAAGGTGGCCATCAGCCTCGACCGCTATCAACGTGACCTTGAGAACGCAAAGGCTGAGGCGTCTCTCAAGGCCTCCTATGAGGCTCGCGAGGCCGATCGCCGCCGTGAGGCCACAGAGAAGCGCGCTTGGGAGCTCCAGGCCTGGGGCGCGTCTCTCGAGCAGCAGGTGGAGGCGCGTAGGGCCGCTCTAGCGTCACTGAGGGGGATGCCCGCGGAGGAAGAGGAGGTATGGAAGCGTGAGGAGGCGTTGCCCCTGGATGCCATGGAGCGTAGCCGCGAGCTCGAGCAACTGGAGACGAGGGAGCATCAAGTTGCCCAAGAAGAGGATGCCGTAGGGGCTCGTGAGGCTGGAGTCGAGGAGGAGGTGAACCACCGGGTGGCCGAGGTTCGCGCGGACCTAAAGGGCAGGTACAACCTGAAGCTGAAGCTCGCGGGTGTGGAGGATGAGGGCAGGGCCGCTGCCCTCAGGCCCAGGTTGGATGAGGCTGAGAGGCGCACGGAAGCCACGGCTGAAGCCCTAGTCATGGCGCAGGCAGACTTGGCCTCCGCCCGCGCCGAGCTGCGCTCCCTCCGGAGACGGGTTAATGATGTAGAGGTCGTCGCGAGGCAGAACACGGAGGAGGTGCTCCGACGCCTAACCCTGGAGCGCGAGCACACCCCCATGCTTCAGGAGCTTCGGAACAGGGCCAATATTGCCCTAGGCCACATTTGCGATGTGGAGGCGCCGACTCCTCACTCGAACGATTACGCTAGCCACCTGACCTTCTTCATCGAGGTGGTGACGCGCCTGGAGGCTCGATCTGCCCAAGCTCGCCAGCTTGTGGAAGAAAGGGGGCGCGGCTTGCTTGAGCGCACTTTCTTGCGCGTCTTCAGCCATCTCCTGAATGCTGACCCCAACTTCGATTTTGACGCCGCCATCGCCCCTGTACCCATGGCTGTCCGGGGCGACCTGGCGCGCTGGGTCGAGGACCGTGTGGACGCGTTGGTCAGGGCCTTCACTTTGAAAGATGATGCGGTGGTGGTCGTCACAGACGAAGGCGGTGTGGTCGATGATGGCGACGGGGGCGTCACCGATGACGGGGATGAGGCCGACGAAGATGACGACGACGCGAGTGATGCGTCTGCAAGTGACGCAGCGAGCGACATCTCCGGCTGATCCCTTGTTCTCCTGTCATTTCTTCCTGCGCACAAACTCGGGCGTGGCCCTTGGAAACTTTTCAGAGCATTTTGAGAGGGGGAGCCCCTCATGTAAACAAATCGCAGTTTTTATTTTTTCATGCGGTGTGAGTTAGTGTCCTTGTGAACTTGTGAATCCTTATGCGAGTTTTCTGCCTTGGTTTACCTTGGTCAGCGCCAACCTTGAGCTTGGCTGTTACGTGCCGAGTTTCTGAGAGCCTTGAGGAGCTCGCCACCCTGCCGGAGGGGGCCCCACATGGAGTGGGCAACGGTTACTGCAAGGCCGGACGCCAGCGTGCCAGTCTGATCCCTTCGCCAGAGCTCGTGAGGGGAAGGCGACAGACAAGAGTCCCGAACAAAGCAAGATCCAGAAGGCAAGAAATTGCTCAAACGAGAAAAGGCTCCCCCCGCGTGCATCGATAAAAACTCAGCTTCAACTCAAATCCAGATCCAAAAAGCAAAGCTACAGAAGGAAAGATCCAAAGCGAAAGGCCGCGTCCGACACCTAGTCTAGTCTTCAGGTCTTCAAGTCTTCTCCCTGTTGAGCCCTGGGACGTCGATGCAGACGCGCAGCCCGGCATCCTCGCCTGGATGGGGAGCTGCGCCTCATGAGTGGCGGTCACCGCGCATGGCCCTCGCGTATTGCAGTTCCTAAGTGGTCTTGGTGATGAACTCCTAAGCGGTGGGCGCTCCTCGCCCTGTGTTCTCCTGAGGGAAACGTGCCGTGAACCACACCTCCAAGTGGTGCCCGAGCGCCTCCTCGTGATGTTGGCAAGGTCTGAGGCCCTCCAGAAGAGAGCCCCCGAGCCCTGCCCGAGAAGGGCGCCGGGCGCGCCTTCCTATGCGATGGAGGGAGGCGCCCCTGGAGAGGGCGCTGATCCTGACAAGGTTCCAGTCGCGACGCCACCCTCCTAAGGTCCTGCACGGCGCAACTACTTCTTCTTCTTGGGGATGACCTCAGGAGGGACCTCGCCCTTGCTGTCGGGTCATCGACTACTGCAGCTTGAAAGGCACGCTCGAGGGAGCACACCGCGTCTCTTTCTGCACATGGGACCGTGATGATTCTGCCGCTTCCCGACCGACATCTTGAGGACATTGTAGCCGTGATGGGTCACTGCCATGAACTTGGCCAGGGCTGGATACCCGAGGATGGCATTGTACGGCAGGCGGATGTGCATGACGTCGAAGTCGATGAGCTCGGTGCGGTAGTTCTTGCATTCTCCAAAGGTGACAGGGAGGCGGACCTGCCCTATCGAGCCTAGAGGCAGGTTCAGGAGCCACGAACGGGCGCCGTTTTTTGAGCGCCATAGGAAACCAGTTCGCCATGACTTTCTCATCGCCATTGGCCGCCTCGATGCTCAGCTCGTAGTGCTACAAGAACTCCGCGGGGTCGGGGTGCCGTCGTAGCGAGGAGGCAGACCTGGCTTGAACTTGCCCGGCCAGGCGATGCTACGCAGCTCGGGAGTGAAGGCGCGGCAGCCGGCCGTGGTCGCTGGGGCCCGTCTTGGAGGTGGAGCTTGGTGCAAGCTGCACGGGGGCCGACCGTGGCAGACGATCCTGGCGCGGCGGTGCAAGGAGTGGCGGAGCGTTCTCTTGCGGTCGAGGGAATTCTTGACAGCTTCTTTCTTCACGCATGGGTACCGGACGCGGTGGGTCACGCCATGGAGCCGCGCGCCTTGGCGCTAGGGCGCCGTCTTGGCGCAGAGGTGGTGGAGGTGCTCCGTGAGCTACGTCGCCTGTAGCTGGCAGAGGGCAAGGCGGAGAGAGGGACGGCGCAGAGGAGCCCCCTGCGGCGCGGACGAGCTCGGCGATGCGGTCGAGCCAATCCTCATAGAGGTCGTCGACCGATCGGTAGCGCAGGAGCTCGTGCGCCATGAGGAGCGCGGCCCGTGCGTCCATGGGAGCGCCACGAGCGTGAGACGAAGAACCTGCGGGAGTCCGTGATGGGATGGCGGTGCGGCCATCCCGCCGCACCGAGGGGTGTAGCGAGGACGCTTGCTATTCGTTCCCCGCCGGGCCGATGGCGGCGTTGGCGTCGGGCGATGGAGAACGATGAGGTGGCCCGCCGACAGGAGCCGTCTGAGTGACACGGGTGACGAGGGCAGCCCGGCGCTCAGCACGAGCACAGCGAGCGTCCGCCATGGAGGCGACGGAGCAACTGGACGCAAAGCGACGGAAAGGAAGCTTTGGCGCACCCCTACCTGGCGTGCCAAATGTCGGATCACGGGTTCCGGCAAAACCCTCAAGGTTCGAACACTAGGGTGCGCGTGAAGATTTCCTCCCTACCAATCCAGGTCCTAACTGGCTAAGATCTCAAGAACGAACTCGACGAACTCACAACACAAAAGACACAAGATTTATACTGGTTCGGGCCACCGTTGTGGTGTAATACCCTACTCCAGTGTGGTGGTGGTGGATTGCCTCTTGGGCTGATGATGAACAGTACAAGGGAAGAACAGCCTCCTGAGGTTGAGGTGTTCTTGTGCTCGGTGCGTGGCTAAAGGATTAGGTGAGATGCCTCTGAATGAGTTATCTTCTACGGTGGTGGCTAGTTCTACTTATATAGGCCTTGGTCCTCTCCCCAAATATTGAGCTGGAAGGGAGCCAACAACGGCCAATTTGAAAGGGGACAGCTAGTATAGCTTATCCTGACAAAAGTAGTCTTCGCCTGCAAAAGGCTCTGGTGGTGACGCCGCCTTGGGCTCCATGGTGACCTCCGTCTTGCCGTCTTGCAGGTGTTGGCCTCGTTGTACCGATATGGAAACCTTTGCTTGATGCCTCGGTACTCTGCGCCTGCGCTTGCCTCCTTAGCACCAAAGGGGAAACAAGGACACTGCGTGCGCTGGCGCCCGCCTGGCCTCGATCGTCATGGCTCACGTCACAAGAACCTCGCAAGGTTTGCCCTGCCTTGATCTCTCCACTCCTCGCGAGGCAACCTGGTGAGGCCGCTCCTAAGGAGGTCTTGCATCGTCCGCTTCGCGAGGCTTGGCGCCTCGCGAGGGTCTTGAGTGCCTTGGTGATGAAGATGGGCCGTACATGCCTGCTAGCTCAGCCACGCCGTGGGCCGCATGTAGGCAAGTCTGGGGACCCCCATTCCCAGAACGCTGACACCCACGCCCCGCCAACCGTAGTAGGGATTCCCCGTGATCCCATAGGTGTACTCCCTGAGCCCCGACAATATCTATCAACTGTAAAAAATTCAGAATTTTTATGCACCCCAGTAATTTTAAACAAATCAGTTACTGGGCGCAAAAGTTTCTGTTTTTGCACAGAATCAAGTCAACTATCATCCACACTATCCCAAAGGCTTTACATGGTGCTTTATTGAAACAAAAGCTATAAAAAATGATTACTACAGTAGCTTAATCATGTGAACACGCAAAAACAGTAGGTATAAATATTGGGTTGTCTCCCTACAAGCGCGTTTCCTTAATGCCTTTTTAGATAGGCATGATGATGTCAATGATGCTCACATGAAAGATAGGAATTGGAACACAAAGAGAGCATCATGAAGCATATGACTAGCACATTTAAGCCTAACCCACTTCCTGTGAATAGGGATTTTGTGAGCAAATAATTTTTGGGAGCAAGAATCAACTAGCATAGGAAGGCAGAACAAGTGCAACTTCAAAACTTTCAACATAAAGAGAGGAAACTTGATATTATTGCAATACCTACAAGCATATGTTCCTCTCTGATACTAATTTTAAGTGGCATCATGAATGAATTCAACAATATAACTATCCCATAAAGCATTCTTTTCATGATACATAAGCATAGAAATTTTATTACTCTCCATATAAGCAAATTTATTCTCATGAATAGTAGTGGGAGCAAACTCAACAAAATAACAATCATGTGAGGCATAATCCAATTGAAAATTAAAATCATGATGACAAGTTTCATGGTTATCATTATTCTTTATAGCATACATGTCATCACAATAATCATTATAGATAGCAATTTGTGCTCATAATCAATTGTAATCTCTTCCAAAATAGTGGAATCATCATTAAATGAAGTCATGCCCTCTCCAAATCCACTTTCATAATTATTACAATAGGATTCAACACCGTCCAAAATAGTGGGATCATTATTACCTAGAGTTGACACTCTTCCAAACTCACTTTCATCAATATAAACAGTAAGGTAACTAGTAACAAAAGTGAGCAAAAACGGTATTGCAATGCTTGAAAACAAGGCCTAGGGTTCATACTTTTACTAGTGCATGTTCTCTCAACAATGATAACATAATTAAATCATGTGGCAATTCCTCAACGTGTGATGAAGAGTCACTCCAAAGTTCCTCCCGCGGAGAACATAAGATGAAATTGCTTGTGGGGTACGAAACCACCTCAAAGTTATTGTTTTCCGATCAATCCGCTGAGCTATTCCTATAAGTGTCACAAACAGCCCTAGTGTTCGTAGTAAAATAACACCATATGATACACATCAATCAACCCTGATGTCACCTAGATACTCCAATGTCACCACAAGTATCCGTGGGTCAATTATACAATATGCATCAAACAACTTCAGTATGATAATATTCAATCCAACATAAAGAACCTCAAAGAGTGCCCCAAGATTCCTACCGGAGAAACAAGGACGACAACGTGCATCAACCCCTATGCATAGATTACCCCAATGTCACCACGGTAATCCGCAAGTTGAGTGCCAAAACATACATCAAGTGAATCAATAGAACACCCCATTGTCACCACGGGTATCCCACGCAAGACATACATCAAGTGTTCTCAAATCCATAATAGTATTCAATCCGATAATAGTGAAACCTCAAAGTTAAAATTCAATTCATCGAAAGAAGGTATAGGTGGAGAAACACAATATGATTCAACTATAGTAACAAAGCTTGCGGTACATAAAGATCATGCCAAATCAAGAACACGAGAGAGAGAGAGAGAGAGAGAGAGAGAGAGAGAAAGAGAGAGATCACATAGCTACTAGTACATACCCTCAGCCCCGAGGGTGAACTACTCCCTCCTCGTCATGGAGACCGCCAGGATGATGAAGATGGCTTCTAGTGATGGTTTCCTCCTCGGGCAGGGTGCCGGAACAGGCTCCCGATTGGTTTTTCGTGGGTACAGAGGCTTGCGGTGGCGGAACTCCCGATCTATGTTTCTTTCTGGGGGTTTCGGGATTTATAGGAATTTTTGGCGTCGGTCTCACATCAGGGGGGGCGCTCGAGGGGCCCACAAGCCAGGGCGTGCCCTGTGGACTCCTCTTCCACCTCCTGGGCTAGCTCCGATGCTCCGTGGGTCTCTTCTGGTCCATAAAAAATCACCGTAAACTTTCAGCTCGTTTGGACTTCGTTTGATATTCCTTTTCTTTAAAACTCAAAAACAAGAAAAAAACTGGCACTGGGCTTTAGGTTAATAGGTTAGTCCCAAAAATAATATAAAATAGTATATTAATGCATATAAAACATCCAAAACAGATAATATAATAGCATGGAACAATCAAAATTATAAATACGTTGGAGACGTATCAGCGCCGCAGAACTGACCTCCTCCACCTATAAAAGGGCATCTGAGCTCGCCATACTTGACATAACCCTCCACAACTCTCCTGAAGCCAACCCAAGCAACAGGGCGGCCGGAGGAGGCCGTCTTCCTCGTATCTGGAAACCACGATCGCCGCCGCTCTCCGGTTGATAACGAAACAACCAGTGCCTTCCCCTCGACTATTTCTTCACCACTATTCTCCTAGAACCCCCACCGATCCATCCCACCCACTAAATTCACCAGAGCAAAGCCCCTGGGCGAAGTCCCCTTCCTACCCGATGCCACCGTCCGCTGGGATGCTCGTCGCTGGCGATTCAGAGAACCCCGGTGGCTAAGGCATAGCTCTCCAGGTTCGTCTCGGTAAGAGGAGCACGCCCGCGTGCTCAGCTCGCCGAGGGGCGCCTCCAATCGCTGGAACCTTCGCCCTATTCTGCCGGAGGAGACGACACGGGCGGCTGACCAGTCAAACATGATTGGTGGGCCCGCAGGTCCCTCTGTCAGCGACACCCACATACCGCGCCTGACTTAAGTGAAGGTGTATTTCCATGAGAAAATGGAGGGAAGATTATTTTCAAACTTTTGGAGTGCACAGCACCCTTCTGCATGTCCAACTCAAGCATCTTGAACACTTGATATGGTGAATGCATAGATGTTTGTTTGCAAGAATAATTGGATCATGATTATGTTGAATTTAAATAAAACTTGCATATGGCTTTTTTTGCATGCATGATCCATTGATATTTTGTTGCCCTCATTTAAACATGAAGTATAAGTGAGTATGGTTATTTCACGTGCCACATATGCCTATATTGGTCCGAAATACTCTGCAGGAAGAATCAGTCACGAGAAAAGTGAATGAGAGACTGAAATCTTGTTCTGACAAGAATGTTCAGTGAGGGCATGTTGGGAACATGCCAATTGTTGACCCTGTTGGTGGCTACCAAGGAAATATATTGTGCTAACTTCTACCTCTTGAGCTTGCGTTGGTTTTTCCCTTGAAGAGGAAAGGGTGATCCAGCAAAGCAGAGTAAGTATTTCCCTCAGTTTTGAGAACCAAGGTATCAATCCATTAGGAGACAACGCGCAAGCCGCCGAATACCTGCACAAACAAAGACCCACTTGCACCCAACGCGATAAAGGGGTTGTCAATCCCTTCACGGTTATTTGTAACATGAGATCTGATAGAGATGGATAATCGTTAAAGTAATATTTTTGGTATTTTTGGTTTATGGAACGGAAAGTAAAAGATTGCAAAGAAAGTAAATTGGAAACTGAAATTGTAGATCGGAAACTTATATGATGGAAAATAGACCCCGGGGGGCATAGGTTTCACTAGAGGCTTCTCTCAAGAGAGAAATTATTATGGTGGGTGAAAAAATTATTGCCAAGCAATTGATAGAAAAGCGCAAAGTTATGATGATATCTAAGGCAATGATCATGAATATAGGCATCACGTCGGTGTCAAGTAGACCGAAATGATTCTGCATCTACTACTATTACTCCACACATCAACCGCTATCCAGCTTGCATCTAGAGTATTAAGTTCATAAAGAACGGATTAACGCCTTAAGGAAGATGACATGATGTAGAGGAATTAACTCAAGCAATATGATGAAAACCCCATCTTTTTATCCTTGATGGCAACAATACAATATGTGTCGGTTCCCCTTCTGTCACTAAGATCGAGCACCACAAGATTGAACCCAAAGCTAAGCACTTCTCCATTGCAAGAAAAACCAATCTACTTGACCAAACCAAATCGATAGTTTGAACAGACTTGCAAAGATATCAAATCATGCATATAAGAATTCAGAGAAGATTCAAATAATATTCATAGATAAGCTGATCATAAATCCACAATTCATTGGATCTCGGCAAACACACCGCAAAAGAGTATTACATTGAATAGATCTCCAAGAACATCGAGGGGAACTTTGTATTGAGAATCAAAGAGAGAGAGAAGAAGCCATCTAGCTACTAGCTATGGACCCGTAGGTATGAGGTAAACTACTCACGCTTCATCGGAGAGGCAATGGTGTTGATGTAGATGCCCTCCGTGATCAATCCCCCTCCGGCAGGATGCTGGAAAAGGCCCCAAGATGCGATCTCATGGGTACAGAAGGTTGCGGCAGTAGAAAAGTGGTTTCATGGCTCCCTTGGAATTTTTTGGGGTATTTGAGAATATATAGGAGGAAGATCTAGGTCAGGGGGTCACCGAGGGGCCCACAAGGTCGGGGGCGAGCCCTACCCCCTGGGCGCACCCACCACCGTTGTGGCCACCTCGTAGCTCTTCTGACTTGCACTCCTAGTCTCCTGGGTGTCTTCTAGTCCAAGAAAAATCATCGCGAAAGTTTTATTCCATTTGGTATTCCTTTTCTGAGAAACTCAAAAACAAGGAAAAAAAGGAACTGACACTAGGCTCTAGGTTAATAGGTTAGTCCCAAAAATCATATAAATAGCATATTAATGTATATAAAACATCCAAAATAGATAATATAATAGCATGGAACAATCAAAGATTATAGATACGTTGGAGACGTATCAAGCATCCCCAAGCTTAATTCCTACTCGTCCTCAAGTAGGTAAACGATAAAAACTGAATTTCTTATGTGGAATGCTACCTAACATATTTATCCATGTAATTCTCTTTATTGTGGCATGAATGTTCAGATCCATAAGATTTAAAACAAAAGTTTAATATTGACATAAAAACAATAATACTTCAAGCATACTAACAAAATAATTATGTCCTCTCAAAATAACATGGCCAAAGAAAGCTTATCCCTACAAAATCATATAGTCTGGCTATGCTCCATCTTCATCACACAAAATATTCAAATCATGCACAACCCCGATGACAAGCCAAGCAATTGTTTCATACTTTTGATGTTCTCGAACCTTTTCAACTTTCATACAATACATGAGTGTGAGCCATGGACATAGCACTATAGGTGGAATAGACGATGGTTGTGGAGAAGATAGAAAGAAGGAGATAGTCTCACATCAACTAGGCGTATCAACGGGCTATGGAGATGCCCATTAATAGATATCAATGTGAGTGAGTAGGGATTGCCATGCAACGGATGCACTAGAGCTATAAGTATATGAAAGCTCAATATGAAAACTAAGTGGGTGTAGCGACCCGACCTCAGACGGTCAAGTATCTGTGCTTCAGTGTCATCCCTGGATGGGTAATGCTGACACACACAGTACTCGAAGGATTTATAGCAGAGTTGCAATCACACACTTATTATATCGATAGTCTCCAAAGAGAACTTATTACAATAAATATGGCTTAAGGCCATCTAAATAAGATAACAGCGGAAGGCTTGGAAGATAAAGTGAGTCCAACAACTCCAACGGCATAGCTGAGTGCATGACAACGGCCTAGCTAATCTTAGTCCTCGTCTGAAAAATCTGCAACATGATACGTTGCAGCACGAAAACGGGTCAGCACATGGAATATGTTGGCAATGTAACACAGTAGAGTAATGAACAGATAAAGGCTATCATTACCTGCATATATGGCTGGTGGAGGCTCTATGGTTAATATGTTTTTGCCAAAAGCAAGTTTTTTCCCTACAACAAAGGAATATAGTTTATTTAACTATCATGGTAGTTGAAACATCATTGAGAAGGTTCCCCCAACTCAATCCCAATTAGAAGTAATTATCAACCCAAAAAAATTAATTTAGAGTGATGAGATCCATATGATAATCCAAGAACCAGATACTCAAGATGTCCATAATCGGCCCAATTAGAAGTAATTATCAACCCAACAAAATTAATTTAGAGTGATGAGATCCATATGATAATCCAAGAACCAGATACTCAAGATGTCCATAATCGGGGACAGGACTAACCATGATTAGTTTGTACACTCTGCAGAGGTTTGTGCACTTTTTCCCACAAGACTCGATCTCCTCCGTTATATTTCTCGCACTACATGGTGTTTGAGAAACGGATGACCGAGACACAGTCTTTCAGAAACATTAACTCTAATCCCGGGTGGACAGTTACACCTACTTTCTCTCTACATCTGCTAGCCCACCACTGGGAGAGGTCATGCAACATACCCAACTATGCTAGAGCCCATAATAGCTTGTGGCTGCACACGGAAGTTTCAAGCATGAAGAATCTTATGATCCCTTTGAGCCTAGGTGGCGGACCTTAGGATGATCACACGAGTACTCCGGGATATCCTAGGACAACACTGGATTCTCCAGGTGCCCACAAGCAATCCACCCAGATGTGTATTAAAGTTGCCACCTTAAGTTAACCATTAATTAACAACTCACATCTGTCATGGATCTCAAAAACCAAACCACGTCTACGAGAATAGCATGGCAATATAAGCATAATGTAGAATGGTTTGAAAATAAACAGGTAATAGGTTCTACCTCAGCAACTACTTCCCGAACCCACATGTTAAGAGATCCTACTCATGCAATGTGTGAGGGTTGTATCTAATGCACAAAACCTAGGTATGAAAAAGGTATGATCAATGTGTTACTTGCCTTGCTGACGATCCGCAAAACCTAGTGACTCGTAGTAGCACGCTTCGCACTCCGGGAATTCTATCGCAAACAACCAATAGCATACATAAGCACTCAAGCAATGAAGCATGGTTAAAACTCAAATAACAAGATCTAACCAGAAAGTTCAGATGAAGAACTCTGGTTTGCAAAAAGAATCAAATCAAACGGAGCAACGAAACTCAAACTACGAAAGAGACAAGATCCGATTACTAATCTGGACTAAAGTAAAATTTACTATTTCAAAATCTTGTTCAAGTTGGTTAAACAGAAAGAGGGCTTCGAGACGAAGACCTAGGCGCTTGAATTGCCTGATTCCGATAAACGAGCGAAAAGATAAACTAAAACGAAAATCAAGGCAGAAATCACGATCGAAAATAATCGCGGAAACACCCAAAGAAAAACTGACAAACAGGCTAACAAACGAATGTTCGCTGTCTGCGACTAATGGAAGAACAACGTTCGTTAAAATGAACGTACATACGAACGTCTGCTAAATAAATAAACCGACGGAAAAACCGAGCCGATCTAATAAAAAAACGAAACTGATTTTAGAAATAAAACTGATCGGTTTTTTAAAAACCGGCGGCTACCTCGGCGTTCGTGACAACGGTGGCGGCTACTCCGGCGGCGGCGCGGCGGCTCCCATGAGTGGCAGCGGATTCGGCAAGCAAGCGGCGCGAAGGCTCATGGCGGCGGCTACTAGGGTTTGGGGCACGGGACGGGCTGCAGGAGGGGGGTCGCGGGGCGGCTTATAAGGCCGGTCGGGTCGAAGTCCAGGTCGGACACGACCCGGTAAGGAGGTAACTTTTAAAAAAAAATCTGATGAGCAGAAAAACAAAGGAAAGAAATACTAAACGGACTCCAAAAATCCCAAAATAAATTTTCCCGTCCTCTAAAAATTTGCCGGACAACATGAACATTTATTTGGGCCTCTAATGCAATTTTGACAAACGCATATTTTTCCTAATTCAAATAAAATAGCGATAAAAACAAAATAAAATATATTATTTGATTTTAGTATTTTTCCTCCAATATTTCCTTTATTTTGGAGAATTCATATTATCTCCTCGCATTTATTTTTAGTATGAAATATTCTCAGAGAGAAAAACTATTAAAACCAAAATGATCCTAGTTTTGGTATTTGAGAAAAATTCAAATATGAGAACGGTGAAATCCCCAATTCTCTCCGAGGGTCCTTGAGTTGCTTAGAATTTCGAGGATCGCGAAATGAAATGCAATAAAATATGATATGCATGAATGACCTATGTATAACATTACAAATTGAAAATTTGGGATGTTACAAACCTACCCCCCTAAGATGAATCTCGCCCTCGAGATTCGGGTTGTCTAGAAAATAGGTGTGGGTGGTCTTTGCGTAGATCATCCTCTCTTTCCCAGGTGGCTTCATCCCGGTATGGTGGCTCCACTGAACTTTGCAAAACTTGATAACCTTGCTGCGAGTAACTCGGCTGGCAAATTCGAGAATGCTGACTGGTTTCTCCTCATATGTCAAATCACTATCTAACTGAATTGCTTCTAGGGGCATTGTATCTCTCAAAGGAATGTCGGCCATCTCTGCATGGCACTTCTTCAACTTGGAAACGTGAGACACATCATGTACTCCTAACAGTCCTTCGGGTAACTCCAACTTGTAGGCAACCTCTCCCATACGTTCCAAAACTCGGTATGGTCCTACAAATCTCGGGGCTAACTTTCCCTTAACTCCAAAACGTTTAACTCCTCGCAGAGGTGACACTCGTAGATATGCTCTGTCTCCGATTTCATAGACTACCTCCTTGCGTTTTGAATCTGCATAACTCTTCTATCTGGAATGAGCTACCTTCAGCCTATCTTGAATCAGCTTAACCTTCTCTTCTGACTCTTTAATCAAATCCGGTCCAAACAATTGACGGTCCCCAACTTCATCCCACATCAACGGTGTTCTGCACCTTCTTCCATACAGGGCTTCAAACGGTGCCATCTTCAAATTGGCCTGGTAGTTGTTGTTGTATGAGAACTCCACGTAGGGTAAATTGTCATCCCAACTAGATACGTAGTCTAGCGCACGAGCTCTCAACATGTCCTCCAGAATCTGATTGACTCTCTCAGTCTGTCCATCTGTCTATGGATGAAAAGCTGTACTAAACTCTAGCCTGGTACCCAAATTCGGGTGCAACTGATGCGAAAACTTTGAAGTAAACTGTGTTCCTCTATCTGATACGATGGTCCTCGGAACTTCGTGCAGACATACGATCCTGGTCATGTATATCTTGGCAACTTCGCACTTGTATATGTGGTTTTCACTGGGATAAAGTGAGCAACCTTGGTCAAGTGATCCACTACTACCCAGATAGAATCATATCCCGATCGGATCCTGGGTAATCTGGTGATAAAATCCATGCCAAGCATATCCCACTTCCATTTGGGTATCGGCATAGGCTGTAGTAATCCTGCTGGCTTCTGATGTTCTGCCTTCGCTCTCTGACATACATCACTTATGGCTACATACTCGGCAATATCCTTCTACATACCAGTCCACTAGAAACGCTCCTTCAAATCCAAATACATCTTGGTGTTTCCGGGATGTATCGAGTATGGCGAGTCATGAGCTTCTTAAAATATCAACTTCCTGATCTCTGCATTATTAGGCACATAAATGTGGTCCTCGAACCACAAGGTGTCGTGCTCATCCTCACGAAAACCTTTGGCCTTTCCTTTGCTCATTCTATCCTTTATTTCAGCAATCTCCTTGTCATCCTTCTGGGCTTCATGGATCTTTCCCAATAATGTAGACTGAACTTCCATCGCTGCAACAAAACCTCTAGGAACTATCTCCAAACGTAGCTCCCTTAGATCCTCCGCTAACTCCTTTGGCATTCCTCCGCTTAAGAGGGTATTGACATAACCCTTCCGGCTCAAAGCGTCAGCTACGACATTGGCCTTTCCTGGATGATAGTGCAGCTTCATATCATAATCCTTTATAAGCTCCAACCATCTCCTCTGCCTGAGGTTCAGCTCCTTCTGTGTGAAAATGTACTTCAAAATCTTATGATCCGTGTACACATCACAACGGTTTCCAATAAGAAAATGTCTCCAGGTCTTTAGCGCATGCACTACTGCTGCTAACTCCAAGTCATGCGTGGCATAATTCAACTCATGCGGTCGAAGTTGTCGTGAGGCATATGAAACAACTCTTCCGTCTTGCATAAGTACTCCTCCAAGTCCTAAGAAAGAAGCATCGCAATACACTTGGAAATCCTTGCGTATATCCGGCAGAATTAGCACTGGGGCTGTAGTCAGACATTTCTTCAACTCCTGGAAACTGGCCTCACATTCTTATGTCTATTTGAACTTAGTGTCCTTCTTCAACAACTCCATCATGGGCTTCGCAATTTTAGAGAAATTCTTAATAAATCTCCAATAGTATCCCGCAAGTCCAAGAAAACTGCGGATCTCTCCAACTGAAGTGGGTGCCAACCACTCCATGACAGACTGAACCTTGGTAGGGTCCACTGCTATACCCTCTCCTGATATAACATGTCCAAGAAATCCAACTTCCTTCAACCAAAACTCACATTTGCTGAACTTGGCATACAACTGAGGTTCCCTGAGCTTCTCGAGAACCAAACGCAAATGCTCCTTATTCTCCTCCTCATTCTTTGAGTATACCAAGATATCATCAATGAACACCACGACAAACTTATCCAAGAACTCCATGAACACCTTGTTCATCATACTCATGAAATAGGCAGGGGCATTAGTCAATCCGAATGACATAACCGTATACTCATATAACCCGTACCTCGTGGTAAAAGCGGTCTTAGGTATATCCTTTTCTCGAATTTTCAGGTGGTGATATCCTGATCGCAGATCGATCTTCGAAACACTTTAGCTCCTTGCAGCTGGTCAAACAAATCATTGATCATCGGCAGTCGGTACTTGTTCTTGATCGTCACTTCATTCAACGCACGATAATCAACAACCATTCTCAATGATCCATCCTTCTTCTCCACTAAGAGTATTGGGGCTCCCCATGGTGATGAACTCCGTCGGATGTAACCTTTATCCAACAACTCCTTAATCTGTTTCTTGATGTCCTCCAGATCATTCGCGAGCATCTGGTATGGTCTCTTTGATATAGGCCCGGTGCCTGGCAACAGCTCTATTAAAAACACGATGTCTTGATCTGGCGGCATGCCTGGTAACTCCTCTGGAAATACATCTGGGTAATCCTTCACAATAGGCACTTCCTCGTGAACAACTCCCGTGAGAGAATTTACTTGGGTTCTCCTGGGCGCATGCCTGGATACATACTTGATCCTTTTTCCCTCCGAGGTGGTAAGCAGAATTGACTTAATGGCACAATCGATATTTCCTCCATACATCGACAACCAACCCATTCCTAGTATCACATCCAATCCTTGCGACTCCAGAATTATCAAGTCGGAGGGGAAAACATGACTACATATGGTTAATGGCATCTGAAAACATCCACTGCTTGCCATATACTCAGCTCCGGGTGAGGTTACTAGCATAGGTGTCCTAAGAACTTTAGTGGGCAACTTATACTTATCCACAAATCCCCTTGATATGAATGAATGCGATGCACCAGTATCAAAAAGAACGATTGCAGTAAACGACTCCACTAAAAACTTACCGATAACTGCATCTGGTTGCTCTTCAACCTCCTCCACGTTCACGTGGTTCACTTGTACTTTGTTAAATGGATTGGGCTTCTTCCTAGAGCTCCCATTACCATTTCCGTTCTTCTCTTCAGGGCACTCAGTGGCATAGTGTCCAGTCTTCCCGCACTTGAAACAAGTAATGTGACTTAGGTCCCTCTTGGCGGGTGTGGCTGGATTGGAGCTGTTCTGATTGCTGTTTGCTCCATTCCCATTCCCATTATTTGGGCCATTATCATTATGAGAACTCCCTCCATTGTGAGTGTGGCCTCCATGGTTATGAGTAAGCCCTCCCGAGTTCGGGGTAAAGCGAGGCTTCTGCTGAGCTCCTGAATTGTACTTCCATTGTCCATATTTCCTCTTGCGGCTCTCTATCTGCTGCTTCTTCCCTTCGATCATGAGAGCTTTATCTACCAACTCCTGGTAGTTGTTAAATGTTGCCACCATTAAATGCATACTCATCTCATCATTCAGGCCTTCCATAAACTTCTCTTGCTTCGTGGCATCAGTGGCCACATCATCTAGGGCATAGCGGGATAACTTGCTAAACTCATCCACGTACTGCCCCACAGTACGGTTCCCTTGGAGTAAGTTGCGAAACTCACGCTTCTTCATGCTCATAGCTCCCGTTGAGACATGGGCTGTGCGGAATGCTTGCTGAAACTGATCCCATGTGATATTGGCTATAGGAAAAGTGGTTGTGTAATTCTCCCACCATGAGGCTGCTGGTCCATCCAATTGGTGTGCGGCAAAACGCACCTTCTCAACATCTATGCAACCTGCGGTGGTAAACTCCCTTCCAATCCTGCGCAGCCAGTCATCCGCAACTATTGGCTCGGTGCTACTTTAAAACACCGGAGGCTGCAACCTCAAAAAATGGGCTAAGTTATCAACTGGAGGTGGTGGCGGTGGGCTGTTGTTGTTGTTGCCTTGGTTCTGAACTAACAACTGCATCAAGGCATTCTGCTGCTGGATCAACTGAGTGAGCTCCGGTGGGAAGACAAATCCGGTATCACGTCTTGGAGGCATCTGATGGGTTTAGAGGGAAGAGATTAGAATAGAATGAGGTCTAGTGAGAAAGCACTACCCATATGCACATGAGACAAACACAATCATATCATATCACTCAATCAATCAAGCAAGGGCATACAATCAGTCTAACTATCATACAGTGCTTAGACTATACTATATACATGGGGGAATACTACTTGATCATATGGTGGTCTACTAGAAATTTTGATCGGTGGAAGACTCCATAATATCTGCTCCAGCTTCATCTTCATAGTCATCATCACTACTGTCGGGGTCGGAGTCGGTGTCGTCGATGATGATGTAGTCTTTAGAACGTATCTCCTTGGGTTCGTCGTCATCTCTTCCTGGTGCGGGGTCTCCCATGAACACTCCGATATTGTTTATCTGGTCATCTGTAACATCCCAAATTTTCAATTTGGAATGTTAAACATTAGGTCATCATGCATATCATATTTTCTCGCATTTTCCGATCCTAGAAATTTCACGCAACTCAAGGACCCTCGGAGAGAGTTGGAAGTTTCATAATTTTCATATTTGGGATTCCCAAATTTTGAAAATAGGATCATTGGATTATTTAAATTATCTTCATAACGTTTTTCCTATAAAAATATCCTGAGAGGGAATAATATGACTTTCCCAAACAAATAGGAAAAATGAAGATATTATAAATAAACCCAAATTTGGTTTTCGGAGACTTATTTTGCTTAGGCAAAATGAGCATTTAAAATATTTTTCATGTATTTTGTTTTAAAAGTTCATTTTGTTCGATTCAATTTTAGGAGTCGGAGAAAATTTGTTTTAATTAATTTGGAGTTCGCTTCGATATTTATTTTATTTGTTTTGTTTTAAAGTTTAAAAAAAAACGCGCCCCTGGACCGAGGCCCACTGCCCAGCCAGCCAGCCCTGTGCCCACCGCCTCCCGGCCCACCTCCTCTCCCTCCTCCTCGCGCCCGAGTCCCGCTCGGGGCAGCGGCCGCCTTGCCGCCGAGTCCCGCCCGCCCGACTCCCTCGCCCCCTCCCCAAGCAACCGCCCCCCTCCCTCCTTAAATACCCCGGCCCCCCCTCTCTCTCCTCACATCGCCCCGCCCGCTGACCCCACGCCAAGCCCAAGCCCCCGCCGTGGAGCCGCCAGGCCGCCGCCCTTCGCGCCCATGCAACCCCGCCGCCCCCTCGCCTCCCGACCCCGCCGCCGCCAACCGGAGCCCCGGAGAGCCTCCGGCGATCACCGGAGGTAGCCACCGCCGCCCGCGCCCGATTCGGTTTTCTTCCCCGAACCGTCCGGTTTTTTTTTAAAAATATGTTCGGTTTTTTTAAAAAAACCTAGATTGGTTTTATTTTTTTCGGTTTTCTTATTTAACGGACGTTCACCGAACCGTTCGTTTCAAAGGAACGCGTTCGTTAGATTCGTTCTAACGAACGCTCGCTTTTTAACTCGTTCGTCGTTTTCTTTTTAACCGAATTAACCCGTTATTTTCGATTTGATTTCAGATCTGATTTTCAAAACTGTTTTATTTCTCGCTCGTTTATCGGAATCAGTGATTCAAGCGCTGGAGTTTAGAATATGAAACCGCCGTTCGACTACCCTACTTTCACAGAGTTTGCCACTGTGAAATTTTGACCTAATTTTGGATCGCTAACCGAGAGGTTTCTCTCTCGAGTTTCGACTTTCGAGTTTGTTTTGATTCGATTCTTTTGCAACCAGGGTTCTTAAGTTGAACTATCTGGTTAGATCTTTTATTCGAGATTTCCTGCATTAGATGAATACTTATTGTATGCTTGTTGTTTGTCTGCGTTAGATCACCGGTCGCCGCTTGTTACTTGAATCTCTAGGACTCGCGGATCATCAGCAAGGCAAGTAACACTTTGATCATACCCTTCTACTACCCAGTTTTATGCATTAGATCTATTCCTCAAACACTTGCATGATTAGGATCTAATTAAATTGTGGGTTTGGGAAGTAGATTGAGGTAGTACCTATTACTGTTTTACTTATGAAACCTTGGGAGTTACTTCTACGTTTGCTTGTTCATGCCATGCTATGCTAGTAGACGTGGATTGGGTGAGTGAATATCCATGACAGATGTGAGATTGTTAATTAATGGTTTATTTAAGGTGGCAACCTAACACACATCTGGGTGGATTGAGGCACTGGTTTCTATCAGACTTGCTGTATTTCTTCGGACCGCCACCCAGTGCTCTAAGGGATCATAAGATTATTCAAACTGAAACTTCCGTGTGCAGCCACAAGCCAATTATGGGCTCTGGCGTAGTTGACTAAGTCGTGCGAACTCTTACGGGTAGGCTAGCTGATGTAGGGGATGTAGGTTGGTACGGTCTACCCACATGTAAGGTGCTAGCGCTTCGAAAGACTATGTCTCGGTCATCTGCTTTCTCAAACACCATGCAAAGTCGAGAACCAAGCGGAGGCGATCGAGTCTTGTGGGGAAAAGTCATAAACCTCTGCAGAGTGTATAAACTAATCATGATTAGCCGTGTCCCGGTTATGGACAATTTGAGTATCCTGTAATTGAATATCATGTGAATCTCAACATGTTACTTCAAATAAAAGTTATTGGGTTTTGATGAGTACTTTTAATTGGGATTGAGGATCTTGTCAACCATCTTCAATGTTTAACAACCACCATGATAGTTAAATAAAATTATTCCTTTGATGTAGGGAAAAATCAGCTTTATGCAAATGTAACCAGAGAGCCTTACCACCAGCCAAATATGCATGTATTATAGGCTTATTCATTCATTGCTCTTTATGTGTTACATTGCCAGCATATTCCATGTGTTGACCCGTTTTGGCTGCAACTTTTCACGCTTGCACTTTTCGAATGACAGTAAGGTGTTAGGTCGTGGTTCTATACTCGGTGATGCCGTTGGAGTTGATGGACTCGCTTATCTTCCAAGCCTTCCGCTGTTATTATTAGATGGCCTTAAGCCATATTTTATTCAGTTCCTTGTGAACATCGATGTAATAAGTGTGTGATTGCTACTCGCTATAAATCCTTGAAGTCTTGTGTGGTGTCAAGATTCTCGATCCAGGGATGACACTGAGCACAGAGCGCTAGATCCATTTGGGTCTGGTCGCTACAGAGAATGGTATCAGAGCACACGCTGACTGTAGGACACGACCACTAAGTTAAAGCCATAGATCACTCTCTCTTCTCATTTTCTAACTCCTCATCTTTTCTACTCTCTTTAGGATGACGGACGCGAAGATCAAGTACACCCAACCGGATGAAGGCACACCTTTTGGATTTCACTTGAAGGAAGTTACTAAGTACCTGAACATTGGATTACCAAGCTTCACCGGAACTTTCAACGCCACTCTGCCTGAAGAGGAGCGCTGGAAGATTCATGCTCACGTTCCAGGAAGGACATTTGCCCCAATCACCAAGCCAATAGATAGTGTTTTCAGTGCACCAACTTGGAGTCTGGGAAGGAGCATGGCAGCTCACATTACCATGGGACGCATTGGTGAAGTCTATCAAGAAGATCTCAAGGACACCATCTACCAGATTTGCGGACGCCGAGATGACAACTGGGACGTCGTCAACACCAAGAAGGATAGGTCCATTGCCGCATTCATCCAGGAGTTAAATCAACACAATCGACGCCAGGAGAATCAAATGTGCAATGACATGTTGGAGTTGCAGAAGACGAAGGAAAGGATCATCGAATTAGAAGGAGAACTAAAGACTACACAAAGGACTACATGGGCGAGATCGTAGCTCGGCAAGACACAATAACGATCTTAAGTACGAGATCGAAGAACTCAAGAAGAAGTTGGCACTCAGGAATGAAGACCAGTATGTCGAGCCTCAAGTCGACTACATCAACATTGACGACTCAGATTCGGATCCAAGTGAACCCGATTTTGAAGACGAAGCTGGAGCAGACATTATGGAGTCTTCCACCGGTTCAAATTACTAGAAGTCCCCCACATATTAGTAGTATTCCCTCCATGTAACATTATAGTACACGCACTTTTGCGATAGTTAGATCGTTGTAAGCCCTTGTTTGATTGAATGAAGTGATTTTGTGTGCATTTGCTCATGTGCATTTGGGTAGTGATTCCCCTTAGACCTCATTCTATTCTATTTTCTCTTCTTTTCTAAACCCTTCAGATGCCTCCGAGACGCGACCCGGATTCGTTTTCCCGCCAGAGATCACCCAATTGATCCAGCAGCGAATACCCTGATTCAAACATTGGTGCGAACAACAACAACAACAACAACAACCCACCGCCACCACCACCACCGCGCGGATCATCGACTCGTTTTCTTAGACTGAACCCGCGGTGTATTCCAAAGAGCACCGAGCCAATTGTAGCAGATGGCTGGCTCCGCAAGATAGGAAGGGAGTTGACCACTGCAGGATGCACAGATGGTGAAAGAGTGAAGTTTGCAGCACATCAGCTTGAAGGACCCGCAGCAGCATGGTGGGAGAATTTTACAGCCACTTACCCGGTAGACACTGTCACATGGGACCAGTTTCAGCAAGCTTTTCGCACAGCCCATGTATCAGCAGGAGCCATGGCCATGAAGAAGCGTGAGTTTCGCAACTTACGCCAAGGAGGAAGGATCATTGGCGATCGTGGATGACTTTAGCAAACTAGCACGTTATGCCCCAGATGACGTTGCTACAGATGCAGCTAAACAGGAGAAGTTTCTAGAAGGACTGAATGATGAGTTCAGCATGCCGTTGATGGTAGCAAGTTTTAATAACTACCAGGAGTTAGTAGACCGAGCTCACCGCAAGCGGAAGTATGGACAAGGGAAGTATAACTCTGGAGCCCAGCAGAAGCCTCGTTATACCCCTAAATCAGGAATTCAGTTTCAGCATACCCATGGAGGAGGTAATTCGCATAACCATAATGGCACCAAGAATGGGAGCGGAATGGAGGAAGCAATGGACAGAACCGCACCAACCCGTCAACACCATCCAAGGTAGACTGAGTCACATTACTTGCTTTAAGTGCCGCAAGATCGGGCATTATGCAAATGACTATCCGAAGGCGAATGGAAATGGCAATGGAAGCTCGGAAAGAAGCCCAACCCTTTCAACAGGGGACAAGTGAACCACATTGATGTGGAGGAGGTTGAAGATCAGCCCGATGCAAGAATCGGTAAGTTTTTGGTTAAGTCATTTCTCGCAGTTGTTCTTTTTGATCTTGGTGCATCGCATTCATACATATCAAGGGGATTTGTGGATAAGTACCAGTTACCAACCCAAGCCCTTAGGTCACCCATGCTAGTAACCTCACCCGGAGCAGAGTACATGGCTAGTAAATGGTGTGATCGACTGCCACTACGGATTGGACACTATGTTTTCCCCTCAGACCTAATAGTTCTGGAATCCCAAGGATTGGATGTGATATTAGGAATGGATTGGTTATCAAAGTATGGAGGAAACATAGATTGTACCACACGGTCAATTTTGCTCACCACACCAGAAGGAAGAAGGATTAAGTATGTATCACGGCACGAGCCGAGGAGAGCACAAGTTAATTGCTTAACAGGAGTGGTACAGGAAGAAGTACCAGTGGTGAAGGATTATCCTGATGTATTTCCTAAGAGTTGCCGTGAATGCCGCGGATAGAGACATTGAGTTTTGATCGAGCTGTTGCGAGAACAGGCCCGATATCGAAGCGACCGTACAGGATGCCCGCAAAGGATTTGGCAGAAATTAAGAAGCAGATTAAGGAACTATTGGATAAAGGTTTTATTCGCCCAAGTTTTTCACCTTGGGGATCGCCCGTTTTATTGGTGGAGAAGAAGGATGGATCGTTGAGAATGGTTGTTGATTATCGTGGATTGAATGAAGTAACAATCAAGAACAAGTACCCACTACCTATGATAAATGATCTGTTTGATCGCTTGCAAGGAGCCAAAGTGTTTTCTAAGATCGACTTGCGATCAGGGTACCATCAGTTGAAGATTCGGGAGCAAGACATACCCAAGACAGCGTTTACCACGAGATATGGACTGTATGAGTATACCGTTATGTCATTTGGATGACTAACGCACCAGCCTATTTCATGAACCTGATGAACAAAGTGTTTATGGAGTTTTTGGACAAGTTAAATCGTAGTGTTCATTGATGACATTTTGATTTTCTCAAGAATGAAGAGGAACACAAGGAACATTTGAGATTGGTTTTGGAGAAACCGAGGAACACCAGTTGTATGCCAAGTTCAGCAAATGTGAATTTTGGTTAAAGGAAGTTGGATTTCTGACATGTTATATCCGGAGAAGGAATAGCAGATTGACCCCACAAAGGTTGAGACCGTAACCAAATGGGAAGCACCAACGACAGTTGAGAGATTCAAGTTTCCTTGGACTCGCAGGATACTACCAAGATTCATTGAGAATTTCTCAAGGATTGCAAAGCCTATGACAGAATTGTTGAAGAAGGAAAACAAATTCATATGGACCGAGGACTGTGAGGCAAGTTTTCAGGAGTTGAAGAAAAGATTGGTTACCTCACCAGTTTTGATATTGCGGATCAAACTAAGGATTATGAGGTGTATTACACGCTTCACGTCGAGGACTTGGAGCAGTGCTTATGCAGGAAGGAAGAGTTGTTTCGTATGCTTCACGACAACTTAAGCCCCATGAGTTGAATTATGCCACTCATGATTTGGAGTTAGCAGTTGTGCATGCCTTGAAGACGTGGAGACATTTTCTCATTGGAAATCATTGTGAAGTATATACGGATCACAAGAGTTTGAAGTACATCTTCACCCGTAGAATTGAATCTCGGACAAAGGAGATGGTTAGAGCTAATCAAGGATTATGATATGAGATTGCATTATCACCCGGAAAGGCTAATGTCGTAGCAGACGCATTGAGCCGTAAGAGCCACGTCGATACCCTAATGATGGGAGTAATACCCAATGAGTTAGCCGAGGACCTTCGAGAGCTATGTTTGGAAATAGTTCCAGAGGCTATGTAGCAGCATTGGAGATTCATCGACAACGATGGAGAAAATCGAGAAGCCCAAAAGGCGATAAGGAAGTTGCCTCTATAAAGGAGAAAATGAGCAAAGGAAAAGCTAAAGGATTTCGTGAGGACGAGCACGATACCCTATGGTTTGAAGACCGTGTTTATGTGCCCAATGACCCGTAGATCGGAAGTTGATATTACAAGAAGCCCATGATTCACCCTATTCGATTCACCCAGAAATACTAAGATGTATTTGGATTTGAAGAATATTTTCGGTGGACCGGAATGAAGAAGGATATTGCGGAGTATGTAGCAGTTTGCGGCGTATGTCGAAAGTAAAGGCGGAACATCGAAGCCAGCAGGATTGTTACAACCATTGCCGATACCGAATGGAAGTGGGATAAACTAGGCATGGATTTCATCACAGGTTTGCCAAAGACCCGTTCAGATATGACTCGATTTGGGTCATAGTCGACCGTTTGACCAAGGTAGCCCATTTCATTCCAAATCAAGACTACCTATAGCAGTGCTAAGTTGGCAAAGATATACATGACCAGAATTGTGTGTTTACACGGAATTCCAAGGAGCATTGTATCGACGAGGAACCCGGTTTACCTCGAAATTTTGGAACCAGCTTGCACGAAACATTGGGAACCCGATTGGAGTTCAAAGACGACTTTCCACCCACAGACCGATGGATGACCGAGAGAGTCAATCAGATTCTAGAGGACATCTTTGAGAGCTTGTGCACTAGATTATGGATCGAGTTGGGATGACAATTTGCCGTATGCAGAATTTTCCTACAATAACAGCTTACCAAACCAGCTTAAAGATGGCACTTTTCGAGGCCTTGTATGGAAGAAGGTGCAGGACACCGTTGTCATGGGACGAAACTGGAGATCGTCAGTTGTTTGGACCCGATTTGATTAAGGAGTCTGAATAGAAGGTTAAGTTGATTTGAGACAGGCTCAAGGTAACCCAGTCCTGCACGGAAGAGCTATGCCGATTCAAAGCGCCAGCGATTGAGTACGGTTTGAGACAGAGTATATCTCGAGTATCCCCGCTCGAGGAGTGAAGCGTTTGGAGTTAAAGGAAAGTTAGCACCCGCTTTGTTGGACCATATAAGATTTTGCAACGCATGGGAGAAGTTATGTATAAGTTGGAACTGCCGAAGGACTGTCGGGAGTTCATGATGTATTCCATGTTTCTCGATTGAAGAAATGTCACCCGGAGATAGCAGAGGTACCGTTAAGAGACACAAAGTGCCACTAGAGGCAATTCAGTTGAAGGATGACTTGACATATGAGGAAAAACCGGTTAAGATTCTCGATTATGCCAAAGAGTTACCCGCAGACAAGGTTATCAAGTTTTGCAAAGTTCAATTGGAGCCACCACACCGAGGATGAAGCCACCGGGAAAGAGAGGAAGTTTTGCTTAAAGACCACCTCACCTATTTTCTAGCCAACCCGAATCTCGAGGGCGAGATTCATCTTAAGGGGGTAGGTTTGTAACATCCCAAATTTTCAATTTGGAATGTTAAACATTAGGTCATCATGCATATCATATTTTCTCGCATTTTCCGATCCTAGAAATTTCACGCAACTCAAGGACCCTCGGAGAGAGTTGGAAGTTTCATAATTTTCATATTTGGGATTCCCAAATTTTGAAAATAGGATCATTGGATTATTTAAATTATCTTCATAACGTTTTTCCTATAAAAATATCACGAGAGGGAATAATATGACTTTCCCAAACAAATAGGAAAAATGAAGATATTATAAATAAACCCAAATTTGGTTTTCGGAGACTTATTTTGCTTAGGCAAAAATGAGCATTTTAAAATATTTTTTCATGTATTTTGTTTTTAAAAGTTCATTTTGTTCGATTCAATTTTAGGAGTCGGAGAAAATTTGTTTTAATTAATTTGGAGTTCGTTTGATATTTATTTTATTTGTTTTGTTTTAAAGTTTTAAAAAAACGCCACCTGGACCGAGGCCCACCGCCCAGCCAGCCAGCCCCAGGCCCAGCCGCCTCCCGGCCCACCTCCTCTCCCTCCTCCTCGCGCCGAGTCCCGCTCGGGACAGCAGCCCGCCGCGCCGAGTCCCGCCCGCCCGACTCCTCGCCTCCCCCCAAGCAACCGCCCCCCTCCCTCCTTAAATACCCCGGCCCCCTCTCTCTCCTCACATCGCCTTGCCCGCCCGACCCAGCGCCCTCATGCAAGCCCTTGCCGCCCGCCCGTGGAGCCGCCGCCGCCGCCGCCCTTCCGCCGCCTGGGAACCCGCCGCCCCTCGCCTCCCGCCCGCCGAGCCGGAGCCGGAGAGCCTCGGCGATTACGGAGGTAGCCACCGCCGCCCGCGCCCGATTCGGTTTTCTTCCCCGAACCGTCCGGTTTTTTAAAAAAAATATGTTCGGTTTTTTTTAAAAAAACCTAGATTGGTTTTATTTTTTTCGGTTTTCTTATTTAACGGACGTTCACCGAACCGTTCGTTTCAGTGAACGCGTTCGTTAGATTCGTTCTGTTAACGAACGTTCGCTTTTTAACTCGTTCGTCGTTTTTCTTTTTAACCGGAATTAACCCGTTATTTTCTGATTTGATTTCAGATCTGATTTTCAAAACTGTTTTATTTCTCGCTCGTTTATCGGAATCAGGTGATTCAAGCGCCTGGAGTTTCGTAACGAAACCGCCGTTCCGACTACCCTACTTTCACAGAGTTTGCCACTATGAAATTTTGACCTAATTTCGGATCGCTAACCGAGAGGTTTCTCTCTCGAGTTTCGACTTTCGGAGTTTGTTTTGATTCGATTCTTTTGCAACCAGGGTTCTTAAGTTGAACTATCTGGTTAGATCTTTTATTCGAGATTTCCCTGTGCATTAGATGAATACTTATTGTATGCTTGTTGTTTGTCTGCGTTAGATCACCCGGTCGCCGCTTGTTACTTGAATCTCTAGGACTCATGGATCATCGACAAGGCAAGTAACACTTTGATCATACCCTTCTACTACCCAGTTTTATGCATTAGATCTATTCCTCAAACACTTGCATGATTAGGATCTAATTAAATTGTGGGTTTGGGAAGTAGATTGAGGTAGTACCTATTACTGTTTTACTTATGAAACCTTGGGAGTTACTTCTCGTTTGCTTGTTCATGCCATGCTATGCTAGTAGGCGTGGATTGGGTGAGTGAATATCCATGACAGATGTGAGATTGTTAATTAATGGTTTATTTAAGGTGGCAACCTAACACACATCTGGGTGGATTGAGGCACCTGGTTTCTATCGAGACTTGCTGTATTTCTTGGACCGCCACCTGTGCTCTAAGGGATCATAAGATTATTCAAACTGAAACTTCCGTGTGCAGCCACAAGCCAATTATGGGCTCTGGCGTAGTTGACTAAGTCGTCATGAACTCTTACGGGTAGGCTAGCTGATGTAGGGGATGTAGGTTGGTACGGTCTACCCACATGTAAGGTGCTAAGCGCTTCGAAGACTATGTCTCGGTCATCCGTTTCTCAAACACCATGCAAAGTCGAGAACCAAGCGGAGGCGATCGAGTCTTAATGGGGAAAAGTCATAAACCTCTGCAGAGTGTATAAACTAATCATGATTAGCCGTGTCCCGGTTATGGACAATTTGAGTATCCTGTAATTGAATATCATGTGAATCTCAACATGTTACTTCAAATAAAAGTTATTGGGTTTTGATGAGTACTTTTTAATTGGGATTGAGGATCTTGTCAACCATCTTCAATGTTTAACAACCACCATGATAGTTAAATAAAATTATTCCTTTGATGTAGGGAAAATCAGCTTTATGCAAATGTAACAGAGAGCCTTACCACCAGCCAAATATGCATGTATTATAGGCTTATTCATTCATTGCTCTTTATGTGTTACATTGCCAAGATATTCCATGTCTTGACCCGTTTTGGCTGCAACTTTTCACGTTGCGAGACTTTTCGAACGACGAGTAAGGTGTTAGGTCGTGGTTCTATACTCGGTGATGCCGTTGGAGTTGATGGACTCGCTTATCTTCCAAGCCTTCCGCTGTTATTATTAGATGGCCTTAAGCCATATTTTTATTCAGTTCCTTGTGAACATCGATGTAATAAGTGTGTGATTGCTACTCGCTATAAATCCTTGAAATCTTGTGTGGTGTCGGCATTCTCGATCCAGGGATGACACTGAGCACAGAGCGCTAGATCCATTTGGGTCTGGTCGCTACATCATCATTCTTCTCCAATAGTATTGCAATTTCCTCCTCATATCCGTCGCGCGTAGACTTGAGTCCCTCTTCTAGATCCATGTTCGTGGTCATCACCTTCTTCAAATCTATCATGTTTGCGCACATCTGGTTCTCCTGGCGTCGAATGTGTTGGTTTAACTCCTGGATGAAAGCTGCAATAGACCTGTCCTTCCTGGTATTGATCATCTCCCATTGCTCATCTCGGCGCCCACATATCTGGTAGATAGTGTCCTTCAGCTCCTGTTTGTAGACTTCTCCAATACGTCCTATAGCAATGTGGGCTGCCATACTCTTGCCTAGACTCCAGGTTGGTGCATCAAAGGAAAACTCTATGGGCTCAGTGACTGGTGTGAATGTCCTTCCTGGAACTTGAACTCGGATCATCCAGCGCTCCTCTTATGGTAAAGTGGCGGTGTAGGTCCTGGTGAAGCTTGGTATTCCAATGTTCAGGTACCTAGTAACTTCCTTCAAGTGTCGTCCAAAGGGTGCGTCTTCATTAGGTTGTGCAAACTTGTTCCTTGAGTCTGCCATCCTAAATAATGGAAAATGGAGAGAAGTCAGAAATGAGTAGAGAAGAGTGGCCTATGGCTTATCTTAGTGGTCGTGTCCTACATTCAACGTGTGCTCTGATACCATCTTGTAGCGACCCGACCTTAGACGGTCAAGTATATATGCTTTAGTGTCATCCCTGGATCGGTAATGCTGACACACACAGTACTTGAAGGATTTATAGCAGAGTAGCAATCACACACTTATTACATCGATAGTCTCCAAATAGAACTTATTACAATAAATATGGCTTAAGGCCATCTAAATAAGATAACAACAGAAGGCTTGGAAGATAAAGTGAGTCCATCAACTCCAACGACATAGCTGAGTGCACGACAATAGCCTAGCGAACCTTACTCCTCGTCTGAAAAGTCTGCAACATGATACGTTGCAGCCCAAAAACGGGTCAGCACATGGAATATGCTGGCAATGTAACACAGTAGAGTAATGAATAGATAAAGGCTATCAATACATGCATATATGGCTGGTGGAGGCTCTATGGTTAATATGTTTTTGCAAAAAGCAAGTTTTTCCCTACGACAAAGGAATATATTTTATTTAACTATCATGGTAGTTGAAACATCATTGAGAAGGTTCCTCCAACTCAATCCCAATTAGAAGTAATTATCAACCCAACAAAATTAATTTAGAGTGATGAGATCCATATGATAATCAAAGAACCAGATACTCAAGATGTCCATAACCGGGGACACGGCTAACCATGATTAGTTTGTACACTCTGCAGAGGTTTGCGCACTTTTCCCCACAAGACTCGATCTCCTCCATTAGATTTCTCGCACTACATGGTGTTTGAGAAACGGATGATCGAGACACAGTCTTTCAGAAACATTAAATCTAACCCCGGGTGGACAGTTACACCTACTTTCCCTCTACATCTGCTAGCCCACCACTAGAAGAGGTCATGCAACATACCCAACTATGCTAGAGCCCATAATAGCTTGTGGCCGCACACGGAAGTTTCTAGCATGAAGAATCTTATGATCCCTTTGAGCTTGGGTGGCAGACCTTAGGATGATCACACGGGTACTCCGGGATATCCTAGGACAACACTGGATTCTCCAGGTGCCCACACGCAATCCACCCAGATGTGTATTAAAGTTGCCACCTTAAGCTAACCATTAATTAAGAACTCACATCTATCATGGATCTCTCAAACCAAACCACGTCTATGAGCATAGCATGGCAATATAAGCATAACGTGGAAGTAACTCCCAAGGGTTTGAAAATAAACAGGTAATAGGTTCTACCTCAACAACTACTTCCCAAACCCACATGTTAAGAGATCCTACTCATGCAATGTGTGAGGGTCGTATCTAATGCATAAAAACTGGGTATAAAAAGGTATGATCGATGTGTTACTTGCCTTGCTGACGATCCGCAAAACCTAGTGACTCGTAGTAGCACGCTTCGCACTCCGGGAATTCTATCGCAAACAACCAATAGCATACATAAGCACTCGAGCAATGAAGCATGGTTAAAACTCAAATAACAAGATCTAACCAGAAAGTTCAGATGAAGAACTCTGGTTTGCAAAAAGAATCAAATCAAACGGAGCAACGAAACTCAAACTACGAAAGAAACAAGATCCGATTACTAATCTAGACTAAAGTAAAATTTACTATTTCAAAATCTTGTTCAAGTTAGTTAAACAGAAAGAGGGCTTCGAGACGAAGACCTGGGCGCTTGAATTGCCTGATTCCGATAAACGAGCGAAAAGATAAACTAAAACGAAAATCAAGGCAGAAATCGCGATCGAAAATAATCGCGGAAAAACCCTGGAAAAAGAAAAACTGACGAACAGGCTAACGAACGTTCGCTGTCTGTGACTAACGAACGAACAATGTTCGTTAAAACGAACGTACAGAAGAACATCCGCTAAATAAATAAACTGATGAAAAAACAGAATCGATCTAATAAAAAATGAAACTGATTTTCGAAATAAAACCGATCGGTTTTAAAAAAAAACGGCGGCTATCTCGGCGCTCGTGACGACGGCGGCGGGGACTCCGGCGGCGGTGCGGCGGCTTGCGGCGAGAGGCAGCGGCAAGCGGCAGCGGCGGGAGGGGGGGATGCGGGGCGGCTTATAAGGTCGGCCGGGTCGAAGTCCATGTCGGACACGGCTCGGTAAGGCGGTAACTTTTAATTAAAAAAATCCGATGTGGATAAAAATGAAGAAAATAAATACTAAAGGACTCCAAAAATCCCAAAATAAATTTTCACCGTCCTCTAAAAATATGCCGGACAAGGTGAACATTTATTTGGGCCTGTAATGCAATTTTGAAAGACGCATATATTTCCTAATTCAAATGAAATAGCGATAAAAACCAAATAAAATATATTATTTGATTTTAGTATTTTTCCGCCAATATGTCCTTTATTTTGGAGAAGTCATATTATCTCCTCTCGTTTATTTTTAGTATGAAATATTCTCGGAGAGAAAAATTATTAAAACCAAAATGATCCTAGTTTCAATATTTGAGAAAAATTCAAATATGAGAACGGTGAAATCCCCAACTCTCTTCGAGGGTCCTTGAGTTGCTTAGAACTTCGAGGATCGCGAAACGAAATGCAATAAAATATGATATGCATGAATGACCTATGTATAACATTCCAAATTGAAAATTTGGGATGTTACAGTGGGTGTGCATCAAACTTGCTTGCTCATGAAGACCTAGGGCATTTTGAGAAACCCCATCGTTGGAATATACAAGCCAAGTTCTATAATTAAAATTTCCCACTAGCATATGAAAGTGGTATCATAGGAGACTCTCTATCAGGAATATCATGGTGCTACTTTGAAGCACAAGTGTGGCAAAAAGGATAGTAGCATTGTCCCTTCTCTCCTTTTCTCTCTTTTTTTCTTTTTTCCTCTTTTTCTCTCTTATTTTTTGGTCCTTCTCATTTTATGGCCTTTCTCTCTTTTTTTATTTCCTCACATGGGACAATGCTCTAATAATGAAGATCATCACACTTCTATTTACATACAACTCGATATAGAATAAAATTATGACTCTATGTGAATGCCTCCGGCATTGTACCGGGATGTGCAATGAATCAAGAGCGACATGTATAAAAAAATGATGAACAGTGGCTTTGCCACAAATATGATGTCAACTTGAAATCACAAGTGCTCCCTGGGTGGTTTTGGTAATAAATGTCAACATATCTCTTGTTGGACTAATGCTTCTACCTAGTATGTTTCAGATAAGTTCAACAATGGAGTGGCATGGACTAGAGGATGTGGGACCCTTCAAGTTGCTGAGGACAAAGGATTGGCTCAAGCTCAAAGCACAAGACTCTACTTATTTCATTTTAAGTGATCCAAGATCAGATTGAGTCGTTAGGAAAGCCAATACTATTAAGAGGGGATGGGGTGTTTCTTAGTGTCTTGCTTGCTCAAAGTGCTTAGTGATATGCTCCTAAAACCCTCAACTACTTTCTCACATCCACATATGTCCCAAACCAAAAGTCAAACTCGGCCCCACCGAATCTTTCTATCCGGTGCCACCGAGTTTGCCTGACCAACTCTCTGTTTGTCTATTACCAAAATCGGTCTCACCGAGATTACGTTTTGCCCTAACCCTAATGAAATCGGTCTCACCGAGTTGACGTGTCGGTCCCACCGAAAATCCTAATGGTCACATTATGAACTAAATCGGTCTGACCGATTTTAAAGATTTGGTCCCATCGAGTTTGGTAAATTGTGTGTAACGGTTAGATTTTGTGTGGAGGCTATATATACCCCTCCACCCACTCTTCATTTATGGAGAGAGCCATCAGAACATGCCTACACTTCCAACATACATTTTCTGAGAGAGAACCACCTACACTTGTGTTGAGGTCAAGATATTCCATTCCAACCAAATAAATCTTGATCTCTAGCCTTCCCCAAGTTGCTTTCCACCCAAATCATCTTTCCACCAAATCCAAATCCTTCGAGAGAGAGCTGAGTGTTGGGGATACTATCATTTGAAGCACAAGAGCAAGGAGTTCATCATCAACACACCATTTGTTACTTCTTGGAGAGTGGTGTCTCCTAGATTGGCTAGGTGTCACTTGGGAGCCTCCGTCAAGACTGTGGAGTTGAACAAAGGAGTTTGTAATGGCAAGGAGATCGCCTACTTCGTGAAGATCTACCCGAGTGAGGCAAGTCCTTCGTGGGCGATGGCCATGGTGGGATAGACAAGGTTGCTTCTTCGTGGACCCTTCGTGGGTGGAGCCCTCCATGGACTCGCGCAACCATTACCCTTCGTGGGTTGAAGTCTCCATCAACGTGGATGTACGATAGCACCACCTATCGGAACCACGGATAGAAAATCTCCGTGTCTCCAAATTGCGTTTGCACACTCCAATCCCATCCCTTTACATTCTTGCAACTTGCATGCTTTACTTTCGCTGCTCATATGCTCTTGTCATGCTTGCTTGATATGTATTGTGAATGTTTAAACTTGTGCCAAAACTCCACATCAACTTAAGGAAACTAAAAACTGCAACTTTTGTTCTTAGAGTCTATTCACCCCCACCTCTAGACACCTCTTCTCGATCCTTTCAATTGGTATCAGAGCTTTGGTCTCCATTGCCTTGGTTTAATCACCATTGGAGGAAGATGGATGTGTCTACATTGGGGAGTCTTAGACATAGAGTGCCTATTCTTGAGGGAGAGTTCTTTCACGGATGGAAAAATGAGATGCTTGAGATTTTCAATGAATATCATTTGAACAAGTACATTACTAGCCCTGGTGCACCTCATGTTGATCCTTTGTATCCTACCCTTGATGAGTTTATTGAAATGATCCACAACCTTAGAACTGTTAATCTTATCACTAGGGGATTGCCTAGAAACTTGATTGGATGTTTGCCTACTCTTGAGTGTGCCTACACTATATGGAGATTTCTTGAGGAAAGATTTCCAAACTATTCGTTGCAAAACTTAGATGAAATTCTCCATAAGTCTATTTCCTTGAGTAAGATGAGTACTAGTGATCCTAAATTTGATGATTGTCTATTTGAGCTTCGTGACCTCATGCGTGCCAAAGGAGATGTTGGAATTATTAGCAATATCATTTCCAAAGCTATTAGAATTCATAAAGATGACCATTGTGATGATCATTTATCTAATGAATTGCCCTCTCTAGGAGTTGATCAATCACAAGACGATGTTGAATATGGATACTATGATGAGGATGATGATAGTGACTATGATCTTGATGATGCGATGAGATATTTTGGTCTTATGGCTAACCTTTGCGGCTACATGGTCAGAGGAAAGGAATGGGTCCTTGATAGTGGATGTACTGACCATATCAAGAGATAAGGATATGTTGCGTGAGCTTGCTGAAAACGACGGCCCTCGGAAGTATGTCACTTTTGGTGTTAACTCAAAGGGTAAGGTGGTTGGCCTCAGTAAGGTGGCCATCTCACATGATAGCTCATACAAAACGTCATGCTCGTTGAATCTCTTGGGTACAATTTACTTTCAGTATCTAGACTTGATGATTTCGGTTTCAGTGTCCTATTCACTGAAGTAGATTGCCAAGTGTTTCAGAGAGACAATCATAAAATGGTCTTTACCGGTATACGTAGAGGTGATCTTTACATTGTCGATTTCACTAAAAAGCTCAACCTAGAACTTGCTTAATTGCTAAATCTTCCAAAGGCTGGTTATGGCATAGAAGGTTAGGTCATGTGGGCATCCAAAATATTGACAAGCTTATTAAAGGTGATCATATCCTTGGACTAAAAGATGTTATATTTGACAAGGATAGACTTTGTAGTGCTTGTTAGGCAGGAAAACAAGTTGGAGGGAGTCACCCCGTGAAGAACATCATGACCACGAGAAGACCGCTCAAGCTACTTCACATGGATCTCTTTGGTCCCAATGCTTACAAGAGTCTCAGTGGTAACTCATTTGGTCTAGTCATAGTTGATGATTTTTCAAGATTTACGTGGGTGTTCTTTCTAGATGATAAATCACAGGTCCAAAAGATCTTCAAAAGCTTCGCTAGGAAGGCCCAAAATCAATTTGAAGTGAAGATCAAGAAGGTTCGGAGCGACAACAGAACGGAGTTCAAGAACGCAAATGTGGATACCTTTCTTGACGAAGAGGGGATTTCACACAAGTTCTCGACCACGTACACACCTCAACAAAATGGAGTTGTTGAGAGGAAGAACTGTACTCTTATTGAGATGGCAAGAACGATGCTTAATGAGTACAAGACTCCAAAACACTTTTGGGCGGAAGCGGTTGAGACAACTTGTCATGCAACAAATCGCTTGTATCTTCACAAGCTACTCAGCAAGACGGCATACGAGCTCCTCACCGGTAACAAACCCCTAGTTGGATACTTTCGAGTATTCGGCTCAAAGTGCTACATTATTGATAAGCATCGTCGTTCTAAATTTGCTCCTAAATCTCATGAAGGTTTCCTACTTGGTTATGGCTCAAACTCTCACACTTACCGTGTCTACAACAATTTCACCCGAAAGGTTGAAGATACGGTAGATGTGAAGTTTGATGAATCTAACGGCTCGCAAGTAGAGCAGTTGCCAATTGATGTAGGAGACAAAGACCCTTCGAAAGCAATCCAAGACTTGTCTACTGGCAAGGTTCGTCCTACAGAGGTGAAGGAGAGTACCTCATCTGTCCAAGTGGAAGCTTCTACCTCATGACAAGGTGAACCAAGAGTTGATACAGAGGCATCCACAAGTAGAACACACCAAGATGAAGAAAACGAGGAAGTACACCAAGATGAACATCAACAACCTCCTTCTCCACCACGACAAGAGAACGACAACGTCAACAATGAAGAAGACCAAGAAGAAGGACAAGATGAAGAAGATGTTCCACCCCGATCAAAGCAAAAGATCCCACGAGTTCGAGCACGAGTGGCCAAAGACCATCCCGTCGAGCAAATCTACAATGATATCCAAACCGGGAGAATCACTCGCTCTAAAACTCGTTTGGCTAATTTTTGTGAACATTATTCATTCATCTCTAGCATTGAACCTATGAAGGTTGAAGAAGCATTGGAAGATCCGGATTGGATAAACGCTATGTGAAGAGCTACACAACTTTGAGAGAAATCAAGTGTGGACATTGGTTGAGAAGCCCGACAACAACCACAACATCATCGGTACCAAATGGGTGTTTCACAACAAGCAAGATGAAGATGGACAAGTAGTTCTCAACAAAGCACGTCTCGTAGGCCAAGGCTACACTCAAGTCGAAGGTATGGACTATGGTGAGACATATGCCCCCGTTGCTAGACTTGAGTCCATTCGCATCTTACTCGCTTATGCTAATCATCATGATATCACCTTGTACCAAATGGACATTAAAAGTGCTTTTCTAAATGGTGAAATTGAGGAGGAAGTTTATCTTAAGCAACCTCCCGGCTTTGTCAATCCTAAGAAACCTAATCATGTTTACAAACTTCACAAAGCTCTGTATGGTCTTAAACAAGCTCCTAGAGCATGGTATAAATGCTTGACCAAGTTCCTTATTGAAAAAAGCTCTGAAATTGGAAAAATAGATTCTACTCTTTTTACTAAAAGGGTTAATGAAGAACTATTTTTGTGCCAAATTTATGTTGATGATATTATATTTGGTTCGACTAACCCTCATTTTAGTGAGAAGTTTGGAAACCTAATGTCGGAGAAGTTTGAGATGTCTACGATGAGTGAACTCAAATTCCTTCTCGGTTTGCAAATCAAGCAAACTAAGGAAGGTACCTTTGTCTCTCAAACAAAGTACACCAAGGACTTATTCAAGAAGTTCAATATGCAAGAATGCAAAGGTATGACTACACCCATGCCAACTAGTGGACATCTTGACTTGACCAAAGATGGTGAAACGGTTTATCAAAAAGTTTACCGCTCTATGATTGGTTCATTGTTATATCTATGTGCCTCTCGTCCCGATATTATGCTAAGTGTCTGCATCTGTGCACGATATCAAGCGGCCCCCAAAGAATGTCATCTTTAGGCTGTGAAAAGGATAGTGAGATACTTAATACACACACCAAATTTTGGCATTTGGTATCCTAAGAGGTCTTCTTTCGATCTTGTTGGTTACTCTGACTCGGACTATGCCAGGACAAAGTTGATAGAAAGTCCACTTCGGGTACTTGTCAATTTCTTGGTAGATCTCTTGTGTCTTGGTCCTCCAAGAAACAAAACTTGGCATCCTTATCCACTTCCGAAGCGGAATACATTGCCGCTGGTTCATGTTGTGCTCAATTACTTTGGATGACCCAAACTCTTAAAGATTATGGGATATATGTGAAACATGTTCCATTGCTTTGTGACAATTAAAGTTCTATCAAGATTGCTCACAATCCCGTGCAACATTCTCGAACTAAGCATATTGAAGTTCGTCATCATTTCATTCGAGATCACGTTGCCAAAGGGGACATTGATCTTAAGCATGTTCGCACCGATAAACAATTGGTGGATATATTCACCAAACCACTTGATGAGAAAGTCTTTTGCCGTTTGATAGGTGAATTGAACATCATTGATGCTTCAAACTTGGAGTAGGAACTCCATTTGGATACATGTAAGGCATGAGCCTTTGACTAATCCTTGATATTTCTCTCATGATGCTATTTATATGTCTTGGATATATTTGCGCCCTTACATGCTATCTAACCCTTGTAGGTACTTGGATGAATCTAAATCTGTGAGATTGCAACTCACTCACATCTTGAGCAATTTATACATCACCAAGTCTTTACAAAATGGTGGCTGAAGACAAGGGAGCATGAAACCCTTCACACATATCCTTTGACATATTCTATATTAAATTTTATGATTGTCATTTTGGATACACAAGTGTTCTTCCTTGCAAGAATAACCCATTTAGGTTGATGAACTCAAATTCTAAGTGGTGCTCCCAACTCTCGATGAGCTACATCAACCTTGAGCATCCCACACAAGTTCAACTACATGATCAAGATCATCACCACCACCTAAGGTATGTTATTCCATCTTAGAGAAGCTTTGCTCCAAGTCATGGGTCAAAGCAACTCAACAAGATGTGAATACATCAAGATGCTTAAACGAAAAATGGTAACCCCATTTTGAGCTTAAACGATGAGTATGACCAATGATCGAGTGACCTCACTTGACTCCCAAGTAAATATACTCTAACATAGGTTACTTTGTCACCGACCAATTCTAGATGAAGTTTTCTTGTGTTTCTCCGTGCCTCTTGCATTTGTCTCATGCATATTTGCTTCCCCTTAAAAAAACAACTTCATCTAGGTTTTTTCTTTTCTTCTCTTTGTTCTATTCTGCATTCCCTGCATCCAGTTCATTGCAAATCTTTCAGCTAATTCCTTGCAAATCCTTGTGAGATATTATTTGCCTAGTGAGCTGAGGTGACAAGTGTTTTCACTGTGCTGAACTCGTTCACGCCGGTTTGTTTTCGTCGGTCCAATCGAATTCCTTCGGTGCCCCCGAAGAACACAACTCGGTGCTACCGATTTCACTGCAGAAAAGACAACTTGCCACTTATTCGTGCATTCTTTTTGCTCTAGCTCCACTCAATGATTCTTGTCCTCTACCAGCATCACATTTGACTTGCTGCTTTGCTCCATGACTCAAGGACCAAACCCATTTGTGACAAAAATCCAGAAGAACCCTTCTTGGAAATTTATGTCAAAGGGGGAGAGAGATCACATCAAAGCTTAATCATTTTTATAGGGGGAGAGAATGCTCAGGGGGAGAGTATAGAAACCCCAGATGCTTGGTGTTCAAGAGGATAGAAGTCACATGTCTTTAAGAGGGGAAAGACATGTTCATATTTGATTGTTTGCATTAGCTCTGTTTCTTGTCTTTGCTCTGTTTTTTTCCCTATCTTCTACCAGTATCCCAAGCTAGATTCAGGGGGAGCAAGACATCTAAGGGAAGGAAATTCTTGAATTCATTGGACATCTTTACCTTTACGGACATGTCTACATCCAATAGAGTACTCAGTACTCACTATCTACATGTCATCCCAGTCTTGGTACTCTTGTGGTTCCTGTTGTTCGCTCTGGCTAGTAAGTGTATATGTGTTATCTAACCTTGTTTACTCAGGTTCATTCCTTCGTAAGCCAACTCAAGACCACAAGGTAAGTATATGCATCACAGTCATGTGCATGAGGATTTCTTGCTGATGTACATACTGTTTGCAAGAAGGACTCATGAGCATGAGGGTACATTTCCCATATTTACATCATTTGCTATGATGCGTATAGCCAAGATACATGTAACTCATTGCTTGCTCTTTCATGATTATGCACTCACATGCTCTTATGTTCCATATTCACATGATTGCATACATATAGGGGGAGCCTATGCATGTTACATGTCCTTGCAAAGCTTTACTTGTTATTCCCTATATCTTTATCTAAAGCTTTGATGTATGTTGTCATCAATTACCAAAAAGGGGGAGATTGAAAGCACAAGTTCTCCCTAGGTAGTTTTGGTAATTAATGTCAACATATCTCTTGTTGGACTAATGCTTCTACCTAGTATGATTCAGATAAGTTCAACAATGGGGTGGCATGGACTAGAGGATGTGGAACCCCTTCAAGTTGCCGAGGACAAAGGATTGGCTCAAGCTCAAAGCACAAGACTCTACTTATTTCATTTTAAGTGGTCCAAGATCACATTGTGTCCTTAGGAAAGCCAATACTATTAAGAGGGGATGAGGTGTTGCTTAGTGGCTTGCTTGCTCAAAGTCCTTAGTGATATGCTCCAAAAACCCTAAACTACTTTCTCACATCCACATATGTCCCAAACCAAAAGTCAAACTCGGCCCCACCGAATCTTTCTATCCGGTGCCACCGAGTTTGCCTGACCAACTCTCTGTTTGTCTATTACCAAAATCGGTCTCACCGAGTTTGTGTAATCGGTCTCACCGAGATTACGTTATGCCCTAACCCTAACGAAATCGGTCTCATCGAGTTGACCTGTCGGTCCCATCGAAAATCCTAATGGTCACATTATGAACTAAATCGGTCTGACCGAGTTTAACGATTCGGTCCCACCAAGTTTTTTAAATTGTGTGTAACTGTTAGATTTTGTGTGGAGGCCATATATACCCCTACACCCACTCTTCATTCGTGGAGAGAGCCAACAGAACATGCCTACACTTCCAACATACATTTTCTGAGAGAGAACCACCTACACTTGTGTTGAGGTCAAGATATTCCATTCCAACCACATAAATCTTGATCTCTAGCCTTCCCCAAGTTGCTTTCCACTTAAATCATCTTTCCACCAAATCCAAATCCTGTGAGAGAGAGTTGAGTGTTGGGGAGACTATCATTTGAAGCAGAAGAGCAAGGAGTTCATCATCAACACACCATTTGTTACTTCTTGGAGAGTGGTGTCTCCTAGATTGGCTAGGTGTCACTTGGGAGCCTCCGTCAAGATTGTGGAGTTGAACCAAGGAGTTTGTAAGGGCAAGGAGATCGCCTACTTCGTGAAGATCTACCCGAGTGAGGCAAGTCCTTCGTGGGCGACGGCCATGGTGGGATAGACAGGGTTGCTTCTTCGTGGACCCTTCGTGGGTGGAGCCCTCCGTGGACTCGCGCAACCGTTACCCTTCGTGCGTTGAAGTCCCCATAAACATGGATGTACGATAGAACCACCTATCGGAACCACGGATAAAAAATCTCCGTGTCTCCAAATTGCGTTTGCACACTCCAATCCCATCCCTTTACATTCTTGCAACTTGCATGCTTTACTTTCCGCTGCTCATATACTCTTGTCATGCTTGCTTGATATGTATTGTGAATGTTTAAACTTGTGCCAAAACTCCACATCAACTTAAGGAAACTAAAAACTGCAACTTTTCTTCTTAGAGTCTCTTCACCCCCACATCAACTTAATGTCATAATAAACGGAACGGTGGAAAGTTGCATGGCAATATATCTTAGAATGGCTATGGAAATGCCATAATAGGTAGGTATGGTGGCTGTTTTGAGGAAAGATATGTGGTGGGTTTATGGTACCGACGAAAGTTGTGCGGTACTAGAGAGGCTAGCAATGGCGGAAAGGTGAGAGTGCATAATCCATGGACTCAACATTAGTCATAAAGAACTCACATACTTATTGCAAAAATCTATTAGTCATCAAAACAAAGTACTACGCGCATGCTCCTAGGGGGATAGATTCGTAGGAAAATACCATCGCTCATCCCCGACCACCACTCATAAGGAAGACAATAAAAAAACACCTCATGCTCCAACTTCATTACATAATGGTTCACCATACGTGCATGCTACGGGACTCACAAACCTTAGCACAAGTATTTCTCAAATTCACAACTACTTACTAGCATGACTCTAATATCACCATCTTCATATCTCAAAACAATCATAAGGAATCAAACTTCTCATACTATTCAATGCACTTTATATGAATGTTTTTATTATATCCCTCTTGGATGCCTATCATACTAGGACTAATTTTATAACCAAATAAAATTACCATGCTGTTTAGAGACTCTCAAAATAATATAAGTGAAGTACGAGAGTTCATCAATTTCTATAAAATAAAACTACCGCCATGCTCTAAAAAGATATAAGTGAAGCACTAGAGCAAATTTGCCTAGCTCAAAAGATATAAGTGAAGCACATAGAGTATTCTAATAAATCATGATTAATGTGTGTCTCTCTCAAAAGGTGTGTACATCAAGGATGATTGTGGAAAACTAAAAAGCAAAGACTCAAATCATACAAGACGCTCCAAGCAAAACACATATCATGTGGTGAATAAAAATACAGCCTCAAGTAAAGTTACTCATAGACGAAGACGAAAGAGGGGATGCCTTCCCGGGGCATCCCCAAGCTTAGGATCTTTGGCCTCCTTGAATATTATGCCTTGGGCATCCCCAAGCTTAGGTTCTTACCACTCCTTATTCCATAGTCCATCAAATCCTTACCCAAAACTTGAAAACTTCACAACACAAAACTCAACAGAAAATCTCATAAGCTCCGTTAGTATAAGAAAATAAATCACCACTTTTGGTATAGTTGTGAACTCATTCTTTATTTATATTGGTGTAATATCTACTGTATTCCAACTTTTCCATGGTTCATACCCCCCGATATTAGCCATAGATGCATCAAAATAAGCAAACAACACACGAAAAACATAATCTGTCAAAAATAGAATAGCCTGTAGTAATCTGAATAGTTTGCATAATTCTGTAACTCCAAAAATCCTGAAAAATAGTAAGTCCTAGGAAATTTATATATTAATCTACTGTGAAAAAAATTCAGGATTTTATCACGCTTCTGTGATTTTAAAAATTTCTGGGACTGAGCGCAAAGTTTCTGTTTTTTTAGCAAGATCAAATAAACTATTACCGTAAGCTATCCTAAAGATCTTACTTGGCACAAACATTAATTAAAACACAAAACCACATCTAACCAGAGGCTAGATGAAATATTTATTGCAAAACAGAACCTAAAAAGCAAAAGAAAAAATAAAATTGTGATGCCTCCCAACAAGCGCTATTGTTTAACGCCTTTAGCTAGGCATAAAACACGAATAGATCTAAGTATTCTCATCTTCGATATGCAATTATTTTCTCATCAAGTCTTCCAAAACTCGTCTTAGCAATTCTATTCTTTCTTTTATTTCCCTCCTAGTAGATGAACTTAAATCATGAAAGGGACATTGATTGGTGATCTTAACATTCATAATCCCATAATCGGGATCATCATTGTATATGTCATCATACAAAATACGTAGCTCATTTTTAACGGGTTCCTTCATCATTTTATTCAACCAATCTCTTTTAAACCCTACATAAATTCCCCTAGTTATCCAATCAAACTCCTCAAAGGTTTCAAGATACAAAGATTGAGAGATCTCATAATGGGGAACTCTTTTCCTAAGATTTTTACTATAAGATTGATAATCCCTATATTCCAAACTACACATAGTTTCTTTATCATGAAGGATGTCTATAATTGGAGGGTGTTCAACATCCTTTTTACAGAAAGCAAAAATATCCCTACCTTCTTGGATAATCAAATTCATGCATAAGAATAATAGTGGCAATCTTTTTAGCTATAGGATGATTGATTTTAGGAAGTTCATAGAACACCATTTGCAAAGCAGGATGAAGATGCACAAATTTTCTTTCTGATTTCTCAACAAGCATCACAATAGCATCAGCATAACAATTTGTCTCAAGAAGAATAGTTCTTTTATTAATAGGCAAGGCTATAATACTTTTCCCAATAATATTACTGTCTCCTATACGAAAGATTTTAGTTTTGTAATTAGGAGGCTTTTCAGCTCCGGGATCCAAAGAGCAAGTTTCAAGTTCTCCTCATGATTTTTAATGATAACATCCCCAGTTTCAGACATGGTGGTGGCAAACGAGCAAGCAAAGAGGACAAACGGAAAACAGGGCGAAGAAAAGGCGAATCTTTTCGAAAATCATTTTTGAAGTAGGGGAGAGGAAAATAAGAGGCGAATGGTGAATAATGTAATGCGAGGGATGAGAGTTTATGATGGGTACTTGGTATGTCTCGGCTTGGCATAGATCTCCCCGGCAACGGTGCCAGAAATTCTTCATACTACCTCTTGAGCTTGTTCATTTTTCCCTTGAAGAGGGAAGGGTGATGCAGCAAAGTAGAGGAAGTATTTCCCTCAGTTTTGAGAACCAAGGTATCAATCCAGCTGGAGATAAAGCGCAAGCCACCGAATACCTGCACAGACAAAAACAAACTTGCACCCAATGCGATAAAGGGGTTGTCAATCCCTTCATGGTTATTTGCAACATGAGATCTGATAGAGATGGATAATCGTTAAAGTAATATTTTTGGTTTTTTTGGTTTATGGAACGGAAAGTAAAAGATTGCAAATAAAGTAAATCGGAAACTGAAACTGTAGATCGGAAACTTATATGATGGAAAATAGACCCGGGGCCATAGGTTTCACCAGAGGCTTCTCTCAAGATAGAAATTGTTACGGTGGGTGAAAAAATTACTGCCGAGCAATTGATAGAAAGAGCTCAAAGTTATGACGATATCTAAGGCAATGATCATGAATATAGGCATCACGTCCGTGTCAAGTAGACCAAAATGATTCTGCATCTACTATTATTACTCCACACATCGATCGCTATCCAGCATGCATCTAGAGTATTAAGTTCATAAAGAACGGAGTAACTGTAACGCCCCGGATACAACTTTCCATATTAGTAACTCCAACTCTTGCCTTCTCCAGAGATGTGATATGGTATTTTCCTTCGTGGTTGGGTTTTGTCTTTTGTTTTGCATTTTATTCATGTCATGCATTTCATCTCATAGCATCATGCGCATTGCGTCTGCATGTTTTCATAAAGTTTGCACCTGTTCGTAGTTGCCGCGTCCCCCCTTGCCTTCGTTGACCATTCCGAGACCAATCGGGTTTTCTCTTCCCTCTTGACCGTGACCACCTAACCTCTCTTGCCAGCTCGCAGCCCCCTCGCGCGCGTCCGTAAACTGCTCCGAACCCGAACCAGGCTGTCGTTACCAATGAGTCCGGATCATCCCCAATCATCTATAAAACATCTCCATTTTGTTATTTGGACTCTCCTAGAGTATGTTTCTCGTCCGTTCGATCTTGATCGTAGGGTCCGTTTTGCCCCTAAGCTAGTCCACATAGCTATTTAAACAGTCCAACCTTAATTTCTAGGCCTCATGTCCCATCCATCCCCACGCCGCCGCCGCTCCACCGAATCCACCTCGGGATCCTCCCATTCCCCACCGAGCCAATTGCCAGCCTCCTTCCCGATCCACCCCTTGCCGAGCCTTCGTACAGCAGCCGCCACCCCCTCTCTTCCCGAGGCCCGAGCAGGAGCGCTCGGCCTCGTCTTCTCGCGCGGCCAGCCACCTCGCTGGCGACCTCCAGGTCCTCCGCTGCGCCCTGCTTCTTCTTCCTCCTCGAGGAGATGCCCCTCGCCTCGAGCACCAATGCTCCAAGGCCGTCTTGTGCAGTTTCATCGCCGGAGCTCCCTACCACCAGCAGGTCGCCGCACCTCTCCTGCGTCGCCTCCTTCCTATCGATCTCTCTCACCCGACCCCCCCTCTGTCTATCTGTTCGAGTAGGAGCCCCACGACATCGCCATGGATGGCTGCCGCCCGAGCTCGCGTCCGTCACCGCAACAGAGTCACCACCTCATCTCCACGGATCCGTCGGGTCCCGGCCATCCCCGTCCTTGATGGACCTCTTCAGCTCGTCGGAGCCCCATCCCCGCTGCTCCTCGTCGTCTTCTTCTTCCTTTGCGCCGTCAACGCCCGGTTCGGCCTCTTCTTCGAGCAGAGGAGGACGCCCGCGCCCAGGACGCCCGCAACCGCTGTCTCCGCCCGTTTCCCCGACGTCTGCTCTCCTGCGCCTCGTCCCGACGCCGGCAAGTTCACCGCCACCAAGACCTTGCCTCGCCGAATCCGCCTCTCTAAGTCCTCGCCCCCGCGCTGGTTTTGCGCCTTGCCGTGGTGCCGCCGCCGAGGACGCGCAGCCTTCTACAGCTTCGCCCCTGCGTCCTCTGCTTCAAGGACGACCGCAGCGCCAAGTCCCGCTCGATTCAGCCGCTCCGTTGACCGCGCCTCTTCCTCCAGATCCCCCGGCCCAGCGCGCCTCCACACCCAGCCCACTCTGCCTCAGCCGCCTCCACCGAACGGGCTGAAGCCCATGGGTGAGCTGCCCCCCCTGTTCCTGGTTGGCCTGTGTTCAGATTCGGCCCGATGCATTTTTTTTCACTCTGGACGATTTTAGCAATTATTCAGTGTTTAGCTGTTTTACAGAAAACCCCTCATGTTCATGCATGTAATAACTAATTAACCGTGCATTGGATTAAAATGTTTTAGATATGTAAAATGCTTAGAATTTCATCTAGTTTCACATTATGCCACTTTCATCCAGGTTTAAAATGTTTAAAATGCTGTTTGTTTAAATTTGCTTAAAAATGCCATGCTAAAATGATTTATTTCATAACTAAATAACCGTAGCTCGGTTTTAAATAAACTTTATATGTAAATGGGGTGGAAAAATGCCTAGTTTAACATGGTGCACTTTATTTTGCTGTTTAACAACAATAAAATATGGTTTAGGGCAGAACAGTACCGAATATAAAATATTGCATATGAGGATTCTCCGGAATTATTGTTTGTTGTTCCGGCCTCATTTAAACTTGCCTAAATAGATAGTTTACTTATGCTTCACCTCTTGCCATGTTTAACAACATTTAATATTGTTGTGTGCCTAAACGAGAGTGAACTAAATAACTCGAATGTGGTGTTTCGTCAATATGCAACTCGTTGCATATTGAGCTCCACTTAACTTGTAGTATTGTTTGTTGCATATTGCCATGCCATGCCTCTTTAAACCGGACATGCATCATACTTGTTTGTGCATCATGCCATGTTTATGCTTGTGCATTTACCATGTTGTTTGTTTCTTTCCGGTGTTGTTTCTTAGTTCCTGTTTTGTTGCGATCGTGAGGATTCGTTCGTCTATGCTTGGTTCGTCTTCGTGGCTTCATCTTCTTCATGGACTCGTTCTTCTTCCTAGCGGGATTTCAGGCAAGATGACCGTCACTTTGGATCTCATTACTATCATTGCTATGCTAGTTGCTTCGTTCTACCGCTATGCTGCGCTACCTACCACTTGCTTGTCAAGCCTCCCAAATTGCCATGAACCTCTAACCTTTGTCACCCGTCCTTGCAAACCGTTGTTTGGCTATGTTACCGCCTTTGCTCATCCCCTCTTATAGCGTTCTAGTTGCAGGTGAAGATGAACATTGCTCCATGTTGGATTATGTTTATTTTGGGATATCACAATATCTCTTATTTATTTAATGCATCTATATACTTGGTAAAGGGTGGAAGGCTCGGCCTTATGCCTGGTGTTTTGTTCCACTCTTGCCGCCCTAGTTTCCGTCATACCGGTGTTATGTTCCTTGATTTTGCGTTCCTTACACGGTTGGGTGATTTATGGGACCCCCTTGACAGTTTGCTTTGAATAAGACTCCTCCAGCTAGGCCCAACCTTGGTTTTACCATTTGCCACCTAAGCCTTTTTCCCTTGGGTTCTGCAGATTCAAGGGTCATCTTTATTTTAACCCTCGGGCCAGTGCTCCTCTGAGCGTTGGTCCAAACTAGAGCACCATGCGGGACCGTCCCTCGGCAACTTGGGTTACGTTGGTACCTGTACGCTTCGCTCATCCGGTGTGCCCTGAGAACGAGATATGTGCAGCTCCTATCGGGATTTGTCGGCACATCGGGCGGCTTTGCTGGTCTTGTTTTACTATTGTCAAAATGTCTTGTAAACCGGGATTCCGAGACTGATCGGGTCTTCCCGGTAGAAGGAATATCCTTCGTTGACCGTGAGAGCTTATAATGGGCTAAGTTGGGACACCCCTGAAGGGTATGAACTTTCGAAAGCCGTGCCCGCGGTTATGTGGCAGATGGGAATTTGTTAATATCTGGTTGTAGTAAACTTGAAGTAAACTCTTCTAAAATACACCAACCATGTGCGTAACCGTGATGGTCTCTTTTCGGGGTTGTTCGAGAGGAGAACACGGTTCTTGGGTTATGTTTGACGTAAGTAGGAGTTTAGGATCACTTCGTGATCATTACTAGTTGACGACCGTTTGCTTTGCTTCTCTTCTCGCTCTTATTTGCGTAAGTTAGCCACCATATTTTGCTTAGTCGCTGCTGCAACCTCAGCACTTTACCCCTTCCTTACCCATGAAGCTTTGCTAGTCTTGATACCCATGGTAATGGGATTGCTGAGTCCTCGTGGCTCACAGATTACTACACCAACAGTTGCAGGTACAGGTTATGCGATGATCATGACGCGAGAGCGATGTTACTTTTTTTGGAGTTCTTCTTCTTCTTCGTCGATCTTGGATTAGGTTCCTGGTCGGCAGCCTGGGCTAGCAGGGTGGATATTGTTTGATTTTCTGTTTATGATTTATCCGTAGTCGGACGTTGATCTTGAATGATGTAATGTTGTATTCATGTGGCATTGTATGCCTTTTGTATGTATCCCCATCTATTATGTAATGTTGATGCAATGATATCCACCTTGCAAAAGCGTCTTCAAGATGCGCTTCTATCCTTGGTGGGACCTTCGAGTTCCTTTAGGATAGGGTCGCATCTTGGGCGTGACAAGTTGGTATCAGAGCCTCGACCGACCATAGGAGCCCCCTTGATTGTTGGCCGTTGTTGAGTCTAGAAGAAAACTATTTTGAGTCTTAGGATTATATATATTGGAGAGTAGGAATATTTTTACTCCTCAGTCCCTTCGTCGCTCTGGTGAGGCCTCCTAACGTAGATGTTATTTCTTTCCTCTCCTCAAATTTCACGAAATTTTTTTAGGATCACGCGGGTATCTTGGGATCGTTTCGATAGTCTTGTGACGAGAACTTTGTTCATGGTGCCTCCTGACATTTAGGGGTTGTGGCAGTGTCCCAGGGAGTTGAGCTCCGAGGTGTTGTCGTCACAATTTTATCGTTGCAGTTCTGGAATACCTGAGTTTTGCCGACATCGAAAATCTCTTTTATGCAGTTGTTGGTGAGATAACCTTGACGCCACCCAGTACTGGGGAGTTCGGGAGTATTGCCATAGCTCGTATAAAGGATGCTTTTCGAAGGTTGAGGTACACGATTTCCGGAGTTTTCTTGGTTATGTGTTGACGGATGGATACAACTGGATCTAGGTATTGTTAGTTTGGTGATATATTTTGTGTCCCCTGTATCCCCAACACCAGATTGCATAACCAGAAAGTTTCGGGAGTTTATAGGTGGGAATTCAAGTAGCTCCTAGAATTTCTTTCCGACAGATGCATGATATGGGATTGGGTAAATCTCTATCATATGTATTTGTTCCGGCTTATTCTATAAGCCAAATCCTTTGTTTTGTTTTACTTGCGGTATTCGAGTTGCTTCGAAGTCAAATGTTGAATCCATACCTTTCATAAACGGTGTTCTCATATTGCTATGTGAATACTAATCCTTCTTGATCATCGAGGTTGTCATGTTAATTCTTTTCCCAAACGGCGTGCTTCTCTTCAAGTGGATCCGATCATTTCAACATCTGTGAGATCAATTCTAAGTTTTCTCAACGGTATCCGTTTCATCCGTCCCCAAGTTGCCTTTGTTTTCCCGCCCTCCCACCCTTTTTCTTCAAGGACTCAGATTTCTTAATCAAATATCCATCGTATGGATGTGAAGTCTCTTCATTCTTTTCCTCAATGCTCTTATCCGGTGATTCTCATGAAGATGCTAAAGGAAGCTTCGAGTTTATTATTCTTCTTTCTTTTCTTCTCTGGTGGACTCAAGTCAAGTTTTCGGTGTTGATCATATTCCCTTCCTCGTTTCAAATGTTTTCTCATGCCGGTGCACCTCTTAATCATCCACCTCTTACTATTCATGTTTATCTGGAGTGCTGAAGGTATCCCAGAGGATTCATGTTTCTATTCTTAATCCTTTCTAGCTATTTCGAGGTCTTACCTTATTCAAGCCATTTAATTGAACCGGCGCAATCTTTCTTTCATTCAACGGTGCATCTTTTGAGTGGGCCCTAACCCACAGGTCTTTCCCCAGGATCTTACCTGACTCTTCTAATTTTCCCGGAGCTATTCCCAAATTCTTTTTGAAGTTTGTCATAAGAATTGTCGGGGGTTGGGTGCGACATATGCCAAAGGATGGCTTATCATGGAGGGGGTGAGTAGAACGTCGCCGGTGCCTGGAAACGGGATGAGGCGAAGGCATGCACGCCGGCGAATCTTACCCAGCTTCAGGGCTCTTCGGTGAGATAACACCCCTACTACTGCTCTGCGGAGTCTCCGCATGATCACTATGGCAAAGTGAGTAAAAGGTTGCTCCTCTGTTCGGGGTGAGGAAGGAGAAGGGCACGGCTAGCTCTTCTCTTCCCTCTATGTGTGTGTCAAACTACTAGGTTCCAACCCTTTGCATGGGTGCCCCGGGGGTTTTATATAGGCCTACCCCCCGGGGTTACAATGGTAATCCGGCTGGGCGCAGATCCCAGCCGTCAGTCTCTTAAGTCGCCGTCTTCTCCGCCGACTTCTGGGGCCCGCCGACTAGTGGGCCCCACTGACGGTCCAGCATGGGGCCGACAGCCCCTTGCCGCCATGGCGGGTCTTGCCGGCTGCGGTTATCAGAGCGCTTCTAATGACGCGAGCTTGGTCGGGTCATGGCATGATGCCGCCGCTGGCGGCGCGATCACTGCTGCCATTCCTGTCTTAATCTGGTTAATGGCGCATGGAGCCGTGGGAAGGGCCGCCGACTCGCAGCCGACTCAGTGGGTCCATCTTAGGCGCGCTCGCTGTCTTCGCACTCCCGCCGGCGGGCGGGTCCCGCCGTCTTCGGGTCGTGCAGACGAGCAATCGTGGATGCGAGGATCTGCCCATGGGCTGACGTCGTGGGCGGCGTGGCAAGGATGCCGCGGGACGAGATCTCCGTCGAGACGGGCGCTCTGTGGCCATGCCTGTCCTTTATGAGCGGGCAGGGATGGGCGGTGGCGGCTTCATCCCATCCCGTCCGTAGTCGCACAGCAGGGAGGTGGTTGAGTCGCGGGCCGACTCCCACAGCCGGCTCTTGAAGTCGCTGGCTGGGAGTCGGCCCATCTTGAGGCCGTCTCGGGACTCGGCTAGGAGGCGGTCGGCGCTCTGCCGCCGAGCTGTCAAGACGGCTCCTCGTCTTGGGGTCTTGAGGGGCGCAGTCTGCCCTGATGTTTTAAAAGGTCCAGGGGCTCAGGTTTGCCTACCCGTGGCCCATTACTCCGACAGTAGTCCCCGAAGCTGGTGAGGCGCCAAGGGCAACATGTCGAGCTGCCTCAACAGTTTCATCCCTCCAATGGAAGAATCTGGGCTCGGCTCGCCGTCTCTCTCTTGGGCCGACTAGCTGGAGTCGGCCTTGCAGGAAGCCGTCTTGCTCCTCAAAGGTTTTGAAGGTCGTGGCGGGATCCGGGCAGCGTGCCTGATAAGCTTCCAGGCAACTGCCCGTTGCGGGCCTGCCACATGACGCCACGCGGCAGGGCCAGTCTGCCCGCCCACGTGCGTGACTAGACAGGCCCGTCAGGCGGGGCCCGCCACTACCGCGCCTTGGTGCACGGGCGGATCCGCTGAGGCCGTGCGGGTGGTTGGGCTCCCCACACCGTTACTGCGCGCAGTAACGTCATGGGTTTAATCGTGTGGGCGTGGGGGGCGTGGGCGCAGTTAATCCCACGCTCGCCCCCTCGGCTTCTCAGCCTAGGCGCCTATAAGTAGGCGGGAGGAGGGGGGGCGGCGACGCACGCACACCCACCCTCCTCGCTTCCTCTCCTTGCTTCGTCCTCCTCCTTGCTTCCGCCGCGCCGAGCCACGCCGCGCCGCGGAGATGAGCTCCTCCTCCGCCGCCGCGCCTCCCGCCGCGCGCTCCGGCGTGTGGGATGGCTCCATTGTTGACGACGACATCATCGAAGTTTCTCGGCGCGCGCGCATCCCCGCACCAACCTAGTGCGGACCAGCGCCAAGGCCGGGCGGCGAATAATGCGGCGCCGGAGGAGGGAGAGCGGGTCATATTCCACTCGCACCTCATGCGCGGGCTAGGGCTGCCGGCGAGCGGCTTCTTCCGCGTGTTCCTGGAGTTCCACGGGCTCCAGCCACACCACCTCATTCCAAACACGGTGGTGCTGCTGGCCGCCTTCGCATCCTTGTGCGAAGGCTTTCTTGGCGTTCTCCCCACCATCGAGCTGTTGGGGGAATTCTTCCAAGCCAAGCTCGGAACCCACGTCGCTCGCGTGCCGACTCTGTGCGGCACGTTCATCGCAATGAGGAGGCCGGTGCCCGAGAACCCCTTCCCTGCCATCCCACTCATCAAGTCGGTGAAGATGTGGCAGCGCACGTACTTCTACGTCAAGAACGTCGCCCCTGAGGGCGACTGGGTCAACTTGCCGCCTTACGTGGCCGGCGAGTTGGCGGGGCGACTCCCCAGCTGGTCCCATCGGGCCAGGACACTGACTCCCATAGGCGCCGCCGCCGTCGCACGGCTCCGAGTGCTGACACAGTCGGAGGGCCTGACTGGGGCCGACTTGCTGGCCGCCTTCATGGCGCGCCGAGTGCTTCCTCTCCAAGGCCGACCTCATCTGATCTGTCAGATGAGCGGCCGACGGGACCCCAGTCGGCTGTGCTCCAAAGATATGCCCCACGCGGAGGTGGTGGACACGGTGAACTTCCTGGCGAACTGCGGCCTCACGGAGGAATGGCAGTTCGGCAAGGAGCCGTACTCGCGCGCCAACCCCCCGCCTGTGGTAAGTCATCTCTTGCTTTTCTGTTTCCTTCTTCAGCCGAATCCGGCTCTAATTTTCTTTGGTCTTTTCCGATTCAGAATCCCCTCATGCAGCCCTCGACCGGAACCACGGGGTCGGCTCGTGAATTCGTCCCCGACCGGGCGGAGAGCGACGCCGACGACCCCGACTTGGGGGTGGCGGCGATGGAGACCGACACCGAGGGAGGAGGAGGGGCCGACGACTTCAGGCCTTCGGCAACCTTCGCCGACTGGCCTGACGACGACGGCGAAAGGGAAGTCGTCCCCCGCCGCCAACAGAAAGCCGGCCATCCAGGCGCGAGTTCCTCCGCCGCCTTGGGTGGTCGAGGCGGCGTGAAGAAATGCCGGGCCGGGCCGAGCCTGCCAGGCGGCCGGGCGAAGAAATTCAGGGGGACGGCCGCCGCGACCCAGCGCGAAGAAGCGGTCGCGAAGGCTAACCGCTTCCGCAAGGAAGTGAAGAAGCCGCCGCTGGTCTCCGCGTAAGTACTTCTTGTTTTGTCTTGTTTTCTTCTGGTCCGTCTTGTCCAAGTCTTTACATATCTTTTTCTCATCAGGGCTCCCCTCACCTTGGAGAGGGTCGCCGCCGCCTCCGTCATGGGGTCGGCAGAGACGTCCGCCAATACTCGGCGGATTGATCCTGCGGCCGCCCTCCGGGAGGCGACGGAGCGGAATGCGCAGGAGAAGCGCGACGAGGAGGAGGCCGCCCGTCTGGAGAAGGCGGAGGCTGAGAAGGCGGCGGCATCCGCCCAGAAGAAGCTGGAGGAGGTCGAAGCCGCCATTGCAGCCAAAAGGCGAGCCGAGGAGGCCGCGCGCCTCCAGTCGGCGCTGCTCGTTACCCCGCTGAGCTCTGCGCCGCCGCCGCCGGAGTTCACGGGGCAGACAGAGGGAGTCGGCGGTCAGGTCCCCATCACGGAGAGGGAAGGCGGCGAGGCCTCCTTGTCGGGCACGGCCGTGCCACCCCCGCCGCCTCCGCCGCGGTCCGAGAGCGCGCGAGGCAAACAGCCGGCGGACCTGCCTGTGTCGCTAACCGACGACGAGGCCGTGGCGAAGCTGCTTCTTCAAGTCGCCTCGCCAGCGCGACGCCGTCTTGAGAAGGCGACTTCGGCGCCGCGCCCCTTGGAGACCGGCGCCGCCAGCTCAGCCATTCCAGACGCCGAGGCGACAAGCGCCGCGCCCATTGGGTGGGTGCGAGGAGGCGGCACAGGCCCGCTGAAAACGGGCGCCCCGGGCGCCCAGCGGTTGCGAGCTGACGGCGACGCCATTCATAATCTGCTCCAAAGCGACTTGGCGTCGCGAGCTACCGTGCGAGTATGTTTCCTTCTTTGAATTTTTCTTGCTCTTCTCTGTGGGGGCGCGCCAGCGCACCCACTGGGTGTAGTCCCCGAGTTTCGGGCCGGCTGCTGAGCAGGCGGCTCGGAACTCTATTTGCTTACTTCCAAATTTTTACCTTTGTCTGAAATTCTTGTCGCAGGAGTATCACAACCTCCGCGCCACTGCCTTCAACCGCAACGTTGAGGAGCTGGGCAAGCGGACTGCCGACTTGGCGAGGAGCCGAGGTGAGTTTTTCTTCTTGGGCGCGCAAGCACCAGCTGGCTGTAGTCCCAGATTGGGCGGCCGATCACTGCAATCGGGCCGGATCTTCCTGGCGACCTTCTTAGCTGACGACTTTGCGTCCTTCTTCTTATTATTCTTCAGAGGCCAGCGCCACTCTTCGGCGGCAGCTGGGTACGGCCAACACCGCCTTGCGCGCCAAGGAGGAGGAGTGCAGCAAGCTCGCCGCAGATCGCGACCTGCTGGCTACGTAGCTGGCGGAGCAGAGGGAGCTGCTTAAGGCGGCGCAGGACGAGGCGGAGAAGAAAGAGGCCGCTCTCCTGGCCGAGTTTGAGAGCGAGCGCTCCTCCTGGACCGACAAGGAAGCGCTGCTGACCTCCGGCTTCCATGAAATCGAGGACATCGTCGATGGTGAGTTTGCTTTTACTTCTTCTTTTGGGTCACCGACTATGGGTCAGGCCGACTCCTGTTTTTCTGACTTGCTTCTTCTTCTTTGGGCAGACTTCTTCCCCGGCCACACACAGGCGGCCAATCAAGCCATCGAGGCTGATCGCGAGGCACAAAGGGCAGGTGGTGCTGAGATCGCTGCCAACGCCCCCCGGACCCTTGACGAGCAGCTCCTGAGCATTGAGGCTCATCTGCGGCCGGCCCATCGGATGCTGCGCCGACTTCAGCGTGTCGGCGCCTAGGCGATCGCTGCTCTGTGGCCGGACATGCCGATTTTATGCCTCCAGCCTGCCGCCGCCCGGCCGGAGGTCGCGGCTGGCCGTCTTGAGGCCTGGAAGGGTTCCGCGGCTCGGCTGGAGCTCGCGGGCCACAGAATTCGCCAAGGCGTGGTATCCAGGCTGGATCTGACCGGCTGGCAGCGTTCGGTCGAGGCCCAGCGGAGTTATCGGCATGGAGGACGCCCTCGTCGGCGTGGCGGTGGCGATTGCCGACTACACGGACACCAGCGTCTTCATCCTCGAAGCGGGCTGAGGATGGTGGGGAGGTGCCGCCGGAGTGGTTCGGGATGAACCCGGACTACGACGAGGACTCGGCGGAGGTGATCGACTCCAGCGCCGAGGAGGAAGACGAGGCGGAGGACGGAGACGATATGGAGGCGCCAGAAGACGGAGCGGGCGACCAGCCTCAGCTCGACCGCGCCTCCAGCAATGAGCCTCGCCCGTCTGGGCCGGCTGCCACCGGAGACGATCAAGCCGAGACCACCCAGCCGGCCGCCCCGGCGCCTGACGCTGCCGTCTCCTCCGGCCTTCCAACCCCATCTGCTGCTTCCTAGGCCGCTGTCTCGCCTTTATTTTATCTGTTTTGCTAGTCTTTGAAAGAACTTGTTAATTCGCACAATTCCACCCGCGGGGTGTATTCTGAACCTCTGTTCGAAGATCCGGCCAAGGGCCTCAGTTGTGTAAATATTATTCTAATTTTATCTTTCCTTGCTTATTGCTCTTATGGCTTTTTCCTTTGCCGCCTTCCCTTAGTTGCCGCCCATCCCATCGGGCAACAGCTCTGCGGACTGCCGTCTGGGTCAAGTGCTTGGCTACCTTTTAGAAGGCAAGTACTTGGCCATTTTTTAGAGTCTTAACAAGTTGGGTAGAAAGCGGCAAGCCGACTACTTAAGAGTCGGTTTTTGCAAGAACAGGGCTGGAAGCCGATTTAAACTATGTTTATGCTTTGGGTCCTTAGCCATTTTTTCGTGTGGGCGCCCGTTCTTCCTTACTCCTGCCCACCAAACAGTCGCTCTGCGAGCTGCGGCTTCTGACAGGAGACGGCTTAGGCACCGCACGTTACTTGTCTGACTGCAGGAAGCATTTCATAGCCCAAAGGCGGCGAGTCCCCGGGCCGACTAGTCGAGCCCGGTGCCAAATAGCATAACAAAGAGTAACATACTCAAAGGCATAATTCTTATCATACAGACAACAAAAGAGGGCAGTCCCCGAGCTCGTCTCGGGGGGCCCGAAGTCTTGGTACTTTAAACACAAAGGGTAGCGTGGTACATACTGCATCAACTGTAAAATCTTCGGAGGAGATTCGCATTCCATGGCCATTCCGTCTCTTTGCCGGAGTCGTCCCTCTTGCGTGCTCGGGCTTCGGCGGCGATCGGTAGTAGGAGTCGTTGCCTAGCACTTTGCTGATGATGAATGGGCCTTCCCAAGGCGCCGACAACTTGTGCTGGCCGGCTGTTCGCTGGATCAGCCGGAGCACAAGGTCGCCCTCTAGGAAAGATCTTGGCTTGACCTTCTTGTTGTAGTAGCGGCGCAGGCTCTACTGGTAGATGCTGAACCGGCTGAGTGCCAACAGCCGGCCCTCTTCCAGCAGATCGACGCCGTCTTGACGTGCTTCTTCTGCTTCCTCTTGGGTGTACATGGTGACTCGCGGGGAGTCGAACTCTATATCCATTGGAATGACGGCTTCGGCACCGTAGACGAGGAAGAAGGGTGTGAAACCAGTTGACTTATTTGGAGTCGTGCACAGAATCCAGAGGACGGCTGGCAATTCCTCGAGCCAGCAGCCGGCCGAACGCTCCAGTGGCTCGACCAGTCGAGGCTTGATGCCAGACAGGATGAGGCCATTCGCTCGCTCCACCTGGCCGTTTAACTGTGGATGGACAACGGACGCTAAGTTCAGTCGGATGCCTTGCGTCGCGCAAAAACTTGCCAGGGCGCCTTTGGCAAAATTTGTGACATTGTCGGTGATGATGCTGTGTGGTATGCCGTACCGAGTCGTGATGTCGGCGATGAAAGTCACTGCAGTAGGACCATTCAACTTCTTGATGGGTTTTGCTTCTATCCAATTGGTGAACTTGTCCACTGCGACAAGTAAGTGAGTTAGGCCGCCTCGTGCCGTTTTGAATGGTCCCACCATGTCCAGGCCCCAAACAGCAAAGGGCCAGGCGATGGGGATAGTCTTGAGTGCAGAAGCCGGCTAAAACGGCTTGGAGCGGAACACCTGGCACCCCTTGCATTTTTGAACTAATTCCTTGGCCTCTTCTAGGGCAGTCGGCCAGAAGAAACCGTGTCGGAAGGCTTTGGCGATGAGTGCTCTTGAGGCTGCATGATGGCCGCACTCGCCCTGATGGATGTCCTCGAGAATCGCTTGGCCTTGCTCTGGCTCGACGCAGCGCTGGTAGACACCAGTGATGCTGCGCCTGACCAGCTCTCTGTTGACTATAGTGTAGGCTGCCGCTCGGCGTTGCACTTGCCGAGCCAAGGTCTCATCGGTTGGTAGCTCTCCGCTTACTAAGAACTTCAGGATGGGCTGGGCCCATGAGGGTGCTGCTATTTCTTCGGCTGCCGTCTCGCTACTTGGACGAGGGCGGCTGGGCTGGGAGGTGGCGGGTTGGAGTCCGCAGTAACTTGCTGGGTTGAAGAAGTCCCCGGCCGACCGGGCGCAGTCCACGGCTGGCATCGAGTCTTCGCAATGGTCGCCGCAGTCCCCGGGCCTGGTTCTGAAGTCCCCGGGCCGGCTTAGACTGCAGCGCTCTTGGGGCCGTCTGCAAGAATTCTTGTGCCGTCTGTTGAGGCTTTGGAGTCGGATCCGACTTTCTTGAAGTCAGACAAAATGGAGTCTGACTCTGGTGACGGTTTGACAGATGGCTTGAGGAGGCGCTGAAGGGCGACGCCGGATGGTATTGCCTGGCGGGTGGAGCCGATTCTTGCCAGGGTATCTGCTTGGTCATTATTGTTTCTTGGCACGTGGAGGAACTCGCACCCCTCAAAATATCCACTCAGCTGCTGTACCAGGAAACGGTAGCTCGCCATGTTTGCGTCTTTGGCGTCCCAGTCGCTGGATGACTGCTGGACCACCAAGTTGGAGTCGCCATAACACAGGATCCAGCGAGTGCCAAGCTCTTTGGCAAGACGGAGCCTGTGAATGAGCGCCTCGTATTCGGCGACGTTGTTGGAGGCGGCAAAATGGATCTGCAGCGCGTACTTGAGCTTGTCGCCTTTGGGGGAAGTGAGGACCACGCCGGCTCCCAAGCCGGTGCGCATCTTGGAGCCATCAAGTGCATCCGCCAATGGGTGGAGTCGGTATTTGGCGGTATCTTGGTCTCGCCCGGTCGACGAGGAAGTCAGCCAAAGCTTGTGACTTGATGGCGGTCGGGGCTGGTAATAGATGGTGTAGGGGCCAACTCTATGGCCCATTTGGCCACTCGGCGCGAAGCATCTCGGCCGATGATCTCTGCTAGTGGGGCCATGCAAACCACGGTGATTGGATGCTCTTGAAAGTAAGGTTTAACTTCTTGGCGGCAAAGTGCACGCCAGAACACATCTTCTCGGTAGTGGGGTAGTTCGCTTGGAGGTCGACAATGATTTCGCTCGTAGTATACGGTCTCGGACAGGTAGCGCCTTGCCTTCCTCCTTGCGTTAAACTACAATGACTGTGCAGACTACCCTGCTGGTGGCGGCAATATACAGGAGCATAGGCTCCTTGGGAGTCGGGGCCGCCAGCACGGGGGGAGTAGTCAGCATTTTCTTCAACTGGAGAAAAGCTTCGTCCGCCTTGGAGTTCCATTCGAAGAAGGTGGTCTTCTTCATGAGCTGGTACAGAGGAAGAGCTTTCTTACCCAGCCGGCTGATGAATCGGCTGATGGACGCCAAACAGCCGGTGAACTTTTGCACATCTAGCAGTCGGCGGGGTACTTCCATCCTTTCGATTGCCTTGATCTTCACGGGGTTGCACTCTATGTCGCGTTCAGAGTCCAGGAAACCAAGGAGTTGGCCAGCTGGTACTCCGAAGATGCACTTCTCTGGGTTGAGTTTGATTTGGAATCGGCGCAGATTTTCAAAGGTCTCCTTGAGGTCTTCCAACAACGTTCCTCGCTTCTCCGTCTTTACCACCACGTCGTCCATGTAAACGTGGGTGTTTCTGCCGAGCTGCTTGAGGAGGCACTTCTGCATGCAACACTGAAAGGTGGCGCCGGCATTCCTCAAGCCGAACGTCATGGTCAGGTAGCAGAAGGCTCCAAACGGCGTGATGAAGGCGGTCTTCAATCTGTCAGCCGGGTTCAGCTTGATCTGGTGATATCCTGAGTATGCATCTAAGAAGCTCAACAGCTCGCATCCGGCTATGGAGTCTATCACCGATCAATTTCTCGCAGTTTAACGGGTCCTTGGGGCAAGCTTTGTTGAGGCTTGTGTAGTCAATACACATCCGCCATTGCTTGTTCTTCTTTAATACCAAGACCGGGTTCGCTAACCACTTTGGAAAGAACACTTCCATGATGAAACCGGATGCGAGGAGCCGGGCTATCTCTTCTCCAACAACTCTTCTTTTCTCTTCTGACAGGCGGCGCAAGGGCTGCCTGACGGGCTTCACATTAGATCGGACATGTAACTTGTGCTCGGCGAATTCCGTCGGTACACCTGGCATGTCTTCGGGAGACCATGCGAAAATGTCCCGATTCTCACGGAGGAAATCGACGAGCTCGCCTTCCTATTTGCTGTCAAGGTTTGCACCTACGACAGTGTACCTCACCGGGTGCTCCGGGTCCAAGGGTATCTTCTTGGTCTCTTTGGCTGGCTTGAACGAGCCCTCAGCTTCCGACTCCTTGGGGTTGGGCGACATCTCTGGCTGCTTGCCGGCCATTGCCACAACCCGATCAAGAAGCCGCTTCTCAGCTGTGATCACCAGGGACTCGGCCAGCCGACTGCTTTCAGCTGCACAGGCGGACGACTTTCTCTAGTCGCCGGCTACGGTCAGAATCCCCTTGGTACTCGGCATCTTCATCTTGAGGTAGGCGTAGTGGGGGACCGCCATGAACTTGGCCAGAGCAGGTCGGCCAAGCAGAGCATGGTATGGGCTTTCGAGGTCCACCACTTGAACCAGACCGCTCTCAAAGAAAAGTGATCTTTGTCCCCAAAGAGGACGCCTATCGGGATCTTGCAGATCGGTGAGCAGGAAAGGCCGTACAATTCCGTGGAACACAGTCCGCTGTTCAAGCTGTCTTTGCTTGATTCCTAACTTCTCCATTGTATCCTTATACGAGATGTTGATGCTGCTGCTCGTTCTATCAAGACTCGAGAAGCGAGCGGCCCGCCTATCCGCGGCAAGGGTGGCTCCCAAGACCAGGGCGTAGGAGCCCGGATTCGGAATCACCTCTGGGTGATCATCTCGGCTCCAACTGATAGGTTTCTCGGACCAGTGCATGAATTCTGGAGTATCTGATGCTACTGCATTCACTTCTTGCTGTTGCATCCGCCTGCTGCAGCGATCGTCGGCCACACTGGTGAACAGTACATAAGCTCCATGCTCTTCTGGGTACTCGTCTTGTACTGCGCCGACTGTCCTGACAGCCGGCTGCTCGGGCGGTGGTGGAGGCGGCGGCCCAGCAAGCGGGGGAGGGATGAGGCCGTCTCCCTTGGCGATCCTGGTGAGCCAGTGGCACTTCCGGGTGGTGTGGTTCGACGGCTTCGCACCGCTATGGAACTTGCAGGGTCCATCTAGAGTCTGCTCGTAAGAGAAGGCCGGCAACCTGTTGGACTTGCCGCCTTTCTGCCGCTTGGCAGGAGGCTGCCCCTTTGGCTGTTGGTCTTCGACTGTCGCCAGTTGCCGGCTGTTGGCAGCCGGCTGCGGGGCCTTGCGCTTGTGATCATTCTGCTGTCAGCCGATCGGTGTCGCCAAATGAGTTCTGGGAGCCTGAGGAGCCACCTTGCCAGTTGCAATGACTTCGATCTCCGACTTCATGGAGGAGTCGGCTGTGGCGTACTTGTCTGCTATGATCAGCAGCTCGTCGAGGGTCTCCGGCTTGTCGCAAAGGAGCTTGTGCTTGAGGAGGGTGCCTTCTCTGCACCCGGCGGTGAAGTACTCGATAGCCTGCACCTCGTGCACTCCCTCGCAGGAGTTCCGGAGCTTGGCCCAGCGCGTGAGGTAGTTGCGAGTGGACTCGTTGGGGCCTTGCACGCACAAGGAAAGCTGGCGAGGCTTGGGAGGTCGCTTGTATGTGCTCGTGAAGTTGCGGACGAAGGCCTCGGTGAAGTCGACCCAGCTGTTGATGCTGCGGGGCTTCAGGCTGTTCAGCCATGTCCGGGCCATGCCCTGGAGCATGAGGGGAACATACTCGCCCTCAACGCGCTTGTTGCCGTTCGCTATGCTGACGGCCGTGGAGTAGTCCACTAGCCAGTCCTCCGGCTTCACGGAGCCGGTGTATTTGGGTGTATCTCGGGGGAGTGTGAACCCTCTGGGGAAGGGCTCGTCTCGGATGCGAGGTCTGAAACAGGGCGGGCCCAACTCGTCTTCTTCTTCCAGCGCCAGGGATCGGTGGAGTCGCTCGATCCGGTGGCGGGCGTCGTTTTCTCCGACTCCCTCTCGGCAGCCAAGGCGGTCGCCGAGAGTCGGATGCTCGACGGGTGGCGGGGAGACTCACCTTTCTCTCCGGGGAGGAGGAGGCAGATAGTCGCCCCGCCGCTTCCATCGCTCTCGGGCGGCCGTCTTCGTCGCGCTCGATGGAGATGTGACAGCCGATCCTTGTTTTTTCTTCCACGGACACCGCCAGTCGGCGTCCGAGACGTCGTGCCTTGATCTCGGCAGGGAGGCAAGTCGCCTGTTGTCGTCGCGGCGCCTCCGTGCGGCGGCCGGCTTCGTCTTGTGCGGCAGCCGCGTCGAGGAGCTGCTGGACTCGCTCCGCCATCAGCGGCGCTCTCGCCGGTTATCCAGCTTGCTCGCCACCGCTGGGCGGCGCGGATGTTCTCCGCGGGCGTGGCGTACACGGGGTGATTGGCCCCAAACAGATTGGCGATGGCTACGCCGCGCTGCTGGACCGCGTCTAGGCGGCTAGGCCTAGTCGGAGCCGGCGAGCCGCCCACGGCGCGATCCATATCGCGCTGGTAGGCTTCTGACAAGCGTCTCATGCTTGCCAGCTTCTTTGCGCCCACGAGGAGCTGGAGGCGGCGCGCTTCCAGCGTTCCAGCGTCGGCGTCTTCCGGAATAGGCGCGGTTAGGTCTTGCAGAACTGCGTCGAGAGGTCATGAGCTCCCTCACCGGAAGGCTCACTGTGACCGATGACGAGCACCTCCGTGACGGTGCTTCCGCCGCTCTCCGCGCGAGGGAGCGGCTCATGTAGACCACCACGTTGGTGGGGAACGCGTCGAGCGACGCGGTGTCGGAGTCGACCAGCGATCGGTCGGTGGAGCCCTACGGACTCCGTGTCGGCGGCAGGCTCGCCGGCGGACGTGGAGTTGCTCGAGGAGGCCCGCGAGGAGGCTCGGGGCCGCCCGTGTTCTGCGTCGGATGCAGGCTCGCCGGAGAGGCGAACCTCGCCGACAAGTTCGGCGAGGCAGCTCGCCGCCAAGAAGCGACCTCAGCGCCATGCAACAAGGGCACGGCGCAGACTGTCTCATCTTGTCGGGCTGGCTGCGCCGCCAGAAGGAAGAGGGTTCCCGTCCAGAGCAGGTCTCCGGACGACGGTGCACCTAGCCCCACGGTGGGCGCCAAATGTCGGGGGTTGGGTGCGACATATGCCAAAGGATGGCTTATCATGGAGGGGGTGAGTAGAACATCGCCGGTGCCTAGAAACGGGATGAGGCGAAGGCATGCACGCCGGCGAATCTTACCCAGCTTCAGGGCACTCCTGGGAGATAACACCCCTACTGCCGCTCTGCGGGGTCTCCGCATGATCACTATGGCAAAGTGAGTACAAGGTTGCTCCTTGAGCTGTTCGGGGTGAGGAAGGAGAAGGGCACGGCTAGCTCTTCTCTTCCCTCTATGTGTGTGTCAAACTACTAGGTTCCAACCCTTTGCATGGGTGCCCCAGGGGGTTTATATAGGCCTACCCCCCGGGGTTACGATGGTAATCCGGCTGGGCGCAGGTCCCAGCCGTCAGTCTCTTAAGTCGCCGTCTTCTCCGCCGACTTCTGGGGCCCGCCGACAAGTGGGCCCCGCCGACGGTCCAGCATGGGGCCGACAGCCCTTGCCCGCCCATGCGGGGTCTTGCCCTGCGCGGTTATCAGCCCGCTTCTAATGACGTGAGCTTGTCGAGGGTCATGGCAGCAGCAGCCGCCGCCGGCGGCGATCACTTGCTATTCCATTCGCCTTTGTCCGGTTAATGGCGCATGGAGCCCGTGGGAAGGTCCGCCGACTCGGAGGCCGACTCCAGCTGGTCCGCTCTTAGGCGCTCGCGCGTTTTTCAGACTCCCGCCGACAGGCGGGTCCCGCCGTCTTCGGGTCGTACAGACAGGCCATCGTGGGTACAGGGATCTTCCCACGGGCTGACGCTCGAGGCAGCGTGTAACAATGCCGCGCCGGACGGAGATCTCCGTCAAGACGACGCTCAGGGCTATGCTCTGTCTCTTTATGAGCGGGCGGGGATGGGCAGCGAGGCGGCTTCATCCCATCCCGTCCGTAGTCGCACAGTGGGAGGTGGTTGAGTCGGGCCGACTCCCCACAGCCGGCTCTTCGGAAGTCGCTGGCTGGGAGTCGGCCCATCTTCAGGCCGTCTCTGGGACTCGGCTAGGAGGGGCAGTCGGCGGCTCTACCGCCGACTCTCAGAAGACGGCTCCTCATCTTGGGGTCTTGAGGGGCGCAGTCTGCCCCGATGTTTTGAAAGGTCCAGGGGCTTGGGTTTGCCTACCCGTGGCCCATTACTCCGACAAGAATGAACTATCATCAGTCATATTCCTTCTCCAAGATCGCTTTCAAATTCTTTTCATCGTTGGTTCAAACTTTCTAATTTTCATCCCGGAGTATCTCAACAATTCATGGCGGTGTTTCTCATCGTCATTCTCAACATTTGAAGACTGAAGAAGAGTTCCTCTTAAATCCTTACCCGTTTTTCCAAAGATGCGTAGTTCAAGTTTGATGCCATCCTCTCATAATTGTTTTCGATTGTGGGAATTCTTTTCACCCATCCGGAGCATTTGATGAGTTGTTTCCATTTTTTTCCTCTGAAGGCCATCATGTCATAATGCCTCATTCTCAGCATGTAGCTACCGTTCTCCAAATCTTACTGGTGAATCATTCAAATATCCTCTAATCAGTTAATGATCTCTTCATTTTCTTGTATCTAAATTCTGTCAAGTATCTTTATTCGTTTTCTAATTCTTCCCGGTGAATTGTGCCTTTGCTACTTTCATTCTCAATTCTTACGGTGGTTCGTTCAAGATTTCTTTTCCTTGATTATCGTATCAATTCATTCGTTCTGGTGGTTCGCTGAAGACCTTATTCAAGTTTGCGTTATATCTCTCTTAATCCTTTCAACGAGGATAAGTAGCATGCCTATCTGCTGTTTGTCATCAATTTAAGATGGTGAAGGGTAAGCATGACATAAATCTTATTCTTGTTTCCTCAAGGTGATTTAATACCTTATTCTGGAGTTTGTTCAGGATATCATATTCTCGATTCAAGTTGCTCACCTTTCTTTCCGGAGTTCCAAGTTTTCTTGGATGTCTCATCACGAAGCTCCACCTAAATTATTGCAAGGTTTCACCTTGTGTTTTCAACTTCTCTTTATTTTTATCATCCTTTTGTTTACCGGAGTTCTTCATGGAGGCTCTACATGGTGGCTCGTCAAGGATTCTTTTCATTCTCCATTTGTTCTTCAAGATTTCTCTTGGAGTTAAGATCCGCCAATCTATACTCTTAAATAAACATGTTGTTCAACACATGTTTTGTTTTGAGGAGTTCAAGCATTCTTCATCTTGCATTCCGAAGTGCAATTCTTTCTACCTTATATTTTGAGATGGTGTTATGTCATCCTTGGCAATTTCTCCTCGTGCTTCATGATTCACATGTTGTCAAGAATGAGGTATTTAAATCCATCAATCTCTTCATTGGAGTTATCTTGGGTTATATTTCACCTAAAGCTTTCCCTAAGGATTGTTGCTATTTATGGTGCTTATAAATGACCCAAGTTCTTCATTTGTCCTCCCGGTGAAATAAGTTTCTCGTCTGCTTGCTGATATCAATCCAATCATTTGTTTTCCGTTGGTGGGAGAAGCTCACCTCATAATTTTGAGATGTTTTCCATAAGCCCACTACAAGCTTATCCTTTCGTTGTTGGTTTTCCAACAACTCTGTTCTAACCTTCTTGGAAGGGTGCTTTCCAAGCTCTTTTGTGGCAGAATTGGCATTTTCTTCTCCATTCTTATTCCAATGACCGATCTTCTATTCTTTCTTCCGGAGGCATGGTGATGTTGCTCTCTTCACTCATCATCTCGAATTGTGAGGATCGTGTTCTTTTCATGCTTATCCATTTAACCGGAGTGTTGTGTCATCTCTTCAAGTTCTTTTCTTCTTATCAAGTTTTCCTTCTTCTTTCAGTCGGAGTGCTGCCCAAATTATATCAATCTTATTCCTTCTCTATCAAATTATATCAATCTTATTCCTTCTCTATCTAGTTTTAACCGGAGTGGTTTCAATATCTATCTTATCACTAAAACTCTTGGTTCTCGTCGTATCCCTTGTTCCTCTTTTCTAACGGAGTGTTTTCAACTTTGCTCATATTCGTTGTTTTCTTTCTTTCATTTTGCTCAACATCTCAAGGTTCATGGTTTCACTCGTTTGTCGAAGAAGCAACTTAGTTTTACCTCTTATCTTCCTCTTTCTTTTCCCTCCGGTGCCATCCTAGATCTCGGGACGAGATCCTCTCTTAGTGGTGGAGTGTTGTAACGCCCCGGACACAACTTTCCATATTAGTAACTCCAACTCTTGCCTTTTCCGGAGATGTGATATGGTATTTTCCTTCGTGGTTGGGTTTTGTCTTTTGTTTTGCATTTTGTTCATGTCATGCATTTCATCTCATAGCATCATGCGCATTGCGTCTGCATGTTTTCAAAAAGTTTGCACCCGTTCGTAGTTGTCGCGTCCCCCCTTGCCTTCTTTGACCATTCCGAGACCAATCGGGTTTTCGCTTCCCTCTTGATCGTGACCACCTAACCTCTCTTGCCAGCTCGCAGCCCCTCACGCGTCTCAGAACTGCTCGAACCCAACTGGCTGTCATTACCGATGAGTCCGGATCATCCCCAATCATCTATAAAACATCTCCGTTTTCTTATTTGGACTCTCCTAGTGTATTTTTCTCGTCCGTTCGATCTTGATCGGAGGGTCCGTTTTGCACCTAAGCTAGTCCACCTAGCTATTTAAACATCCCAACCCTAATTTCTAGGCCTCATGTCCCATCCATCCCCACGCCGCCGCCACTCCACCGAATCCACCTCGGGATCCTCCCATTCCCCACCGAGCCAATTGCCAGCCTCCATCCCCTCGCCGAGCCTTCGTATAGCAACCGCCACCCCCTCTCTTCATGAGGCCCGAGCAGGAGCGCTCAGCCTCGTCTTCTCGCGCGGCCAGCCGCCTCGCTGGCGACCTCCAGGTCCTCCGCCGCGCCCTGCTTCTTCTTCCTCCTCGAGGAGATGCCCCTCGCCTCGAGCACCAATGCTCCAAGGCCGTCTTGTGCAGTTTCGTCGCCGGAGCTCCCTACCACCAGCAGGTCGCCGCACCTCTCCTGCGTCGCCTCCTTCCTATCAATCTCTCTCACCCGACCCCCCCCCCCTCTGTCTATCTGTTCGAGCAGGAGCCCCACGACATCGCCATGGATGGCTACCACCCGAGCTCACGTCCGTCACCGCAAACGAGTCACCACCGCATCTCCACGGATCCGTCGGGTCCCGGCCATCCCCGTCCTTGCTGGACCTCTTCAGCTCGTCGGAGCCCCATCCCCGCTGCTCCTCGTCGTCATCTTCTTCCTTTGCGCCGTCAACGCCCGGTTCGGCCTCTTCTTCGAGCAGAGGAGGACGCCCGCGCCCAGGACGCCCGCAACCGCTGTCTCCGCCCATTTCCCCGACGTCTGCTCTCCTGCGCCTCGTCCCCGACGCCGGCAAGTTCGCCGCCACCAAGACCTTGCCTCGCCGGATCCGCCTCGCCAAGTCCTCGCCCCCGCGCTGGTTCTGCGCCTTGCCGTGGTGCCGTCGCCGAGGACGCGCAGCCTTCTTCAGCTTCGCCCCTGCGTCCTCTGCTTCAAGGACGACCGCGGCGCCAAGTCCCGCTCGATTTAGCCGCTCCGTTCACCGCGCCTCTGCCTCCAGATCCCCCGGCCCAGCACGTCTCCTCACCCAGCCCGCTCTGCCTCAGCCGCCTCCACCGAACGGGCTGAAGCCCATGGGTGAGCTGCCCCCTGTTCCTGGTTGGCCTGTGTTCAGATTCGGCCCGATGCATTTTTTCACTCTGGACGATTTTAGCAATTTTTTCAATGTTTAGCTGTTTTACAGAAAACCCCTCATGTTCATGCATGTAATAACTAATTAACCGTGCATTGGATTAAAATGTTTTAGATATGTAAAATGCTTAGAATTTCATCTAGTTTCACATTAGGCCACTTTCATCCAGGTTTAAAATGTTTAAAATGCTGTTTGTTTAAATTTGCTTAAAGGCCATGCTAAAATGATTTATTTCATAACTAAATAACCGTAGCTTGGTTTTAAATAAACTTTATATGTAAATGGGGTGGAAAAATGCCTAGTTTAACATGGTGCACTTTATTTTGCTGTTTAACAACAATAAAATATGGTTTAGGGCAGAACAGTACCGAATATAAAATATTGCATATGAGGATTCTCCGGAATTATTGTTTGTTGTTCCGGCCTCATTTAAACTTGCCTAAATAGACAGTTTACTTATGCTTCACCTCTTGCCATGTTTAAAAACATTTAATATTGTTGTGCGCCTAAACGAGAGTGAACTAAATAACTCGAATGTGGTGTTTCTTCAATATGCAACTCGTTGCATATTGAGCTCCACTTAACTTGTAGTATTGTTTGTTGCATATTGCCATGCCATGCCTCTTTAAACCGGACATGCATCATACTTGTTTGTGCATCATGCCATGTTTATGCTTGTGCATTTACCATGTTGTTTGTTTCTTTCCGGTGTTGTTTCTTAGTTCCTGTTTTGTTGCGATCGTGAGGATTTGTTCGTCTATGCTTGGTTCGTCTTCGTGGCTTCATCTTCTTCATGGACTCGTTCTTCTTCCTAGCGGGATTTCAGGCAAGATGACCGTCACTTTGGATCTCATTACTATCATTGCTATGCTAGTTGCTTCGTTCTACCGCTATGCTGTGCTACCTACCACTTGCTTGTCAAGCCTCCCAAATTGCCATGAACCTCTAACCTTTGTCACCCTTCCTAGCAAACCTTTGTTTGGCTATGTTATCGCTTTTATTCAGCCCCTCTTATAGCGTTCTAGTTGCAGGTGAAGATGAAGATTGCTCCATGTTGGATTATGTTTATTTTTGGATATCAAAATATCTCTTATTTATTTAATGCATCTATATACTTGGTAAAGGGTGGAAGGCTCGGCCTTATGCCTGGTGTTTTGTTCGACTCTTGCCACCCTAGTTTCCGTCATACCGGTGTTATGTTCCTTGATTTTGCATTCCTTACACGGTTGGGTGATTTATGGGACCCCCTTGACAGTTCGCTTTGAATAAGACTCTCCAAAGAAGGCCCAACCTTGGTTTTACCATTTGCCACCTAAGCCGCTTTTCCTTGGGTTCTGCAGACTCAAGGGTCATCTTTATTTTAACCCCTGGGCTAGTGCTCCTCTGAGCGTTGGTCCATACTAGAGCACCGTGCGGGACCGTCCCTGGGCAACTTGGGTTACGTTGGTACCTGTACGCTTCGCTTATCCGGTGTGCCCTGAGAACGAGATATGTGCAGCTCCTATCGGGATTTGTCGGCACATCGGGCGGCTTTGCTGGTCTTGTTTTACCATTGTCGAAATGTCTTGTAAACCGGGATTCTGAGACTGATCGGGTCTTCCCGGTAGAAGGAATATCCTTCATTGACCGTGAGAGCTTATAATGGGCTAAGTTGGGACACCCCTGCAGGGTATGAACTTTCGAAAGCCGTGCCCGCGGTTATGTGGCAGATGGGAATTTGTTAATATCCGGTTGTAGTAAACTTGAAGTAAACTCTTCTAAAATACACCAACCGTAAAGCGAATCGTGATGGTCTCTTTTCGGGGTTGTTCGAGAGGAGAACACGGTTCTTGGGTTATGTTTGACGTAAGTAGGAGTTCAGGATCACTTCGTGATCATTGCTAGTTGACGACCATTTGCTTTGCTTCTCTTCTCGCTCTTATTTGCGTAAGTTTGCCACCATATTTTGCTTAGTCGCTGCTGCAACCTCACCACTTTACCCCTTCCTTACCCATGAAGCTTTGCTAGTCTTGATACCCATGGTAATGGGATTGCTGAGTCCTCGTGGCTCATGACATTACACCAACAGCTGCGTACAGGTTATGCGATGATCATGACGCGAGAGCGATGTTACTTGTTTTGGAGTTCTTCTTCTTCTTCGCCGATCTTGGGTTAGGTTCCTGGTCGGCAGCCTGGGCTAGCAGGGTGGATATTGTTTGAGTTTCTGTTTATGATTCATCCGTAGTCGGATGTTGATCTTGAATGATGTAATGTTGTATTCATGTGGCATTGTATGCCTTTTGTATGTATCCCCATCTATTATGTAATGTTGATGTAATGATATCCACCTTGCAAAAGCGTCTTCAAGATGCGCTTCTATCCTTGGTGGGACCTTCGAGTTCCTTTAGGATAGGGTCGCATCTTGGGCGTGACAGTAACGCTTTAAGCAAGATGACATGATGTAGAGGAATTAACTCAAGCAATATGATGAAAACCCCATCTTTTTATCCTCGATGGCAACAATACAATACGTGTCGGTTCCCCTTCCACTACTGCAGGATCCTGCTAATGCGACCCCACGATTAGAGACCCTTCGACGAAACTGTGTCCGATGACATAATCGCAAACGGTGGTGTAAAAAAACCGTCAAAAAGGTGCAAAACGTTTGCGATGGTGGAGCCATCAAACACGGTTTAGATTTTAGTTGCGTGTGCGATGGAGGGCATACGGTTCAGTTCAATTAACTGTTTGCGTTGAGGAGGAACAAAAGAAACGGGCAGCCAGATGGAGGTGTGTGATATACAGCATACGGTTCACTCGGATGAACTATTTGTGATTAGGAAACACAAAAGAAACGGTCAGCCAGATGAAGGTGTGTGCGATATACGGCATGCGTTTCACTCGGATGATCTGTTTGCGTTGAGACATGAGAACAGAAATGGTTCAACTTAACAAGATGTGTGTGATACACGGCAAACAGGTATGTAATCAGAAATGTGTGTGAAGACCGATAATAACACAGACGGTTGCGGCTAATAAGACGTGTGTGTTGTGCGATGGGATTGCATACAGAACAGCAACATATATATCCAAATTAAACATATATATATAGACACACAAACACACTTATAAGTACATGCTTGCATAACCAAATTAAACATCCACTTACATAGGTGGCTAATACACACATGACATTTCCACACACCAATAAAGTAAACTATATATTACATGCATGATTAACTAGCATAAACGATCATATGATCGTCATCTACTTCTTGTGATGCTTGCTCTTCTTGTGGCTCGATCCGGGCTCGTCGATTTCGGTAACGAGGCACTTCCTCATGTTAACGATCCGCCTGTGCATCTCGTAGCATGTGTACACGCTCTTGGCCGCGAACCTGAGGTCATCCAGCTTGTCGATCCAGCCCCGTACAGGATAGGGACTTGTTCTCTGGGCATCCTGCTTCATCTTTTCGTAGTAGGGGTCGATGATGGCCGAGGTGAGTTCAACCAGGGAGTCCTTCTTCGTGCTGCCCCAGACCCTGTAGAGGTCATGGATTTTTACAAGGTTCTTGCAGGCCAAGCCCGTAACACTGAGCGCTTTTACATGTCGGTGCTGTTGTCAAACCTTTTGAAACGGTCGCAAGGCTCTGTGGCCATGCAGTAGTGGTAGATGAGGACATGATGGCGCACGCACAACTGGGCGACGGCAACCTTCTGATCTATGTCGGGACGACCGGCGGTGTACTGGAGGTCGATGCTGACCACCTTGTACTTGTCTCAAGCAAGCAACTGCTCATCGTTGTTGATGTAGTCGTCCACCATGGCCGGGTCAATGGTGTACACCACCGAGAGATACGTCTCCCTCGCGTGGGTCTCCACTCTATGCTCGCCGAACTCCATTGGAGCACCGCTGGACATCCCCTCTCTATGTGTCGTCATGGGTGTGCTTGTTGTGTTGTGGGGCGCGATCGAAAGGTTGAAGAGACTGATGTTATAATGGCCACGGGAATTAAAGGGGAAGCCGGACGGGCAGGAATATCGGCAGGCCCTGATGGCAGTTCTAATTTGCAGCGCGTAACTCCACCGTTTTGCACGTAACTGCATCGCATGGAAATGCATGCGGTGCAACCACATGCATATTGGGCCCCCGACGTGATCATGTGCACGCCCAACCGCTGGCAGAGCGCGTGCGGAGGGACACGAGCAGAGCGCTCCACGGTCGCCTCAATGGCGAGCAACCATATATATGCATATAGCAGTTGAACGCGCAAGGAAAAGCTGTCCACAAGCCGAGAGCGCCGACGGATGCGAGCAGAGCGTGATAATGGCGAGCACAACATGATGCGGCGCCTAATGGCGAGCAGAGCTTGCCGAGGGACGCGAGCAGAGGCCGACATAGTGATACGTGGCAAATAAAATGAACTGTGCGAGCGATGCCGGAGACATCAAGCACGAATCAGATTAGAGTCACGTGTGCAATAACTGGCATACAGTTGATCCATCCGAGCGGTTTGTGATGGAATAAGCCGTGTGTGTTGCGGGAAAATGCTTGCTGGTATATAACCTTAAATTTAAACAAAAAAGTGTTAATGCATGTTACGAAAATTGTATAGCTGGAAACTATGTTCAAATACGACTCTAACGATATAATCTTTGGTGCCATGCATTCGTATTTTATTAGTTAAATCCTACTTATAAACCGAGATGGGGGTATAGTAGGTAATTAAATCGCAAACATTTTTTATTAACCGTATGTGTACGTGTCCTTTCAACCTCCACTCGCACATCTTGTCACCCCGCTGCCGCAAACGGCTTACAACGGCGTTCTTTTGGCCAAACGGTGGTGGCAATGAATCATCGGTGAGCCCGTTCCTGCGCAACCTCGCAGGTTCCCGCGCAAGCTTCCCGCCCGACTCGGTTGAATCCCCCAAAATCCCAATGCTTACCGGCCTGCTATAAAAACCCTCACGGCCGGCGAGTCCTGCGCCGCATTTTCCCTCCCTCGCTGTAGCTTCTCTCGTCTGCTTATCCCACAATTGCCAATGGAACCAATCCGTCATCATCGCTCAGCCACTCCACCGTCATCAGAGGACAGCTGTAGCTGGGAGGCTACACCGCGGCGGCGGCGTAGTTCCCGGCATAGTGTAGTACGCGTGGCGTCCCTGTTGGGTGCGCACGGAACACTCACCACACGCTCCGCCGCCGCTGCCTGTCGGCAACAGTTGCCGACTGCCATTGCCGCCACACCACCGTCGAAAGCCAGGGCCATCTCCCACTCCACCGCCGCGGGCCGAAGGCGGGAGGTGGTCGTCATGGCCGCCACCCCACTGCCGGCCACCGTGGCCATCACCCGCTCCGCCATCGAGGCCCGAAGGCGGGAGCAGGTAGTCATGGCCGCCACCCCATCGTCGGCTGCCGTGGCCGCCAGCCCACCATCGACCGTCGGGATCATTATCCGCTACGCCACCGCCGCCCGAAGGAGGGAGGCAGAGGTGGAGGCCCGCACGTGCGTCAGTGACCATGCGCGTTGCATCGAGTTCCTGTAGGAGGAGGAGGAGCACCTCGTTGAGCATGCAAAGAGCCTTACCGTAGCCATGGCCGCAGCACACGCCGACGCAGAGGCGAGGAATCAATTGGGGAATCAATTGAACTGTACAACGTACTTAAAATTAGCTAGTATATATAGTTGAGCTAGCTATTTCAGTACATGGTTGGCAACAATTGGGGAAAATTTTGGTCGGTTCAGCTGTCGAGTTGAACTGTTTGTATAAATTAAGAACGACTACTTAATCTATGAATGAAATCTATGCTTAATTACTGAATTTTAGTTGCAAAAATTAGATAGTGCTAGTGATTTCTAGCTGCATATTTTGACAAATCGCAGTGTCACAAGGATTGACAAATGGCAACGTTACTAGATTAACAAATGTAAATCTTTCCAGTTTGACAAATGGAAACATACCCAATATGACAGATGGAAAGCTTACCAAATTGTTTGTACGTGGTTGCACAAGGGTCATCCAAAACAATCGTTTGCGTTGAAGGGATGCACAAATCCTGCGATACGGATTTTCCCTCAACTTAAGGGGGAAGACCATAGCTCTCACTTTGCATACATGTGTCCTATCTAAAACATTTGCGATCAAGAGCTGCACAAATCCTGATCGGCACATTTTCCCTTGGCTTCCTGGCGAAGCTGTCGGTTTGCATATGGGTGTTCTAACTAAAACGTTTGCGATGAGTGTTTTATATTTAAAAACTGAATTAAACTGCGGCTTGGGCGCCATTAATGGAGATGATGCGAGCAAGGCGGCGGCATGGAAGTCAAAGGGCTCGCTTCTGCTGAGCTCACAAGGCGACAGCTCAGACGCTTCCTGCTGAGCCTCGTGATTGAGTACAACTCACGCTTTCGCTTAGTCAAGCACTCAAGCACTTGTCCGCACGACACCTCCTAGCCATTAAAAGAGTGAGGCATGGTGTCATGTGAATGGTTAACAGAACGCACACAATTTAAATTATACAAAACGTTTCAGATGTTACAGTGGCAGATATTTGTTTCAAAATGCCTTTGTTGGCTGTTATTCGAGTGCGCCTTCTCTCAAAATGGACACAAAAAATACCACAGCATGTCGCGTGCCATTCCATTATAGCATGCCAAGTTTCATGAATTTCAGATGAGTTTTGGATTTACTAGAATTTAAAAACAAATTATCTCAATGTTTTGCCGGCAATCAACAGTGCCCTGGTGTTTGAAATTCATTCCCGCTTCTTGCATGGGACCTAAGCATGCTCCGAAGGACACGGATTTGATTTTTCAACCAATTTATATGCACTAGAGCTTGTGCAAGTCGTTCAAATTTGAATTATGCACATGAAATGCCTAGAAAACCCTGTTTAATGTATAAAAATGTCCAAACGAACCCCAAAAAATTCCAAAAGTAAAAACAACACTTCTATTGTTCTACGTTGACACTAGAAAAAATTTGAAAGCAATAAGAGGCAACGGATATCGTTTTGTCCCCAAAGGTGGCACGTTCCCTACCGAAACCATCACGCTTCTTGTAAGATGCTAAGGTTTGTGAGAAGCTTATACCCAAACTTGCCCCAAATGGGACAAAAAATTTACCACGACATATTGATGCGGCTCCATGATAGCATGCCAAGTTTCATGAATTTCAGACGAGTTTTGGATTTACTAGAATTTAAAAGCCATCCATCTCAATGTTTGCGGCCGAGTGGCGGTGGCAGGGTGTTTGAAATTCATTCCCATTTCTTGCATGGGACCTAAGCATGCCCGGAAGGACACATATTTGATTTTTCAACCAGTTTATATGCATTTGAGAATGTGCATGTAGTTCAAATTTGAATTATGCGCATAAATTGCCTGGGAAACCCAGTTAATGTATAAAAATGTCCAAACGAACCCCGATAAATTCCAAAATTGAACACAACACTCCTGTTGTTCTATGTTGACACTCGAAAGATTTTGAAAGCAATAAGAGGCAACAGATATCGTTTCGTCCCCAAAGGTGGCATGTTCCCTATCGAAACCATCACGCTTGCTGTGAGAAGCTAATGTTTGTGAGAAGCTTATAACCAAACCTTCCCCAAATGGGACAAAAAATTTACCACGGCATGTTGATGCCGCTCCATGATATTATGCCAAGTTTCATGAATTTCAGACGAGTTTCTGATTTACTAGAATTTAAAAACCAGGTATCTCAATGTTTGCTGCCGAGTTACGGTGGCAGGGTGTGTGAAATTCATTCCCATTTCTTGCATGGGACCTAAGCATGCAACCAAGGACACATATTTATTTTTTCAACCAGTTTATATGCACTGGAGAATGTGCATGTAGTTAAAATTTGAATTATGAGCATAAAATGCCTGGAAAACCCAGCTAATGTATAAAAATGTCCAAACGAACCCCAAAAAATTCCTAAATTGAACATAACACTCCTGTTGTTCTATGTGGACACTCGAAATTTTTTGAAAGCAATAAGAGGCAACAGACATCGTTTCGTCCCCAAAGGTGGCACGTTCCCTACCGAAACCATCATGCTTGTTGTGAGAAGCTCTGGTTCGCGAGAAGATAATACCAAAACCTGCACCAAATGGGACAAAAATTTTACCACGGCATGTTGATGCCGCTCCATGATAGCATGCCAAGTTTCATGAATTTTAGACGAGTTTTGGATTTACTAGAATTTAAAAACCAGGCATCTCAATGTTTGCGGCCGAGTGACGGTGGTAGGGTATGCAAAATTCATTCCCATTTCTTGCATGGGACCTAAGCATGCAACCAAGGACACATATTTGATTTTTCAACCAGTTTATATGCACTCGAGAATGTGCATGTAGTTCAAATTTGAATTATGCGCATAAAATGCCTTGAAAACCTAGTTAATGTATAAAAATGTCCAAACGAACCTCGAAAAATTCCAAAATTGAACACAACACTCCTGTTGTTCTATGTTGATACTCGAATTTTTCTGAAAGCAATAACAAGCAACGGATATCGTTTCATCCCCAAAGGTGGCATGTTCCCTACCGAAACCATCACTCTTGTTGTGAGAAGCTCTAGTTTGTGAGAAGCTTATACCAAAACCTGCCCCAAATGGGACAAAAAATTAACCACGGCATGTTGATGCCGCTCCATGATAGCATGCCAAGTTTCATGAATTTCATTCGAGTTTTGGATTTACTAGAATTTGAAAACCAGGTATCTCAATGTTTGCGGCCGAGTGACGGTGGCAGGGTGTGTGAAATTCATTCCCATTTCTTGCATGAGACCTAAGCATGCAACCATGGACACATATTTGATTTTTCAACCAGTTTATATGCACTGGAGAATGTGCATGTAGTTCAAATTTGAATTATGCGCATAAAATGCCTCGAAAACCTAGTTAATGTATAACAATGTCCAAACGAACCCCGAAAAATTCCTAAATTGAAAACAACACTCCTATTGTTCTATGTTGACACTCAATTTTTTTTGAAAGCAATAAGAGGCAGCGGACATTGTTTCGTCCCCAAAGGTGGCATGTTCCCTACCGAAATCATCATGCTTGTTGTGAGAACCTCTGGTTTGTGAGAACCTTATACCAAAACCTGCCCCAAATGGGACAAAAAATTTACCACGGCATGTTGATGCCGCTCCATGATAGCATGCCGAGTTTCATGAATTTTAGACGAGTTTTGGATTTACTAGAATTTAAAACCAGGTATCTCAATTTTTGCAGCCGAGTGACGATGGCAGGGTGTGTGAAATTTATTCCCATTTCTTGCATGGGACCTAAGCATGCAACCAAGGAGACATATTTGATTTTTCAACCAGTTTATATGCACTAGAGAATGTGCATGTAGTTCAAATTTGAATTATGTGCATAAAATGCCTGGAAAACCCAGTTAATGTATAAAAATGTCCAAACGAACCCCGAAAAATTCCAAAATTAAAGACAACACTCCTGTTGTTCTATGTTGACACTCGAAATTTTTTGAAAGCAATAACAGGCAACGGATTTTGTTTCGTCCCCAAAGGTGGCACGTTCCCTACCGAAACCATCACGCTTGTTGTGAGAAGCTCTGGTTTGTGAGAAGCTTATACCCAAACCTGCCCCTAATGGGACAAAAAAATTACCACGGCATGTTGATGCCGTTCCATGATAGCATGCCAAGTTTCATGAATTTTAGATGAGTTTTGGATTTACTAGAATTTAAAAACCAGGTATCTCAATGTTTGCGGCCGAGTGACGGTGGCAGGGTGTGTGAAATTCATTCCCATTTCTTGCATGGGACCTAAGCATGCGCAACCAAGGACACATATTTGATTTTTCAACCAGTTTATATGCACTGGAGAATGTGCATGTAGTTCAAATTAGAATTATGCACCTGCAATGCCTACAAAACCAAGTTAATGTATAAAAACGTCCAAACGAACCGTGAATAATTCCAATTTTTTTGACGACACACCTATAGTTGCATGTTTCCAGCAGATAAAAGTTCTAACAATTCAAACACCACCCTTTGTAGTTGTGACCACATTACGTAATTCAAATCAAGACGATAAATCAAGTAGATCGCACACAGTTTATTATCACCAACCATGTGAGATGCAGGACAAAATATCATGGAGCACCGTCGGTGTATAGTACACCTATGGCTTATGCGAGAAGGTGCGTCGGTTACAGTACACATCCGGTGTGTCAAGCACACTAGCTCACTCCCCAAATATCATTTCACTATTCATTCATCGCCGATGAAAGATGTGGACGTGGTCCCACGTCATGAGGTCAACTTCGGCGGCCCACTCCAGCGAGAGTGCGGCCACAGCCGCTAGGCGGGTGCTAACAAGCTTCATGAGGGCGACCGCAGTCTGTGTCCGGGCGCTGTTAGCCCAAACGGTCATTGTTGCTTCTCAGCGGCGGCAAAGAAGATTCGCCTCGGGATAGCCACTAGCGAGAGCGGCACAGCAGCTATCCATTCCGTAGCGGCGGCCTTAGCCCTGATGGAGGCTACCCACTACCATGTCGAGGACATCCACGCCTAGCTCGTGGCGGTCACCGCACAAATTGAATGAAGCTTCTCCGACAATGGTCGGCAACCCACGGCCGAAGAGCTGGCAATCGCCGAGCGAGTTCGAGCAGCCGTCCGTTCCTGCGCGGCATACCTTGCCTCGACGGAGCCCGCCAGAGCCCAAATCGCGGCTGCCCACACCCAGCTTGTGGCGGCCTATGACAAAGATATGGTGGATGCGGATGGCGAGATGCTTGCCGAGTATGGTGCAATTGATGCCATGGAGCCCCTTCCCCAGGAGATCGTCGGGCGCGAGTTGGACATGGAGGCGGCGGCGGAGATCGACGAGCACCAGCCATAGTAGTAATCTTTGTTTTGTTTAATTAAGAGCACCGATCTTTAATTTGTTAGAGTAATGTTTAGGCCAGCTAGCTCTGTTTAATTGCTGAACTTGCTCGATTAAGAAATTAGTCTCCTTTGTCTACCAAAATTATGCAATGACATGGATGACCAATGTAACCAGGGAAATTCGAACCAAAATTTTTGACGTTCAAACTCAACACAACGGGTTAAGCTATCTGAATCGTTTGTGATGTTCACATATCGTACACAGTTCTGAATAAGGGACCATGTATGATGACACTTTGCGCGCCAGTTTTTTCGTTGAAGCGATTCCAAATTTTCGGCTTCCACAGAAATATCTACCTCCCCGCCCCTCCCCCTTAGCAAAAGCCACATTTCCCATGTTTCCGCCTTCCTTTCCAAGTTGAAACCTTCACTCCTTGCTTGCAACGCCGCCTCCTCGCTGGTAACCCTCCTTCAAGCTACTCGGTCTCGCCTATCCAGGCAGGTAATCCACACCCGACCCCCATCCTCCTCCTTCCACATACCACATGCCCCGACCGCCGGCGCGAGCGTGATACCTTCCACCCAAATCGCCGACCCCTCCACCAAATAAGCGCCGCCTTAAGCCATGGTGCATGCAGTATAGCCAGGATCTCAAGTAGCATTTGGCAATGGAGAAGCAAAATAGCGGCCGCACATGCGGACGAGGTCGCGATGGCTGCCATTAATGCCGACCCCAGATCTTGAAGGAGCACCTCGCCGTCGAGGCCACTGTTGACAACTCACGCACCGACGCCGCGACACGGTTGGCTGCTTTAAACGACAGTTCATGGCGTTTTCTTGAGGCCACCGTTGGTGCCTTCGACAAAGACTACGAGGTGTTTTCTCAGCGTGCACGTGCTTACCTCATCTCGAGAGCCAGCAGGTTGGTGCCCGGAGCGGCTCAGGCAACTCACTACTACAACGAGGACACCTACGATGCGGAGGCCTCGCCCTCTTCCCTGTCCAAGGAGCCAATCGTCATCGATATCTCCGACATTGAGGAGAAGCCTGTCTTATTAGCTCACTATAAGGACCCATGTTCAGTTTGCTAGCTACTGCCTTTCCTTAAAAAATTATAGTGAATTGTGCTATCTACTTTTACCATGCAATCTTCTGCTATAGTGTATATGTTCTATATGTCGTGCAATGTGGTGTTTAGTTAACTGCTTGGTTCAATTCTACAAATGTGATGTTCAATTCTTCAGGGTGCAATATTTCCAAGTTGTTAAGCATGCTTGGTTTGGTTAACTATCTGATCTTCTATTACGAGTATGTTATATTGTGCAATGTGGTGCTCAGTTAACGTTTGGTTCATTTGTTGTGGTGTTTAGTTAACTACTTGATTCAATTCTGCAATGCGATGTTCAATTGTTGTGGCTGCATTCTGTTATTGTATACCATGTGGGAAATAAATTGAATTTTGTTGTACTAAATACATGAGAAACAAATACAATTGCTATATTCCAAGTTGTTAAGCATGCTTGGTTTGGTTAACTGTCTGATCTTCTATTAGGAGTATGTTATATTATGCAATGTGGTGCTCAGTTAATGTTTGGTTCATTTGTTGTGGTGTTTAGCTAACTGCTTGGTTCAATTCTACACTGCGATGTCCAATTGTCGTGGGTAGAATTTTGTATTGTTGTGCATGTGAGGAATAAATCGAATTTGGCTGCACTTAATACATGAGAAACATATACAATTGCTATATTTCCTAGTTCTTAATCATGCTTGGTTTGGATAAATGGGTTTTCCATGTGGCTTGAATTAATCTGATGAATCTGCAATGTGCTTATTTTTCATCAACGTATTTTACTGATAGCATGTGAACCTTTACTTAACCTGATGACTAACTACCTTATATGTGTTGCAGGGAAACAATGGGAAGCACTAAGGTTTACAATCGAGGTTAGCACGTGCATGGTCCGTTGTCTAATAGCACATTATTGTGCAATTGCATGAACCATTCTAATATTTAGGTTTTTAACAATTTGGTCTTGCACATGTAGGTCCTGCTGTCGAGGTTTTGACCCACCTGCTCAATTCTTTTTGCATTTGGGGAAATGAGTTGTCCATGAATATCACTCAACTCAAGAAACTCAGAAAGGTTGTTAGGATAAAGAAATTAGCGACAAAAAACAACAAGATCTTTGTCTCCACAATGAACAAGACATCAGTTCACTACAGGATGGTACTAACTATTATACCTTGCCTTTCTTATTCCTTTGCCCCATTTCCAATATAGAGAAGATACTTATGCAGATCCTTGTTTTCAGGCCTTTCCAAAGCAGTTCACTGATGATTACCTCTCAAAATACATGTATGGTCAGGAGGCAAGGAAGGTATTCATACAACACCCACGGTTCAATATTGAAGTGTTCCTGAAGAGGACGAAACATGGACGGTCAATCATCCACAGGCACTGGCCTAAAGTTACAAAGACCTTCAACATCAATGAAGGCTCGATATTCGCCTTCTGCTTCAGCAGTTTTCCAGATGAGATACATCTGTCTATGTGACAATTATGATGCTAATTTCGAAAGGTTATAGATGTTGCATGTGAAACTTGGTCCTGGTGTAGTTGTGTAATGGGGTAGTTGAGTGTTGAAGCTATATGATGTTGTACTTTGATGTATTTCAATTATGAAAATGAAATATATTGTGTGCTTAATATGAAATGTCAATTAGATTACTAAATGGATTACGAATAATCGGATAATTAGCCTGCTAATTGGGTTTTTCTATTGCAAACGGTTATTGAGAAAACACCGTATGCGATGCATTCAATAACGCACATAGTTTCTAGGAATAAACCGTGTTAGATTAATGAACAATCACACACGACATCCTCTTGAAAATTGTTTGTGTTAGGCCACATAGCGCAAACATTTACCACATAAAAACTGTGTGTGATGGACAGCCTTTGCCATACAGTTTCTTCTACGCACCATGTTCAATAACACAAACGATAAAATTATTAATATCGTGTGCAATGGCAACGCTTTCACAAATGATTTAACGGGACAAATTGTGTGTGATGTACCTATGAACGAAAACGTTTTCCTTGGAGCGACTGTGTGGGATGTACATATGAATGGAAACATTTAGCGGGGACTGAATGTGTGGGATGTACTTGCGACAGGAAACAATTTCGCCGTATAATTGTATCTTTTAGCTCTACTGTACGTATTTTCGTATTTGAGCGCTTGTCGGTCGCACACGGCGTCATTTTACTGAGCGTGTGTGCCAGGAGGGCATATCCCCGACGGTTTCTGGTTCTTGTGGGAAGGACCCCCTTATCTCCCACACTCACTTGGCGACGGTTCCGATGGCCGTCGCCGAAAGGGGTTAAAAACCGCAAGATTGAACCCAAAGCTAAGCACTTCTCCCATTGCAAGAAAAACCAATCTAGTTGACCAAACCAAATCGATAGTTCGAAGAGACTTGCAAAGATATCAAATCATGCATATAAGAATTTAGAGAAGATTCAAATAATATTCATAGATAAGCTGATCATAAATCCACAATTCATTGGATCTCGGCAAACACACCGCAAAAGAGTATTACATTGAATAGATCTCCAAGAACATCGAAGAGAACTTTGTATTGAGAATCAAAGAGAGAGAGAGAGAGAGAGGTAGCCATCTAGCTAGCTATGGACCTGTAGATATGAGGTAAACTACTCACGCTTCATCGGAGAGGCAATGGTGTTGATATAGAAGCCCTCCGTGATCGGATCCCCCTCCGGCAAGATGCCGGAAAAGGCCCCAAGATGGGATCTCACGGGTACAGTAGGTTGCAGCAGTGGAAAAGTGGTTTTGTGGCTCTCTTGGAAGTTTTTGGGGTATTTGAGAATATATAGGAGGAATATCTAGGTCAGGGGGTCATCGAGGGGCCCACAAGGTCGGGGGCGCGCCTTACCCCCTCGGCGCGCCCTCCACCCTTGTGGCCGCCTCATGGATCTTTTGACTTGCACACCAAGTTTCCTTGGTGTCTTCTGGTCCAAGAAAAATCATCGCGAAAGTTTTATTCCGTTTGGACTCTGTTTGGTATTCCTTTTCTACAAAACTCAAAAACAAGGAAAAAAGGGAACTGGCACTAGGCTCTAGGTTAATAGGTTAGTCCCAAAAATCATATGAAATAGCATATTAATGCATATAAAACATCCAAAACAGATAATATAATAGCATGGAACAATAAAAAATTATAGATACGTTTGAGACGTATCACTAACCAGTGCAGGAAAACTTAAACTTCCTGAGTCGACCGTAGATCTACTCTTGCCTGGTAACCCCCATATTTGTTCCGTGCTGCCACTTGTCCCTGCTACGGGTATGGTATGGTTTAGTAAGTTGATAAGCCCTTTCCGTGCACACACCGTATAGAGAGGCCATGGTGAAAGATACCGGAGGCCTCTGGTAGGCATTTCACTTGGTCAAGGGGGTGTATTCGGCTGGGCCGAGAGGGGTAGCGCCCCTGATCTTTGCGGACGTTATATATGAGATTGTGATCCCATGCTATTCAAGATTGTACTCTCCCTGCCTTAGAGTTTTTCTTAAATGATGCTTTGGGTGATTCCTGGCATCAGGAAAGTTAATCTGGTATGTGCTAGTCAGGTGTGTTTTCAACCCAAAGACCGTAAGGGGAATTAGTCAGCTCCTCGATGTTGACTAAAGAAATCAATTACATGTGGGTAAAGGGTAGAACCTCTGCAGAGTATAAGACTGTCGGTGTCAAAACCGGCGGATCTCGGGTAGGGGGTCCCGAACTGTGCGTCTAAGGCGGATGGTAACAGGATGCGGGGGACACGATGTTTACCCGTTCGGGCCCTCTCGATGGAGGTAATACCCTACTTCCTGCTTGATTGATCTTGATGATATGAGTATTACAAGAGTTGATCTACCATGAGATCGTAGAGGCTAAACCCTAGAAGCTAGCCTATGGTATGATTGTTGTTGTCCTACGGACTAAACCATCCGGTTTATATAGACACCGGAGGGGGCTAGGGTTACACATAGTCAGTTACAAGGGAGGAGATCTACATATCCGTATTTCCAAGCTTACCTTCAATGCCAAGGAGAGTCCCATCCGGATGCAGGACGAAGTCTTCAATCTTGTATCTTCATAGTCCAACAGTCCGGCTAAAGTATATAGTCCGGCTGTCCAATGACCCCCTAATCCAGGACTCCTTCAGTAGCATCCGAACCAGGCTTCAATGGCAATGATTCAGGCGTGCAGATTGTCTTCGGCATTGCAAGGCGGGTTCTTCTCCAAATTCTGAGTACCTGTTGAGTAGTGTCCGGCTTCCCATAAATGTTGCACTCCTTGGCTTCCGCGCCAAGTAATGGCTATCTTCCACGTGTCGAGCGAATGCGAGAAGCCAGGGCATTTTTACCTTTGGCACCCTAGCCATGCGAGTAAATCGTCTATTAAAGAGATGGGGATTCTCAGATCCAGATCACACCATCCTCCCACAGCGAGTATCCATCGGAGCACGCCCGGAAAAATCCATTCCAACATGGTCGGCTATCGCAGCTCCTCCTCTCGCTCCCGTAGCCCTAAGCCCGGTAATTGGAAGAAGTGTTCCGTCCCCCACAGCCAATTAGTAGAGTTACAAACCCAAGGATTTCTCCCTCCAGCGTATATGGTCCCCGTTCGAGCCGGGCGCGCCACCTACAATGGCGGGGAGCAAGTGGAGAGCTTTCCCAACCCATCCATGGGGGAGCGGGTGTGCCTTGTCCCTTACTTATTAAGAGGGCTTGGATTCCCAATTCATCCGTTCCTCCGCGGGCTCCTGGAGTTCTACGGCCTCCAGCTGCATAATTTCACTCCCGCCTCCATATTACACATCACTGGCTATGTCGCCCTTTGCGAGCTGTTTCGGGCTGCGGCTCATTTTGAGCTATGGAAGACGCTTATTCTGCCTGCACTGCATACGTGAGGGGTCAATATACCAAGTGGGCAGAGTCGAAATATGGCGCATCGCCGGGATCGGATACCTGTCCGGTACTCCGAAGAAGACATCCTAGGACTGGCCTTCGGAGTGGTTTTATATGGAGGAAGTCCCCCTTCCGGACCCTATTCCGATGGGCCTTTCTGAGTTCGACAACGCTCCCTTGAAGAAACGCCGCAGCTGACGCCCTCGGAGCCCTCAGGAGGAAGATAACGGGGAAGTCCTTTACCTGATGAGTCGGATACAGACGCTGGCCCAGTCAGAATTGACAGTAATTGAGGTTATGTCAATATGTATAATGTGGGGGGTTCAGCCACTTCAATATCGGGGGCAACCCATGTGGCACTTCAACGGAGAAGACGATGCCACCCGCTGTGGTCGTAAGGGACCGGACTTAGTCGCTGCTTTAGCAAAAGTTTTGTCCAATTTGTACAAAGGAGAGGAAGAGGAGTTCATCCGCATTATGCCACGGGATGGATTCTCCATGTACAACCCTCCAAGCTGGGTGAGCTGTCACTTTTTACTCCCAACCTTCCCGCATTCTTCGTCAGAAGTATTTACCTTGTTGTTTCATAGCAGGAACTGCGAAAAGCTGTAAGGGAGGTCCACAGCCCGCCTCCACAACTGGAGGACCCTGACCGGGCCCTCGACCCCGGACTTGAAGAGGATACAGTCACATTTGTGGAGCTGATTGATAGGACGTTCTATCAATTGAGCTGCGATGATGCCATGGTGGCCATCATAGCCGATTATCCTGGACTACTCCCTGCATCGCATGTAAGTAAAACCAGAATCCCAACTTCCAAGAAGGATCCCCTTTTCTGCACTTCACCTACCGCACACATATGGTGTCTTACAAGGAAGGCCCTCGGGACGCCATGCCGAACCCGCAGTGACTCACCAACAAGGGGCACCGAAGCCGGGTAGGCTTAAAAGGAAGGCAGTCAGGACTGAGATGCCGTCGTAGAGGTATGAAAGAGAACCCCGCTCCATGGTGGTCATCTTTTAAAACATAATAACGCCCATGTTTCCTTGTAGGAAAAACGCTCGCCGGACTATATCCGGAGAGGTTGCCGGTCACGCCTCCAACAGTCAGGCTCCAGAGCCGGACATAGAGGCGAACACTAACATGAGGCGAACGCCCGATGTTCCTCCTACAGAGGATGCGGATAGGCTATCCGCTACAAATTCTGAAGTGGAGACCGCCATGAATCACAGGCGTCGCCGGCCGTATTCCGTGACGCTTGTTTCTCCCAAGAGGCGTTCGATGCCTTCAACTCAGGAGACACATACATCCGAGCTGCTCAAAATGGTCTTACCAGAGCCACAGACCAGTATGTAAAGGATATACGGGTAAAGACATCTAATAATTATGTACATCAGTAGCCCCTAAGACTTGAAACAGTTGACACAACTGATTTAAGGATCATTATTTGTGCAGGTTCTTATGGAGAAGAATACCCAATTGTCTCAAGAGCTGGAAGATTGCAAAGCCTAGCTACGGGCCGCAGTTGCCACAATGAAGGAGTCCGAGAAGGCCTCCTCTGGTAACACTTGTCTCTATCAAAAAGAATGACATGTACTGGTTAGTATGCGGCATGCATGAAAATCTAACAATAGATTCTGTCGGCTCGGGAACGGGGTCCCTAAACTTGCTCGCTCGGCTTGCGGCGTGGCTCAAAGGAGGCCCAAAGACGCCCATCTTCATCAATGCAAGCTCAAGACCTCGCGAGGGGCTGCCTCACGGGCGGACGACAAGGAGCTTCTCGCACGGCCTCGTCAGCTGGCTCATGAGGAGGCGGAGAATTCAAGGCAGGGTACTCACGAGGTGCCCATGACGCAAGCCATGATTTACCACTAAGGGCGCCATGGCGCCACCCAAGCAGTGGTCCTCCTTTCCTCTTTGGTGCAAAGGGAGCAAGCGCAGCGAGAGCGCCAAGCAAAGGCATCCGCTTTGGTGCAACAAGACCAAGACCAGCCCAACGGCTGGAAGGGAGTCATCGTGGAGCCCAAGCAAAGGCCATCACCAGAGCCTTTGGCAAAGCGAGGACCAACTTTAGTCGATAAGTGTACCCGCTGTTCCCTTCAAATGGCCAATTGTTGGCGCCTTCCGCTCAATATTTGGGAAGAGGCCCGGGCCTTCGCCTATAAATAGGACTAGCCACCCACAGGGTAGGGCAGCCGAGAGAGAGGAGGAGATCCGAACCTCATCAAGAAGCTGAGAGCTAGAGCGATCAACACCACCTAGCAGTTCATCGACTCGCCAAGAATGTACCTTTGCAGGCTGTTCTTCCTTGTATTGTTCCTCATCAGCCCAAGAGGCAATCCACCACACCACACCGGAGTAGGGTATTACACCACAATGGTGGCCCGAACCAAGATAAATCTCGTGTCTCTTGTGCTGTTCCGCTGAGTAGTTTAGGTCCCAGCGATTCGGGCGAGGTGCGAGACGGTGGAAGGTTGGATCTCCGTGCACCCCCGTGTTCGAACCTCAAGGGTCTGCTGAACTCAACCGACATTTGGCGCGCCAGTAGGTGCGCTGAATCTGCTTTTTCGCCGCTTTCGTTCTTCCCGACCACCGCAACCATGTTCGACGCTTGTCGGGCCGTGTCGAGCGCCGAGCCGCTTCGCCCCATGTCGCCAGACAGCTCCCGCTCGGCGGGCGCCGTTGCTCCTCGTCACACCGCCACATGCCGCCACCGCCCGGGCGGGGAACCAGCAGCAAGCATCGCCCCAAAGATTCGCCATGAGGCGGACGGCCGCACCGCCACGCCGCCACCCCAGCTGGTTCTTCGCCACGCGCTTCAAGCGCCATGGAGGCCCGAGCTGCACTCATCGCGTAAACGAAGCTCTGCGCTACCGCTTCCGCCGACGACGTTTCACGAAGAATGGCTCACCAAATCGCTGAAGCTCGTCTGCGCTGCAGAGGCGCCCAAGATCGTCTGCCTCACAGACCGCACTCGCCTCTGCTGGGCGATGAAGCTCCCGGGCGCCAGCCTCCTCTCAAGAAGGCGCCGCCCCAAGGCGCGCCCTCGGCGGAACCCGCCCGCCAGGGCCGGGCGCGATAAGAGCAGAGCTGTCAAGAAGTTCTCGCCCACGAGAAGCTGCCCGAGCGCCTCGCCCAAAGACGTTCGACCTGCGCTGCCCCCGGCCAAGGCGCAAGAAGGCCTGCAAGACCAAGCTCTCGTCGTCCGAGGCCCCCATGCCACGGCGGCTGCCGCGCTTTCACCTCCGGAAGGCGCGCAGCGCCGCGCTTCCCGCCAAGTTCAAGCCGGACCTACCTCCTCGCTACGACGGCACAGCTGACCCTACGGAGTTCCTCCAGCTCTACGAGCTGGGTATCGAGGCTGCCTACGGGGATGAAAAGGTCATGGCGAACTGGTTTCCCATGACGCTCAAGGACGGAGCCCGCACTGCTCCTCGACCGCCCTGTGCACGATCTCTTCTCGGGCCGAGATGCGACCCGCTTCATCGCCAACTTCCAGTGGTATTGGACTGCCACCCGCCGTGGGCGCTACATGCGCCGAATCAAGCAGCCCGGGAAACCCCGCGAAGTACATCCATCGCTTCAACAACGCACGCCTCAAGATCCCTGTGGTAACGGAGGAGGCCATCATCTCGCCTTCTCCGACGCGTGCGCGACGCCAAGATGAAGGAGGAGCTGGCGATGCATGAAGATCTGTGCACCTCCTTGAGCTGTTCAACTTGGCGACCAAGTGTGCTGGGCTGAGGAGGGGCGCCTCCTCCTCGAGCTGCCCGCCGGATCCCAAGAAAAGAAGTCCAAGGCCAAGGACGTGAAGCGCAGGGGCTGCCGACCAAGGCCGAATCCGCACACCAAGCGAGGCAGAGATCAGCCCGAGTCCTCCAAAGGCAAATGGCAATGCGGTACCACAACCTCCACACCCACAGCACCAATGAATGCCAAGAGCTCCGGGTCAGACGTGAAGGAAGGGTCGGCAGACGCCCGAGGGCAGCGACCGGGCTACGGCCGAGAAGGAGGAAGGAATGCAGACGCTGGAAGATCATGCGGCGCGCCAAGGGTGGCGCGACCAACCTCGCGAGGACCATTGGCAAGACTCCGCCATGAGGGAGGCTGGAGGATCACCTGGCGAGGATCGCCTGCAGGGAACGCAGGCCTCCCTCTCCACGCCGCCAGATCCAAGGAGAAATGAGGACCGCCATCGACGAGGGGCTGGGGCTTCCAGAACCGCGTAATCGCTCGCATCCCGGGCGGCTCAAGCCCCAGCCTCTCAACAAGATCTTCAAGCAGTTCGCCCATGAGCTGAATGCAGTCCTCCCCAGCTCGAGGTCAAGACGCCTCTCGTGTGTCGGCGGCGACATCACCTTCAGCTCAGCCGGATCAGCTCAAGTGAGCGGCCACAGCCGGAGTTCTCCGATGCTTTGTTCCCCAATCATCGAACGTGTTGGTCACCAAGACCCTCATCGACGGCGGGCAGGACTCAACGCCTTGTCCGTGGAAACATTAAACAATCTTCAAGCGCCTTATACCAGCTTCAGCCAACCAAGCCTTTCTCCGAGTCACCGACGGCTCCACGGTCCCGATTGGGCAGGTCCGCTTTCCGCCACCTTCGGGCTCGCGACAACCACCAGACCGAGCTCATCGACTTCGACATCGCCCACATTCGCCGCTGCATAACGCCATCCTCTGTACCCGGGCTGGCCAAATTCATGGTCGAACTCCACCACGGCTACAACGCCCTCAAGATGCCAGAAGCGGCGGGGTCATCACGGTGCCCTGTGAAGAGAGAGACGCAGTGTGCTCCCTAGAGCGAGCCTTTCAGGCCGCATCGCTAGAAGACCCAGACCACAGCAGCATGGAGGCCTCCCGAGGCCGCACCCAAGAAGAAGAAGACATCGACCGGCCCGGCTCCTCAAGAGACAGGCCCGTCAGGGCCCGCGCCCGGCCAGGGGGAGTCTCCTTCCATCGCATAGGAAAGCACGCCCGGCGCCCTCCTTAGGCCAGGCTCGGGGGCTTTCCTCTGGAGGGCCGCCGACCTCGCCAAGGTCATGAGGGAGGCGCTTGGGCACCACGTGGAGGCGTGCTTCGAACCACGCTTCCCGCAAGGTGAGCAAGGCAAGGAGGGCCGAACCTCGGGAGTTCGCCAACAAGGCCATTCCGAGCTACAGGAGTCGAGGGTCATGAGGGGCAGCCGCCACTCACTGTGGCCCCCCATCCAGCGAGGATGGTGGGCTACGCTGGCTCAGATCGACATACCAGGGCTCAACCGAGCCGCATCTCAAGAGCGCCTCTGGCCCTCGCGAGTGGGACGTTGCGAGGGCCCGCCCCACAGCTACGTGTGCATGCCTCACGGCCTGCCAAATGAGGTTGCTGCGCACCAGCATCTCATGAGGGCCATCCTGGAGGCTCGAGAGGTCAGGCACGCCACAGCCCTGGCGGAGATGGAGATGGCCCCCGAGGAGCCGCCAGCGCCTCCAGATCCTCCTGAGGCCCCCGGGCCTGGGGGTTCACGAGGATCGGCTCCCGCAGCCCACCGAGTCTGCTACACCAACACCCCTTCACCCCCAACATCACCAGGTGACATCTTTAAGTTTTATTTCCGGCTGGGAGCGCCTTCAGGTCAAGATATTCCCAGTGCCAGCGTGGGTTCGCCCCTCGCTGCATGTATCCCTTTATTTCATGTCATTAGCCTATCTCTTGGGGGCGCCTCGGGCTGCATCATCCCCAAGCCGCTCGGGCCTGTCCCAAATGCATGTATCCTTCTTACGCTTTTCTTAGGATTATGCTCTCGCCCACCATGCTTGTTATTTTGTGCCTTTTCGTGGGTGACAGATCTTGCACGTTAAAGGGGGTGCCCGAGCATCGCGACTGTGGCTCCTACCGCTCTCCGCCCTCACCCTCCGGTCTTGTCCATGGCATCGCGACCGCTTGCCAAATGACGGCCGAGACCAGCCCGAGAGCCGGACCCGAGGACGAGTTTCGCCATCTAACCCAGCTTGCACGCTAAAGGGGTGCCCGAGCATCGCGACTCAGGGCTCCTACCGCTCTCCGCCCTCACCCTCTGGTCTTGTCCATGGCATCGCGACCGCTTGCCAATGACACCGAGACCAGCCCGAGAGCCGGGAACCGAGGACGAGAGTTGCGCTATCTAACCCAGCTTGCGCTGCTAAAGGGGGTGCCCGAGCATCGCGACTCAGGCTCCTACCGCTCTCCGCCCTCACCCTCCGGTCTTGTCCATGGCATCGCGACCGGCTTGCCGCCGACGGCCGAGACCAGCCCGAGAGCCGGACCCGAGGACGAGTTTCATTATCTAACCCAGCTTATGCGCTAAAGGGGGGGTGCATGAGCATCGCGACTCAGGCTCCTACCGCTCTCCGGCCCTCACCCTCTGGTCTTGTCCATGGCATCGCGACCTGGCTTGCCGCTGACGGCCGAGACCAGCCCGAGAGTCGGGACCAAGAAGTAGAGCTCCAGATCCGCCAAATTTGCAGGAACACACCAAGATAAGGCCGAGAGCCAGCGCAACCCGCCTTGAGGTAGGGCCCCAAGGTCCCGCTACTGGCTCACGGGTGCCTAGATACACCTCGCTCCAGCCCCTACCGTGCCAGCCACGTGTCGTGGGGGTTGAGCACGCCTGGGGCTCCTCCCGAGGGGAGCCCCTCCCACGCGCCGGCCGAAGCACCATGCTCCACGCCGGACGACACTACCGAGGAGCGGCTATGCCAGAGACGATGCGAAGCGCTTATGCTCCGCTACCGGTGATAAACAACCGAGGTGGCCTCCGGGTTGCATCAACATCGTGGAGCCCAGAGCTCGGTGTCCGGCCTCATCGCAACGCCTCCCCTCGCCAGCGAGGGGCTGGGCACGGGCTGCACGTGGTCACGCCTGCACGCAGCCACCCAGCCAAGCCCCCGGCCTGGTTCATCGTGACGTCACTCCCCGAGCGGAGCTAAGGTACGTAATGCCGCTTGAGCTGTTATGGGGGCTCCTCGAGCATCGCGACTCAGAGCCTAACTCGTCATGTAGCCCTCACCCCTTAGTTCCGGAAGGCTAACGGCGGTTGAGGTATGCAAGGGTCGGGCTCTGCAGACGAGAACGGTAGATCCGCCTGCCTCACCTCCCTACTTGCTGTTCAGGCGCCAAGGGGGACTCCACGAGCATCGTGGACTCAGAGCCTAACTTGTCACGAGCCCTCACTCCTTGGTCCCGCCCTGGTTTCCGGTCGGGCTAATGGCGGCTGAGGTATGTCTTGGGCCGGGCTCTGCCGGCAGAGAACATAAGAAAGTAGGAAGCGCAAATTTCAAGGAATTCAAAAGCAAATATTACAGTCCACACTGTTATCGCAATACCAAATGCAAAGTTTAAACGCCTCCCTGAGGCATGATACATGTGCAGGAATTAAAAGCAGGACAGGAGCCACAACAGAGTCACTTGTCGACGGTGGAGCAGCGCCTAGTGGGTTCGCCTCGTGGAGCAGCAGGGCCGGCAGCGCCTCGCTTCGGCTTGGTGCTGAAGGCCCGGAAATTCCCCAACAGATCCTCCGCGCGACCCTTCACAGCCTCGGCAGCGGCGGCTGCATGCTCGCCGCTTGCTGGCTCCAGCAAGCTGTCCAGGTCGACGCTGGGATCGCGAAGGTAGATTAGGGTGAGGACCCGCATCGGTGCCGCAGAAGACAAGAAACGTGCCTCGGCCTCGGCCGTGGGGCCAAGGCCAAGGGAGACATCATCAAGAGCGCGAACCAGGAAGGGAAGCAGCTTGGTGGGACCATCCTCGGCGCCGGCCAGCGGACTCTCCAGGCCGCTATCATAAAGCGTCTTCAGCAAAGAGCGAGCGTTCACCTCCATATCCATGAAGGCCACGCGATCTTCTGCAAGAACCCGTGCCTTGTCGTCCAGCTCGACCTTCCTCGCCTCCAGCTCCTGCTCCAGCGCTTAGGCAGTGTGGCGCGCTTGAGCCTGGCCTCCTGGTCCTCGACGGCTGCCTCATGAGCCTTCATAAGCTTTCCTCCTGCCTCTGGCGGAGGCGGGCCTCTCGGCAAGCTGGTTCTGCAGCCCTTCACCACTCTCCAGCGGCCTCACAACGACCTTGATGTTAGCTGCCTCCCCTGTGGCAGCATCGCAGCAATCTTCGCCATGGACAGCCTGCTTCTCCTCGCCGCAGCCGCCGAGGCTTGGACCAGCGCTCAATCAAAGGCCGGAGTGAATCCAGCCAGAGGCCAGCTCCAAGCGCCCACCACCAAGCGAGGGTCGGCGCCTGAAGATCTTACCGCAGCCGGTCCAATTCAAGAGCAGCACGATCCAGATAAGGGAGGAGTCAAGAGACAGAGTTGGTGGAGTAGGAGGAGAGGACGGCAGTAACCACAGTATCGTGAGGCGGGACCTGCTGCGCCCCAACAGCTATGGCGGCGGCATCAGGCAAGGACACCTCGGGAGTCGCTTGGGCCATGGGGGCTGAGCTCGCCCCAGCCACCTCCGCCAGGCCTCGCGAGGATGATCGGGCAGGAGAGGCCGTGTCTTGCCATCGCCTTCCTTCGCGGGCAGAGGCGCTGCCCTAGATGAAGCCTCTGGGCTCCCTTCACTTTCACAGCGCCAAATTTAGCCAAGAGACACAGATATCAAGCCTCAACGACAAAGCAAGGAATAAAACAAGAATCAAGCACTTCATCGGTCATCGCCGGAGCTCGAGCAACCTCCGGCCATACTTGAAGCCCGAGAGCCGGCTGCAGGATCAGCTTCAAGGCCCGGGAGCAGGAGGCGCGCTCATGATCGCCTGGGGCGGGCGGACCAGCTGGGACCAGCCTGGCCTGGTCCTTCTTCGGATCGGGCAGGCTTCGCCTCCTGCCCATCCTCATCCTCGCTGCCGCCACTGGGAGGCGGAGAGTGCGGACTCTGGCCAAGGGTAGGAGCCCTTGACTCCGCCCCTAATCAACCCCTCTCCGGCTCTCTTTCCTCCACCTCTTCGCTGGAGTCGGCGGAGGACACGCCCACCAGTCCTCCGGAGCCTCCACGGCACGGCCCGCCCCCATTGAAGACAAGCATGGGCCCCACTACCTGCTCCCAATCTCGCTGAAGGTACAAGGCGCTGGGCGCCCAGCCTCGCCACATCGCCCCCAACCAAGGATGGAGGACCATCGCCAGATCATCGCCGCCAGACCACGGGCTCGAGTGAGGCCTCCACATCGAAGCGAGTATCGACGAAGCGGAGCTAATTGATGCTCCAGAACTCCCTCAGCAGCGACAAGACCGTCAGCTTCTGCCACGCCGCTGGCGGTTTCAGATTCAAGGCCCATCTTCTCCAAGACCAGCTTCATGGGGGATCCAGAAGCTCCACTGGGACCACGTCGTCGAGCTCTCGGGTGCTCCTCGATCAGCCGAGGGTGGATGCGCCCAGCATCCACCAAGACCCACTTGCTCCTGAAGCCCTCAATCTGCTTCCCAGGGTTTGAAATGACGATGGCTCCGCCATATGCAACGAAGCTCGCGCACGCGGAGGCGGAACCACGGGAGGTTCGGAGGGAGAAATAGTGGCGCAGCAAGGCCACCGAGGGCTTCACCCCAACATGGGCCTCACAATAGTAGGCGAAGATTGCCAGGAGAAGGACGGAGTTGGGCTGGTGGTGCAGAGCTTGAATGTTGTAGTGATGGAGGACGGAGAAGAAGAACTCAGAAAAGGGAGGCACCAGACCAGCAATGATGGAGCTCACGAAGAACGGGTAGAAGGTACTCCCCCGACCCTCAGGGGCGGAAGAGCCGGCCTTGAACGCCTGCTTGCTGACACTCTGCGCCCGCTTATCCGGCGCACCAGGGCGAGGCTCGCCCCTGACACATTTGGCGGGTCCAAGGCAGGAGAGTACCAAGCTCCGGCCGGGGCTTGGCGAGGCGCCATGACTAGCTAGGGCACGCAGGCGGAGTGGATCTGAAGGTCATGGAAGCAGAGGGGAGAGGCGCAAGAAAGGGGATCTGAGCAGCAACTGGAGAAAGTAAAGGAGGCAAGGAAGATGCCGCTCTGTTATGAACTCACGCGGTTGCAGAGGCGCACGCGTCCAATCAACCGCCACGCGGCGCTCAAGGCCGCAGGCTGTTAGGGCCCGCGACGCCGCGACTTGCCCTTTCGCCTCGCCGCCAAGTTCGGGCGCCGCCATGGGCCCGGGACTACTGTCGGCGTTCGGGAACGGGGTCCCTGCACTTGCTCGCTTGCGGCGCGGGCGTGGCTCAAGGAGGCCCAAGACGCCCATCTTCATCAACGCAAGCTCAAGACCTCGCAGGGGCCAAGCCTCACGGGCGGACGACAAGGAGCTTCGGCACGGCCTCGCCAGTTTGGCTCATGAGGAGGCGGAGAATTCAAGGCAGGGTACTCGCGAGGTGCCCATGACGCAAGCCATGACGGCACCAAGGGCGCCAATGGGCGCCAGCCCACGCAGTGTCCTCCTTTCCTCTTGGTGCAAAGGGAGCAAGTGCAAAGTAGAGCATCAAGCAAAGGCATCCGCTTGTGTAACAAGACCAAGACCAGCCCAACGGCTGGAAGGGAGTCATCGTGGAGCCCAAGCAAAGGCCATCACCGAGCCTTTGGCAAAGTAGGACCAACTTTAGTCAGATAAGTGTACCCGCTGTTCCCTTCAAATTGCCAATTGTTGGCACCCTTCCCGCTCAATATTTGGGAAGAGGCCCAGGCCTTCGCCTATAAATAGGACTAGCCACCCACAGGGGTAGGGCAGCTGGAGAGAGAGGAGGAGATCCAACCTCGCCAAGAAGCCAAGAGCTAGAGCGATCAACACCACCTAGCAGTTCATCGCACCCGCCAAGAATGACCCTCGCGAGGTTGTTCTTCCTTGTATTGTTCCTCATCAGCCCAAGAGGCAATCCACCACACCACACACCGGGTAGGGTATTACACCACAATGGTGGCCCAACCAAAGATAAATCTCGTGTCTCTTGTGCTGTTCCGTTGAGTAGTTTAGGTCCCAGCGATTCGGCAAGGTGCGAGATGGTGGAAGGTTGGATCTCCGCGTGCACCCTAGTGTTCGAACCTCATGGGTCTGCCGGAACCCGAAATCCGACAGATTGTGCAGATGACTCTGGAGTGAATCAGAAGGTCGTGATAGGGGATGAGTCGCATGCTCAACAACAGCTAAAGGCAGGCGAGCATGTGCTTACATGGTTTAGGTTGGAGAAAAATGATCTCCAAGACACCAATACCCAGCTGGGCGTGAAACTGAAAGATGTTTGAGCCCAACTTGCTGACTCCGTAACGGAGAATAAGCGGCTTCGACGCGGCATTTTCAGTAAGTGCTTGAACGAACTTTTAAAGAGTTCGGCGAAGAAACCGGCTAACAGAGTTATGTCTGCAGGTATGCAGACGGGTCGTCCCGCGGAGGAGATGCCTGGGTCAGTGGGTGATCTTTTGCTAGAGCTCTCACAACTACACAAACAAGTTCGGCAGGTGATGCAGGGCATTGCCCAAGCCTTGTGGCCATCAGCCTCCCTGCCAGGAGGCATGGGGAGCTTATAGAGAAGCTCAAGGGAGCGCGGGGGCGCTTCCGATTATGGAAGATATCGGCCTGCCGACAAGGTGCGAGGGAAGCCTGGGCCATGGTGAAGACGCGATATAGCAAGGCTGACCCGAACCACATGGCCGAGGTCGGACCTGTGGGGCCCGATGGGAAAGAGATCCCCGTTAGTTTGATGTATGACCAAGTAGAATTAGCCACAAAGTATTCCCAACAGGATTGTAGGCTAGACATCCTGTTGGATGGTATAGAAGAAGAATTTAGTTAGTCTAAGTGACTGTGTACTTCAATTGACATGTATTGTCCCTAGCCGGATTGTAAATCATTTGTCGTGGCGGACCTTTTCGCTTCATCCTCTGGACTCAACAGTCCGGAGTGTATCTGAATACCCGCTCAGTTATGAGAAAACCGGGGTACACGTGGAAACCAGGCGTAGGGCTCATAAGTGCTTGAACAGGCAAGTACCCAACTAGCTATGTTACATTACATGGATAGTAAGAAACATCTTCCAGGGAGAATAGTTTCGTTAAGGGTCCCTTTCACTGGGTACGCATGCCCTAATGTGCATGTCCGAGCTGCGAAAAGAGACGCAGGATATAAACATCTGGGGGCATGTATTACAATAAATAAGGGTCGTCTTTTGTTCACCGACCGAGTATTCCCTTAAGAACGCTGGCTTTCGGCTTCACCCAGTCTGAGGTACACATCCGGCTGACCCGGCAGTAACTATCGCAGAGGTGCTCCCCTTATGCCCTAGCCGAATTAACGGGAACGTAGGGCATAAACACAAGAGCCAAGCAACCCAGCTTGGCCAAAACTAAGTCATATCGATGCATATAATGGCGGAAAAAGGTACATGTGGAAGAATAACACATGTGGGGCATAGAGCCCGGAAAATAGTTATATTAAGCTTCTGTATAAGAAGCCCCCAGGTATAATGAGCGCAACTAGCGCGTCAAGATTGTGTAGTCAAGACACATTTTAGCCTTTTAAGGCCATGAAGAAAAAGGGAAGAAAGAAAGAAATAGAAGAAAGACAACGGATATATAAAAAATTGACGGAGGTAAGGAGACGAACATAAAGTCCGGCACTAGGCGTAGAACCTTCGAAGTCTGGCTGCATTCCATGGGTTTGGCTCGAGTCGATTGTCCGATGCATCCCGCAGACGATACGCTCCACCAGTCAGAACTTGATCGATAACGAAGGGACCTTCCCATTTGGGCTTGAGCTTGTTCTTTTTCTTCTCCGGTAGGCGTATAAGTTTTGCCCGTACCTCTCTGCTTTGATACCTTCATGCCTGTTGCTGATAGAATGCGGAACGGGCTTTTGCCACGTCACGCTCCTCCTCCAGGGCGTCCAAACTGTCTTGTCGATCGAGATCGGCTTCTTTCTCGTCGTACATGCGCACTCGAGGTGAGTCATGAATTATGTCACAGGGCAGTACCGCCTCTGCGCCCTACACCATAAAGAATGGTGTATATCCGGTAGTGCGATTCGGCGTGGTCCGCATCCCCCATAGTACGGAGTCGAGCTCCTCTACCCAGTGCGTATCGGATTCCTTCAAGGATCGCACTAATCTGGGTTTAATGTCGCTCATGATAAGACCATTTGCTCGCTCGACTTGACCGTTAGTTTGCGGGTGATAGATAGAAGCATAATCGAGCTTAATGCCCATGTTGCTGCACCAAAGTTTTACCTCGCCGGCTATAAAGTTCGAGCCGTTATCGGTGATGATGTTGTGGGGACGCCATAATAGTGTACAACCCGAGATATGAAGTCTATCGCCGGTCCGGATTCGGCCGTTTTAACTGGTTTGGCTTCTATCCAGTTGGTGAATTTATCCACCATGACCAATAAGTTTTTTTTCTTATGGCTTCCCCCTTTGAGGGGTCCGACCATATCAAGCCCCCAGACCGCAAGGCCTTGCTTACAAGGGCCCGAGCTGCGGCGTGGTGGCCGCCAAGTCTAGCATGAATTTCTGCCAAAAGTTGTCGTCCTTCCTTTTCGGAGATGCACCTTTGAAGGACTCCGGTAGCGCTTTTCTTATAAAGCTCTCCCTCGTGGACCTTGTAGGCTTTAGACCGCCGCACAATGCAACGTGCCTCGTTTGGGTCCTCAGGTAATTCCTGCCTAGTTAGGTAGGCCAAGAAGGGTTCTGTCCATGGGGTGAAGACAGCCATAATCACGTGGGCGGAAGGTGTTGTTTCGGTGGCAGAGCCTCCGATTACGTCAGAGTGTTCGGTATTTAGTGTTGTGGCCAAGTCCGGACTGTTGTTGCCGGTTTCTCCTTCCCATACCACGGATGGCTTAAACAGCCTTTCAAAGAAGATATTGGGTGGGACAGGGTCGCTCTTAGCGCCGATGCGGGCGAGGATGTCCGCCGCTTGATTGTTTTCTTGGACCACATGGTGGAATTCGAGACCCTCGAACTGAGCTGACATTTTGAGGACGGTGTTATGGTAAGGCGCCATTTTTGGGTCCTTGGCGTCAAAGTCTCCATTTATTTGAGATATTGCAAGGTTCGAATCCCCATGCACCTCTAGGCATTGAATGCCCATGGAGACTGCTATCCGAAGACCATGCAACAGGGCCTCATATTCTGCTGCATTGTTGGAATCTGTGTATAATATTTGGAGTACATATTGGACTGTATCTCCGGTTGGGGATGTCAGGACGACGCCTGCCCCCAGACCAGCCAACATCTTTGAATCGTCAAAGTGCCTGATCCAATTGGAGTACGCGTCGTACTCTTTAGGGAGTTCGGCTTCCGTCCATTCGGCGACGAAATCGGCCAGTACTTGCGACTTAATGGCTCGCCGTGGTTTATATGTTATGTCGAACGGGAGGAGCTCGATAGCCCATTTAGCAATCCGGCCCATGGCATTGCGGTTATTTATTATGTCGTTGAGTGGTACTTCCGAGGCCACCGTAATTGAACACTCTTGAAAGTAGTGTTGTAGTTTCCGGGATGCCATGAATACCGCGTATGCTATCTTTTGATAATGTGGCTACCGTGATTTGCATGGAGTGAGGACAGTGGATACATAGTATACCGGCTTTTGAAGTGGGAATTTATGTCCGTCCGTCTCTCGTTCGACGACGAGCATTGCGCTTACAACTTGGTGAGTTGCCGCTATATATAACAGCATTGGTTCGCCGACATTTGCCGCGGCCAAGATTGGGTTGGTGGCAAGGATGGCTTTTATTTCTTCCAACCCGGTCGTGGCCGCATCCGTCCACTCGAAGTGTTCGGTGCATCGAATAAGGCGATAAAGGGGTAGTGCCCTTTCTCCTAATCGGGAGATAAAGTGGCTTAAGGCCGCCACACATCTAGTTAATTTCTGGATTTTCTTGAGGTCTGTTGGGATAGCCAACTGTGACAGAGCTCGGATTTTAGCCGGATTTGCTTCAATTCCTCTACTGGAGACGATGAAGCCCAAGAGCTTTCCGGCGGGCACGCCGAAAATGCATTTTTCCGAATTGAGCTTGATGTCGTATGCTCGGAGATTGTCGAACGTGAGCCTCAAGTCGTCTCTTAAGGATTCGACGTGTCTGGTTTTAATGACGACATCGTCTACATATGCCTCCACTGTTTTGCCAATCTGTGTTTCCAGGCATGTCTGAATCATGCATTGATAGGTTGCGCCAGCGTTTCTAAGCCCGAAAGGCATTGTGTTAGAACAGAAGGGGCCGTATGGGGTGATAAATGCCGTTGCGGCTTGATCGGACTCTGCCATCTTGATTTGATGGTATCCGGAGTATGTGTTGAGGAAACACAATGAGTCGTGTCCTGCAGTAGCGTCGATAATTTGATCGATGCGGGGGATGGGGAAGGGATCCTTCGGGCAAGCCTTGTTAAGGTCCTTGAAATGGACACATAGGCGCCAGGATTTATCCTTCTTTGGTACCATCACCAGGTTTGCTAGCCAGTCCGGATGTTTTATTTATCTAATGAATCCGGCCTCAAGTAACTTGGCTAGCTCCTCTCCCGTGGCTTGTCGCTTAGGTTCATAGAAACGCCGAAGAGTCTGCTAGACCGGCTTGAACCCCTTTAGAATGTTAAGGCTATGCTCAGCCAGCCTGCGTGGGATTCCTGGCATGTCTGAAGGATGCCAGGCGAATATGTCCCAATTCTCGCGCAGGAACTCCCGTAGTGTGGCGTCTACTGTGGGGGTTTAACTGTGCCCTGATGGATGTTGTTTTTGTAGGGTCTGTTGGGTGGACTTGGAATTTGACTATTTCATCCGCTGGTTTAAAAGAGGTGGACTTGGATCTTTTGTCAAGTATCACGTCGTCCCAGTCCACTGTGGAGCGCAGCGCAGTTAACTCTTCGGCTGCGAGGGCTTCGGATAACGCCTCGAGGGCCAGTGCGGCTGTTTTATTTTCGGTGCGGAGTGCTGTGTCCGGATCACTAGTTAGAGTGATGATTCCATTGGGCCCGGGCATTTTGAGCTTCATGTACCCGTAGTGGGGTATAGCTTGGAAGATCGTGAATGCCTCCCGCCCTATAAGGGCGTGGTATCCACTATTGAATGAGGCCACTTTGAATGTGATTTCTTCGGACCTATAATTGTCCGGCGTGCCGAATACCACATCTAGTGTGATTTTCCCAGCACATCGTGCCTCCTGACTAGGGATGATTCCTCTGAAGGTCATGCTGCTTTGCTCAATGCGGCTTCTGTCTATTTCCATTTTTCGAAGAGTCTCCTCATAGATGAGGTTTAATCTGCTGCTGCCGTCCATGAGCACTTTAGTAAGCCGGAAGCCGTCCACAATTGGACTAAGGACCAAGGCTGCTGGTGCTCGGGCTGTTCGGAATTTAGGTTCATCACTGGCATTGAAGGTGATAGCTGTATCGCTGCATGGATTTATTGCTGCCACGTGGCAGACTTCTGCAAGGCTGCGGAGTGCTCGCTTACGCCTATTATTTGAGGCAAAGGTCTCGAAGACTGTCAATATTGTATTGTTGGTCTTCACGGGGTGGTGCTTTCTAGTATTGTTGATGAGGAGGTCCTCACCGCTCTTGGCCACCTGCCGGAGTACCCAACATGCTCTAAGGCTGTGTGTTGGCATGGAATTCACTGTACTGTGAATTTTGCATGGCCCATTAAGCCATCCCTTCAATATGGTTCCATGCCCTGTAGTGGGTGTCGGTGTCAAAACCGGCGGATCTCGGGTAGGGGGTCCCGAACTGTGCGTCTAGGCGGATGGTAATAGGAGACAAGGGACATGATGTTTTTACCCAGGTTCGGGCCCTCTCGATGGAGGTAATACCCTACTCCTGCTTGATTAATATTGATGATATGGGTAGTACAAGAGTAGATCTACCACGAGATCAAGGAGGCTAAACCCTAGAAGCTAACCTATGGTATGATTGTTGTTCGTCCTCTGGGACTAAAACCCTCCGGTTTATATAGACACCGGATAGGTTAGGGTTACAGAGTCGGTTACAATGGTAGGAGATCTACATATCCAGATCGCCAAGCTTGCCTTCCACGCCAAGGAAAGTCCCCTCCGGATCACGGGACGAAGTCTTCAATTTTGTATCTTCATAGTCTTGGAGTCCGCTGTGATGATAGTCCGCTGTCTGGACACCCCTAGTCCGGACTCCTCAAGAGCCCTGAACCAGGCTTCAATGACGATGAGTCCGGCGCGTTGATTGTCTTCGGCATTGCTAGGCGGGTTCTTCTCCAAATTCCATATACTTGTCGAATAGTGTCCGACTTCTGATAAATGCTGCGCTCCTCGGCTTCTACGCCCAATAATGGCCATCTTCCAGGTGTTTGAACATGGTTCCGGTTCGAGCCGGACTTGCCACTTACAAGGGCGGAAAGCAAGCGGAGAGCGTCCCCGGTCCCTCTAAAGGAGAGCGGGTATGCTTCATCTCCTATCTAGTAAGAGGACTCAGATTTCCAATCCATGCGTTTCTCCGGGGGCTCCTGGAGTTCTACGGCCTCCAGTTGCACCATCTTACTCCTGCATCCATCTTGCACATCGCGGGCTTCGTGGCCCTTTGCGAACTATTCTTGGGCGTCGAGGCTCATTTCGGACCGTGGAAGAGAATATTCTGCCTAGTACCCCGTTCATGAGGGGTCAATATATCAAGTGGGCGGAGCCGAGCTGTGGCGCATCGCGGGACGGATACCTATCCGGAACCCCAAAGAAGGTGTCCAAGACTGGCCTTGAATGGTTTTACATGGAGGACGCCCCGCTGCGGATCCTGTTCGGATTGGCCTTCCGGAGTTCAGCACTGCCCCTCCAAGAAGCGCCTAGCTGGCACCCTCGAGCCCTCGGAGAGAAGATGACCGGATGTCCTTTATTTGGTGAGCCGAATAAGGTTATCGGTTTCATGCCGGATTGACCATGACAGAGTCATGGCAATCTGCATTATGAGGAGTGCAGCCGCCCAATAAAGGGCCACCCCATGTGGGACTTCAACGGGAGGACGATGCCACCCGCCCGTGGCGCAAAGGGCTGGGATCGGTCACCGAACTGGTGAAGATCTTGTCCGCCATGTATAAAGGGAGGAGGAGGACTTCTCCATGTCAATCCATCAAAGGAGTTTTCTTGAATAATCCTCGGTGGGTAAGAAAACATCTTTGTGACCTGTCCGATCCATGTTCCCATGGTTAAATATCTCATTTCGTGGTTTCTCAGCGAATCTGCGCGGATATGGAGAAGATACACAGCCCGCCCCCACAACCCGAGGATCCGGAACAGTCCCTCGATCCGACCTCCGAAGAGGATCCGGATATAAATGTGGAGTTGATCGACGGGGTATTCCACCAACTTAGCATCGACAATGCTTTGGTTGCCATTACGGCTGATTACCCCGGAATACTTCCAGCCTCACAGGTAAATGAGACCGAGATCCCAAGAACACTGATAATGACCCCTCCATGCTTATTTTTGATCACCGTATACCAATGGTGCTTCGCAGGGGGTACCGTCGAGGCAGGAAGCCGAGCCCGTGGCTGGCCAACAAAGGGCGTCTGCCCCAAGAGCTAAAAAGAAGTGCGGTCCGGATCGAAACTCCGCCCAACGGTTTGGCGTGCCACCATACTCCCAGATTGATTCCGGAAGGCGACTTGACGCTGGTGCTCTTTCAGAAAAAAGCGCCGCGGACTGAGTCCGGAGAGGTTGCCAATCAAACCTTCACCGGCCAGGCTTCAAAGCCAGGTCCGGAGGCTGAGACGAGCACGAGACGTGCGTCGGATGCTCCTCCGACAGAGGATGCCGACAGGTTGTCCACCACCAACTCCGAGGTGGAGAGCGCCTTGAATCACAGGCGCCGCCGGACAGTTCTTCGTGACGCATGTTTCTCCCAGGAGGCCTTGAATGCCTTCGATTAGGGAGATGCGCACCTCCGTGCCGCTCAAGATGGTGTAGCCAGAGCCACGGAGCAGTATGTAAAGGACATACGGGTAAGGAACTTTGACAGTTATGTATGCCAGTAGCCCCCGAGACTTAAAATAGTTAGAATAACTGATTTAAGGATCATTTGTTATGCAGGAACTTACAGAGAAGAATACCTGATTGTCCCAGGAGCTTGAAGAGTGCAAGGCCCAACTTGAGGCCGCACTAGCCGCTACAGTGGGAGCCGCAGAGACCCCCACTGGTAATATACACTTTAAAAGATAAATAGGTTATGAAATGTGGCGGGTGTATAAATCTAACAAAAACATTGCAGATGGCGCCGGACTGGATCCGGACAAGCAACATCTCTTGCGCCAGCTAAAGGCTGGCGAGAGCGTGCTTACAAGGGTGCGGCAGGAGAAAAATAACCTCCAGGATGCCAACACCAAGCTGGGTGAGGAACTAAAAGATGTTCGTGCCCAGTTGTCTGACTCCGTAAAGGAGAATCGGCGGCTTCGTCGCGGCATTTTCAGTAAGTGCTTGAACGAACTTTGAAAAGAGTTCGGCGAGGAAGGCGACTAACATAAACATGTATGTAGGTTTTCTCACAGGTCGTCCTGAGGAGGAGATGCCCAGTTCTTCGGGTGATCTTCTTCCCGAACTCGTCCGCATACCTAACGAGTCCGGCAGGTGATGAAAGGCATCGGCCAGGCCTTTTGGCCATCTATCTCCCTGCCCGAAGGCAGTGGGGAGCTGGCAGAGCGGCTTCAAGGAGCACGGCGGTGCTTCCGGCTATGGAAGATATCGGCCTGCCATCAAGGCGCCAGGGAGGCCTGGGCCATGGTAAAGACGCGGTACATGAAGGCTGACCCAAACCACATGGCCGAGGTCGGACCTATGAGGCCGGATGGGATGGAGATCCATGTAAGCTTAGTGTACGGCCAAGTAGAATTGGCCGCCAAGTATTCCCAGCAAGATTGTAAATTAGATAGCCTATTAGATGGCATTGAGGAGGAATACGATGAGTAGAGTTGACTATGTAAAAATATGACATGAAAGAATGTCTTCTAGCCGGATTGTAGATCGTTTGTCATAGCGGACCTTTTCGCTTCGACCTCCGGACCAAATAGTCCGGAGTGTGTCCGAATACCTTCGTTTTTCTATAAGAACCGTGGCATGCATGGAGACAAGGCGTAGGGGTCATTGTTGCTGTATCAGACAAGTGCCCAACTAGTTATGTTATATTACATGGGTAGTAAGAAACATCTTCCAGGGAGAATAGTTCCGTTAAGGGTTCCTTTCGTTGGGATGCATGCCCTAAAGTGCATGTCAAAGCTGCTATGAAAGCAGAAAATCATCTGGGGGCAGATGGGTAAATAGTTAAAAATCATCTTTCAATTCACCGACCGAATATTCCATTAAGAACGCTAGCTTTCGGCTTCACCCACCGAGGTACACATCCGGTGACCGGTAGTAACAATCGCAGAGGTACTCCTTTACCACCTAGCCAACAATCGGGAACGTGGGGTAAGCACAGAGCCGAGCAACCCAGCTTGGCCAAAACTTAAGTCATATCGATGCATATAATGGTGAATAAAAGGTACATGTGGAAGTTTAACACATGTGTTGGGCATGAAGCCCGATAAATAAGCTTCATTAAAGAAGCCCCGAATTATAATGAGCGGACAGCGCGTCAAGTGTGTCTTGAAAAAAGCGCAAACGAGCCTCTAGAGGCTACAAGAAGAAGAAGGAGGAAGGAGAGAAATAAAAGACAACAAAAATAAAAATGTGGGCGGAGGAAGGAGACGAACTTGGAGTCCGCACTTAGGCGTAGAATCTTGAAGGCGGGCTGCGTTCCATGGGTTCGGCTCGAGTCGGTTATCCGATGTGTTTCAGTAGATCGTATGCTCCACCGTCGGGGACCTGGTCGATGATGAAGGACCTTCCCATTTGGGCTTGAGTTTGTCCTTTTTCTTGTCCGGCAGCGAGAACTAGTTCGCCAATGTTATAAGCTTTGGCCCGTACTTCCTTGCTTTGATATCTTCGAGCCTGCTATTGATAGAATGCGGAACGAGCTTTTGCCACGTCGCGCTCCTCCTCCAATGCGTCCAAACTTTCCTGCCGATCAATCTCGGCTTCTCTTTCTTCATACATGCGCACGCGAGGTGAGTCATGTATTATGTCGCAGGGCAAGACTGCCTCTGCGTCGTACACCATGAAGAAAGGTGTGTATCCGGTAGTACGATTCGGCGTGGTCCGCAGCCCCCAGAGTATGGAGTCGAGCTCCTCAACCCAGTGCGTGTTAGATTCCTTGAGGGACCGCACTAGTCTGGGTTTAATGCTGCTCATGATTAGACCATTTGCCCATTCGACTTGGTCGTTGGTTTGAGGGTGATAGACTGAGGCGTAATCGAGCTTGATGCCCATGTTTTTGCACCATGATTTGACCTCATCGGCGGTGAAGTTGGTGCCATTATCAGTGATGATACTGTGAGGGACACCGTAACGGTGAACTACCCCTGATATGAAGTCAATCACTGGTCCGGATTCGGCCGTTTTAACAGGCTTGGCCTCTATCCATTTTGTGAATTTATCCACCATGACCAATAGGTATTTTTTCTTGTGGGTTCCTCCCTTGAGGGGTCCAACCATGTCAAGCCCCCAGACCGCGAACGGCCAGGTGATGGGTATAGTTTTAAGGGCGGTGGGTGGCATGTGGCTTTGGTTAGCAAAAAGCTGGCAACCGACGCATCGTTGGACTAAGTCCTGCGCATCTGCCGGGCCGTCGGCCAATAAAATCCTGTCGGAAGGCCTTGCCTACAAGGGCCGGGCTGCGGCGTGGTGCCCACCCAGTCCGCATGAATTTCAGCCAGAGGTTTCTCCTTCCTCTTGGAGATACACCTTTGAAGGACTCGGTAGTGCTTTTCTTATAAAGCTCTCCCTCATGCACTTTATAGGCTTTAGAGCGCGCACTATGCAGTGAGCCTCATTTTGGTCTTCGGGAGTTCCTGCCTAGTTAGGTAGGCTAGGAATGGTTTAAATCCCACGGGCGATAACCGCCATTATTTCGTGAGCAGAGGGTGTTATCTCGGGGCGGAGCCTCGGTTGTGTCAGTGTTGGCGTCGGTGATGCGGTTGGGTCCGGATTGTTATTGCCGGACTCCCCTTCCCATAGTACGGATGGCTTGAACAGCCGTTCCAAAAAGATATTGGGTGGGACGGCATCGCGTTTTGCACCGATGTGTGCCAATATATCCGCCGCCTGGTTGTTATCCCGGGCTATATGATGAAATTCGAGCCCTTCGAACCGTGCTGACATTTTTAGGACCGCATTGCGGTATGCTGCCATTTTCGGATCTTTGGCATCAATACCCCATTTATTTGAGATATTGCAAGGTTTGAATCCCCGCGCACCTCTAGGCGTTGAATGCCCATGGAGACTGCCATCCGGAGGCCGTGCAGAAGGGCCTCGTATTCGGCTTCGTTGTTGGAGTCCGTATACATTATTTGAAGGACGTATTGGACTGTGTCCCCGGTTGGGGACGTCAGGACGACGCCAGCCCCCAGGCCGGCCAACATTTTGGAGTCTTCAAAGTGCATGATCCAATTGGAGTATGCGCCGTACTCTTTTGGGAGTTCGGCTTCGGTCCATTCGGCCACGAAGTCGTCCAAAACCTATGACTTAATAGCTCGTCGTGGCTTATAAGTTATGTCGAATGGGAGGAGCTCTATGGCCCATTTAGCAATCCGGCCCGTCGCGTCGCGGTTGTTTATAATGTCATTAAGAGGTTCTTCGGAGGCCATGTAACGCCCCTGATGCGGCTATATCTCCCACGTGTCGAGGCACGACTTAGAGGCATAACCGCATTGAAAGCAATGTCGCAAGTGAGGTAATCTTCACACAACCCGTGTAATAATTAAGGAAAGATACATAGTTGGCTTACAATGCCACTTCACAAAGACATAAATAAACATCCATCATTCGAGTACACTCAAGGTCCGACTACGGAACCAAAATAAAAGAAGATACCCCAAATGCTACACAGATCCCCAAATCGTCCCAACTGGGCACCACTACCGATCATCGGGAAAAGACACATAGTAACGACCACGTTCCTCGTCGAACTCCCACTTGAGCTCGGTGGAATCACCTGACCGCATCGTCGGAACCTGCAACTGTTTTGAAGTATCTGTGAGTCACGGGACTCAGCAATCTCACACCCGCGAGATCAAGACTATTTAAGCTAATAGGAAGGACAGAGTAGTAAAGTGGAGCTGCAGCAAGCGACTAGCATATATGGTGGCTACTTAAAAGAGAGCGAGAAGAGGAGCAAAGCGCGGTCGTGAAACTAGTAGTGATCAAGAAGTGATCCTGAACTACTTACGCCGACATAACTCCAACACCGTGTTCACTTCCGGACTCACCGAGAAGAGACCATCACGGTTACACACGCCTTGTTGATGTGTATTTTATTTGAGGTCAACTTTGGGTTATATACAACCGACATTAACAAATTCCCATCTGCCTCATAACCATGGGCACGGCTTTGAAAGATATTACCCTGCAGGGTGTCCCAACTTAGCCCATTATAAGCTCTCACGGTCAACGAAGGATATTCCTTCTACCGGAAGACCCGATCAATCTCGAATCCCGGACTACAAGACATTTCGACAGCAATAAAACAAGACCAGCAAAGCCACCCGATTGTGCCGACAAATCCCGATAGGAGCTGCACATATCTCGCTCTCGTGGCACACCGGATAGGTCAGCCTACGAGTAAAACCAGCCTCGAGTTGCCCCGAGGTGGCCCCGCAGATCTGCTTCGGTTCGGGCCAGCACTCAAGGAGCACTGGTCCGGGGGTTAAAATAAAGATGACCCTCGGCTCGCGAAAACCCGGGGAAAAAGGCTTAGGTGGCAAATGGTAAAACCAAAGTTGGGCCTTCTTTGGACGAGTCTTATTCAAAGCGAACTGTCAAGGGGTCCCATAAATCACCCAACCGTAAGGAACGCAAAATCAAGGAACATAACACCGGTATGACGGAAACTAGGGTGGCAAGAGGGAACAAAACACCAGGCATAAGGCCGAGCCTTCCACCCTTTACCAAGTATATAGATGTATTAATTATAGCAGATATATATTGTGATATCCCCAACAAGTAAACATGTTCCAATAAGGAACAACATCTCCATGTTCCAACAAGGAACAAACTTCAGCTTCACCGCAACTAGCAACGCTTATAAGAGGGCTGAGCAAAGCGGTAACATAGCCAATCAACGGTTTGCTAGGAAAGGATGGTTAGGGGCTGACATGGCAATATGGGTGGCATGATATAGCAAGTGGTAGGCATCGCAGCATAGGCATAGCAAAAGAGCGAGCAACTAGCATAGCAAAGATAGAAGTGATTTCGAGGGTATGGTCATCTTGCTCGCAATGTTCTCGAGTTGTCGAAAGCTTGATCCTCGAAAGCGTTCTCAACAGGTTCCTCGTTCACGCACTCGCCTCCCGACTCTACCCACAGCAACAACACAAACAAAGGAACCACAATAAATCACGGTGCAATGCACAATCAACATGATGCAAAACATGACATGATATGCATGATGAGATATGCAATGCGTATAAAGCGCCCGAAGGTAAATGATGAACAAGGCATCAACTTGGCAAACCAAGCATGCCACTGAAAGATGAGATGATTTCGCTTGAAATCGATATAAAGATCACCGAATCGGATGCACGGTTTGCAAATGGCAAGCAAAACAAGAATGGCGCAAATCTGCCATTAACAGCATGATGCCACTTAGCAAGTAACAAATAATTAAGCTACTGCACCCAAACGTATCAACAAAGCACATGGCAGTGATCTACACATGATGCTCGACAAAAGATGAGCACTGAGCTACGGCTAGTTCACATCATAAAAGGTTCAAACAAGCATGGCAAAAGTGCAATAATAATCAGGCTGGACATGGCAAAAACAGCATCAGGTTGCAATGTTCAGAGTAGCAAAACTACATGCTACAGGAACTTAAAATAGCAAAACAAGGCATGGCATGAATCTACTCAAAGCCTAGAACAAAAGTCCCTTACTGACCATAAGCCAAAAAGGACTAGAAAATATAGTAACACCCATGTCAAAATTGAAAGTCTCGTTAACAGATTCAGCAACTTGACATGTCAAAAACTGATAACAAGATGGCATGTTTACAAGCTCAATGCACTCACTACAGAGCCTCAAATGATAAACTAAGCATACCTACATCAAGAAGACATGAAATAGAAGACATACATGGCAAGAAAAATAACATAGCATAAATGTATCAACCACAACAAGCTAGGCAAAATTGAATAACATGTATACAATCTGCCAGGAATCATTTGATAGCAAAAGTAGAGCTCGATTGACTCAAGCTATGGCATCCCATAATTGCAAACAAAGGCATGGATGGATAGAGCAAGTCATGCTTTACAAAACACCCTTACTGAAGTATCCCAAAATATGCATAGATCTCTCGATATCATCAAGTTAACATGGCATCAAAATCAGCTAAAACAGGGCTGAAATCAGCAACAACAGGACACCTACTTTGCATGCTTGTGCTAGTCACCACATAGGTCACAAAAATACATGGCATACACCCCTGGAAAGATGACATGGCATTTTACAAAACACATGTAGGACTCAAATTCATAGGGTGCACATATTAATCATGGCAAAAATAACAAAAGTGCAAGTCCTGATAAAAATCAGAAACTAACAGCACATAGCACTATTCCAACAGCATTTCGGGCATCAAGATGAGCTCAAATGAAAATGATGCAATGAGATGAAATGATCTACTCTTCGAGACGAACATTTTGACATATTATACGCGCAAAATGGATCTACGGATGCGAAGATATAGCATGTTGAAAATTGCACAAAATAACATGATCTAAGGACTTAGAAGAAAAAAAGGAGGGGGAGAAGAGAGTCAACGGCCGCAGACGGATCCCGAGGCCGGATCGGGATCGGCCGACGGGCGGCGATGGCGCGGGCGGCCGGGCGCTGGCCGGGCGACCGGCGGCGGCGGCCGGCGGCGGATCCCGGCGAGGGCCGCGACCTGCCGGACGGCGAGAGGAAAGGCGATGGGCAGGCGGCGGGCAGGCGAGATCCGGCGGCGACGGGCAGCCGGACTCGGCGCGGGCGGAGGAGGAGGCGGGCACGGCGGCCGGGCGGCGAGGCGGCGGAGAGGCGCCGGCGAGGCGCTGGGGGGCGGGTTCGCGCAGGCGCTGGCCCGGCGGGCCTGGATCCCCAGCCTGGCGGCGCGCGGCGGGCGGCGGGCGGCGCCACGTGGCAGCCTGCCACTGGCTGCGGGCGGCGGGGCGATTTGTCCGGCGCCGGGCGGACACGTCCGGCGCACGGAGGAAGAAGGGCTAGGGTTTCGGGGTGGAATTGATCCGGGATTTGGACGGGAGGGGTTTGTTTAAATAGGCATAGAGGGAGCTAGGAGAGTCCAAATGAGGTGTAGTTTTCGCCCACACGATCGTGATCGAACGACGGAGAGCATGGGAGTGACTTAGATGGGTTATTGGGCTGTTTTGAAGGGGTGTTGGGCTGCAACTTAAAAGAGGCCTTTGCGAGAGTCGCGTTAACCGTTGGAGTACCAAACGAGCTCCAAATGACCAAACTTGACCGTGGTCTCCGGTGTTATACCAAGGCCACTAGACAAACCTCGGTCCATTTCGAGAAGGTTTAATACCCGCACACGGAAAAACGTAAAAGGGACCGCCGGGGGAGATAGGAGTGCCGGATTGCAAAACGGACAACGGGAAAAATGTTCGGAATCATGAGACGAACACGTATGCAAATGCGATGCACATGATGAGATAATATAAAATGCATGACATGGACAAAATGCAAAAAGGAGAAAAACCCAACCACGGAGGGAATATCATATATCGATGCCGAAAATGGCAAGAGTTGGAGTTACAAATATGGAAAGTTACTTCCGGGGTGTTACAACACTCCACCACTACAAGAGGATCTCGTCCCGAGATCTAGGACTGAAAGAACTCCGGATACTTAGAACGGAGGTGATCCTCACGCTCCCAGGTAGCTTCTCGGTCGGAATGGTGTGACCACTTCACTTTCAGGAATTTGATTGACTTGTTGCGAGTCTTGCGCTCGGTTTCTTCAAGAATAGCAACGGGGTGCTCATGATAAGAGAGATCTTCTTGAAGGTCAATCTCTTGAAGTTGATTGTGCGTTCAGAGTCTTGAAGCACTTGCGAAGGCTGTGACACGTGAAACACACCGTGCACGCTTGCAAAGTTGGATGGAAGCTCAAGTTGATAGGCGAGATCGCCTCTTTTCCCAATGATCTTGAAAGGACCCACGTATCTAGGGGCAAGCTTCCTTTGATACCGGGCGACGAGTGCCTTTCATTGGAGACGCGGAGGTAGACATGGTCTCCGATTCCAAAAGTCACATCACGGTGCTTATCATCATAATAGCTCTTCCGCGCGATTAGCGGCTTTGAGATTCTCACGAATGACCTTGCACATTTCTTCCGCTTCGTGATCAAGTCATTGCCAAGAAGTTGGCGTTCACCGTCTCGCACCAATTGAGAGGAGTACGGCACTTTCGCCATAGAGAATTTCGAATGGGGCCTTGCCCGAACTCGCTTGGAAGCTGTTGTTGTAAGAGAACTCGGCATATGGAAGACAATCTTCCCACTTCATACCGAAGGAAATGACACAAGCCCTGAGCATATCTTCAAGGATTTGATTTACTCGCTCAACTTGGCCACTTGTTTGAGGATGGAAAGCTGTCTGAACCGAATGTTGGTGCCCATGGCCTTCAAAAGAATCCCAAAACTTGGAGGTAAAGATGCTGCCACGGTCTCAAGAGATCACTTGAGGAATGCCGTGCAAGAGACAATCCTCGAGGTGTATAGCTCGCCAACCGAGCTGCTGTGATGGATTCTTTGATAGGAAGAAAATGAGCCACTTTAGTAAGCTTGTCAATGACAACGAAGATAGCATCATTTCCACGCTTGGACTTTGGAAAGCCAGATCCACGAAGTCCATTTCAATATGATCAAACTTCCATTCAGGAATAGCAAGAGGTTGAAGGAGACCAGCTGGTCTTTGGTGTTCTGCTTTCACTCTTCTGCAGACATCACACTCATTCACGAATTGAGCAATTTCTCGCTTCATTCGAGTCCACCAATATGACTGCTTGAGGTCATGGTACATCTTCGCATTTCCAGATGAATGGATAGAAGCGAATTGTGAGCCTCGCTCATAATGACTTTTCGCAGATCACCCTTAGGAACCACAATCCGTCCTCAAAGAACAGAGTGTCTTTGTCATCAACGCGAAGCACTTGTACTTGAAATGCCCTTGTCGATACCACGCTTCACCTTTTTCACCATGGTATCCGAAGTTGAGCCTCACGAATCTGATCTTCCAAAGTAGGAGATACTATGAGGTTGGCAAGAAAGCCTTGAGGAACAACTTGAAGATTCAGCTTGCGTAAAGATTCACGAGATCCGGTGAAAGGGCTTGAGGATTAGACTGCTGCGATAAGCTTTCTGCTCAAAGCATCTGCAATAACATTGGCTTTGCCCGAATATACTCAATACTTGGGTTGTACTCTTGAATCATTTCACCCATCGAGTCTGCCTGAGGTTGAGGTTAGGCTGAGTGAAATGTACTTGAGACTCTTGTGATCGGTGAAAATGTCCACTTTCCTTCCCAACAAGAGATGTCTCCACGTTATCAATGCATGGACAACTGCCGCCAACTCAAGATCGTGAGTGGGGTAGTTCTTCTCGTTGGGCTTCAATCTGGCGAGAGGTATAAGCCACAACTCTCTTCTCTTGCATTAACACAGCACCGAGACCTTGAAGAGAAGCATCACGAAAAACTTCAAATGGCTTGGATTCATCAGAGGAGTCGAACAGAGCTGTGACGAGTTTCTCTTTGAGGGTATTGAAAGCAACGTCACACTCGGGAGACCGACATACTTCACATGCTTCGGAGAAGGTTGGAAAGAGGCTTTGCAATCTTGGAGAAGTTCTCAACGAATCTTCGCAATAGCTTGCAAGACCAAGAAAATCATGGAGCTGCTTGACATTCGAGGAGGTTCCCAATTCACAATTGCGGACACCTTCTCGGGATCAACAGCGATGCCCTTGGCGAAGATGATATGACCAAGATAAAGCACTTCATCAAGCCAAAATTCACATTTGGAGAACTTAGCATAGAATTGGTACTCTCGAGCTTGTCTAGCACCAATCGCAAATGCTTGGCATGATCCTTCTTATTCTTGGAGAAGACCAAAATATCATCAAGATAGACCAAGACGAATTCATTGGTGTAGGGGTTGAATATGAAGTTCATCATCCGAGAGAAAGTTGGAGGAGCATTGACGAGGCCGAAAGACATGACAAGATATTCATAAGAACCAAAGCTTGTTCTGAATGCTGTCTTGGGAATATCTTGTTCACGAATGCGAATCTGATGATACCCCATACGAAGGTCAAGCTTGGAGAACACCGTAGCACCTTTGAGTTGCTCGAAAAGCTCATTGATGTTGGGAAGTGGATACTTGTTCTTGATTGTCTTCTTATTCAATGGACGGTAATCGACGCAAAGTCGGTCCGCGCCATCCTTCTTCCGGACAAAAGAACACCACAACCCCAAGGAGATGAACTCGGTCTGATCAAACCCAGACGCTCTTGTTCATCGAGCTGCTTCTTCAATTCCTTCAGCTCATCGGGTCCAAGCTTGTATGGGCGCTTGCAAACGGGTTCAGTGCCAGGCTCAAGATCGATAACGAACTCAACTGGCCGATGAGGAGGCATACCCGGAAGCTCTTCTGGAAAGACATCTTGGTACTCACAAACGGCTGGAATCTGAGAGATGGCATTCAGTTCGCCCTTCTCATTGAGAGAAAACAACCGAATGGTTTCATCACGAGAGGCATAGATGATCACATCATTAGAAGAGTGAGTCAATTGAATTTCCCAGCAGCACAATCAATTTGAGCTTTGTGCCGATAAAGCCACCCATTCCGAAAATAAGATCAATATCCGAGTCACCAAGGACAACTGGTTTAGACAGGAATCTATAATCGCCCATCTTGATACCGACATTTGGAACCACCAAGCTAGAACTCATATGCTTGCCCGGGGAAACAATTGCTAGAGGTTTAGCCAGAAATTCCGAAGTGAAATCATGCTTGGCAAAAAACGGTCTCGACATGAAACAATGCGATGCACCAGTATCAAATAAGACTTTTGCAGAAATATCATTAACTGAGAGATTACCCATGATCACATCATAAGAATCCTCTGCTTGAGCTGCATTCATCATATTGACCTTGGCATACTTTGGATTATGCTTGACCACTGCATTGCTGGAAGATTTCACAGGAGGAGGAGGCGGAAGACGCCTCTGGTTGAAGCACTTGTTCAGATAGTGACCCTTCACGACACTTGTTGCAAGTGACCTCGAGAGCGGACGGTGGTAAGGAGCACTTGACCTTGGAGCTTGAGAATTAGACTTGTTCGATAGCTTGGGTTGGGTGGGTGGGAAGATCCACGCCACCGAGTTCTTCTCACTGGTAAGGCCGACGGAACGGAGGAGGGGGTAGGTAAAACTTCTGCTGCTTGGCTGCCACTTGAGAGGATGAGGAGGACTGAACTGCATCCCTGATTCTCTTCTTAGAACCCTCGCATTTGAGTTGAGCAGCTTCTTGCTTGAGTGCCATGTTGTAGAAATCATCATACTTATCTGGCTCAAACAGCACAAGAGGTAATTGCAGATCTTCTCTCAGACCACCTCTGAATTGATAGATCATACTCTTCTCATCAGGTACGTCTTGCTTAGCAAAACGAGCGAGCTTCTGGAACTGGATATTGTATTGATAGATGACATGTTGCCCTGCTTGAGATTGCGGAACTCCTCATGCTTGCTCTCAACAACACTTTTCGAATGTGATGAGCTCAAATCACGGCGGAACTCATCCTGTAATGACACGACCTCCTCTGGAATCTTTGTATTGTTGGTACCACTCAGCAGCTTGATCCTTGAGTTGAAACGATGCAAACTTGACAAAGTCCTCGTGTCCGACATTGCTACTGATCAAAGTGCTTGCAGATGTCCACTAACCAATCATCGGCGTCTGTGGCCTCAACACGTAAACCGAAAGACTTCGGCTGATTAGCGAGGAACTGACTGAGAGTAGCAAAGTGTGGCTGATTGTTGCCTTGACCTTGATTTCCTTGATTGCCTTGCCCCTGAGTACGTTCTTGCAAGAGCTGCAAAATCATCTGAGCATTGGCATTGGTGGCTGCCATGATAGCTTGCCAGGCCTCTGGAGGCGGAGGTGGAGGTGGAGGTGGAGGGTTCGGCTGATCTCCATCATTGCGATCCGGATTCAGACGCGTTGGCGGAGCCATCCTGGAGAGGGTGACATCCGTTAGTCCTTTGATAGACAAATAGATAAGTAGAATCAACGGATAGAAATTGCAACATATAGTCTTGACAATAAACATTCGAACAAGAATGAACGAATGAATTCCAAAGTTAATCATCACACGTCCATTAAGGTGAGAAGCCACTTAGATAAAGATATGGAAACAACATCTGTCTTAACAACAAATCGAATATCACAATTGAAAACAAAGATTGGCTTCTAGAATGAGCGGAACAAACACATGATAGAGATTTACGCCCAAAGTGTTAGTGGTGGGGCCCACACGGACACGACGATAGCGGACGTCACGAATGACTAACAAGACGTCCCGAATCAGCATAGCCAAGGATTCTTTAAGGCGTCTCACGACCATTTGAATCGACCGTGAATGGGCGGACCACTAGACGTTGAACCCCAATCTCAAATCATACATCCGTCGGAAAGAATATCCTGTAAGCTACTAGAAATCCCACCTATAAACTCCCAAACTTTCTGGTTATGCAATCTGGTGTTGGGGATACAGGGACACAAAATATATCACCCAAACTAACAATACCTAGATCCAAATTGTATCCATCCGTCAACACATAACCAAGAAATCCTCGAAATCGTGTACCTCGACCTTGAAAAACATCCGTTATGCAAGTCATGGCAATACTCCCTTTCGCCACAATCTTTGGGCTATCGGGTTATCTCACCAACGACGCACAAAAGAGATTTTGATGTCGGTAAAACTCAGGTATTCCGAATCGCAACGATAAAATTGTGACGACAACACCTCGGAGCTCAACTCCCGGACACCGCCACAACCCCTAAATGTCGAGGCACCAAGAACAATGTTCTCGCCACAAAACCATCGAACGATTCCAAGATACCCACGTGATCCTAAAAAATTTTTAGTGAAATTTGAGGAGAGAAGAGTCAAAACTCTCGTCGGGATACCTCACCGAGCGACGAAAGGACTGGGAGTAAAAGAATCCTACTCTCGATATATATAATCCTAAGACTCAAAACATTTTCCATTCTAGACTCAACAACGCCAACAAACAATCAAGTAGGGGCTCCTAAGTCGGGAAGGCTCGATTACCAACTTATATCGCCCGATGCGGCTATATCTCCCACGTGTCGAGGCACGACTTAGAGGCATAACCGCATTGAAAGCAATGTCGCAAGTGAGGTAATCTTCACACAACCCATGTAATAATTAAGGGAAAGATACATAGTTGGCTTACAATGCCACTTCACACAATACATAAATAAACATCCATCATTGAGTACACTCAAGGTCCGACTACGGAACCAAAATAAAAGAAGATACCCCAAATGCTACATCGATCCCGAATCGTCCCAACTGGGCACCACTACGATCATCGGGAAAAGACACATAGTAACGACCACGTTCCTCGTCGAACTCCCACTTGAGCTCGGTGGAATCACCTGCACCGCATCGCCGGAACCTGCAACTGTTTTGAAGTATCTGTGAGTCACGGGACTCAGCAATCTCACACCGAGATCAAGACTATTTAAGCTAATAGGAAGGACAGAGTAGTAAAGTGGAGCTGCAGCAAGCGACTAGCATATATGGTGGCTACTTACAAAAGAGAGCGAGAAGAGGAGCAAAGCGCGGTCGTGAAACTAGTAGTGATCAAGAAGTGATCCTGAACTACTTACGTCGACATAACTCCAACACCGTGTTCACTTCCGGACTCACGAGAAGAGACCATCACGTTACACACGCGATTGATGTGTATTTTATTTGAGGTCAACTTTGGGTTATATACAACCGACATTAACAAATTCCCATCTGCCTCATAACATGGGCACGGCTTTGAAAGATATTACCTGCAGGGGTGTCCCAACTTAGCCCATTATAAGCTCTCACGGTCAACGAAGGATATTCCTTCTACCGGAAGACCCGATCAATCTCGGAATCCCGGACTACAAGACATTTCGACAGAATAAAACAAGACCAGCAAAGCCACCCGACTGTGCCGACAAATCCCGATAGGAGCTGCACATATCTCGTTCTCGGGGCACACCGGATAGGTCAGCCCTCGAGTAAAACCAGCCCTCGAGTTGCCCCGAGGTGGCTCCGCAGATCTGCCGGTTCGGGCCAGACTCAAGGAGCACCGTCCGGGGAGGGGTTAAAATAAAGATGACCCTCGGGCTCGCGAAACCCGGGGAAAAAGGCTTAGGTGGCAAATGGTAAAACCAAAGTTGGGCCTTCTTTGACGAGTCTTATTCAAAGCGAACTGTCAAGGGGTCCCATAAATCACCCAACCGTAAGGAACATAAAATCAAGGAACATAACACCGTATGACGGAAACTAGGGTGGCAAGAGTGGAACAAAACACTGGCATAAGGCCGAGCCTTCCACCCTTTACCAAGTATATAGATGTGTTAATTATAGCAGATATATATTATGATATCCCCAACAAGTAAACATGTTCCAATAAGGAACAACATCTCCATGTTCCAACAAGGAACAAACTTCAGCTTCACTCGCAACTAGCAACGCTATAAGAGGGCTGAGCAAAGCGGTAACATAGCCAATCAACGGTTTGCTAGGAAAGGATGGTTAGGGCTGACATGGCAATATGGGTGGCATGATATAGCAAGTGGTAGGCATCGCAGCATAGGCATAGCAAAAGAGCGAGCAACTAGCATAGCAAAGATAGAAGTGATTTCGAGGGTATGGTCATCTTGCGCAATGTTCTCGAGTTGTCGAAAGCTTGATCCTCGGCGTTCTCAACAGGTTCCTCGTTCACGTACTCGTCTCCCGACTCTACCCACAGCAACAACACAAACAAAGGAACCACAATAAATCACGGTGCAATGCACAATCAACATGATGCAAAACATGACATAATATGCATGATGAGATATGCAATGCGTATAAAGGCTCGGAAGGTAAATGATGAACCAGGCATCAAATTGGCAAACCAAGCACGCCACTGGAAAGATGAGATGATTTCGGTTGAAATCGATATAAAGATCACCGGAATCGGATGCACGGTTTGCAAATGGCAAGCAAAACAAGAATGGCGCAAATCTGCCATTAACAGCATGATGCCACTTAGCAAGCAACAAATAATTAAGCTACTGCACCCAAACGTATCAACAAAGCACATGGCAGTGATCTACACATGATGCTCGACAAAAGATGAGCACTGAGCTACGGCTAGTTCACATCATAAAAGGTTCAAACAAGCATGGCAAAAGTTCAATAATAATCAGGCTGGACATGGCAAAAACAGCATCAGGTTGCAATGTTCAGAGCAGCAAAACTACATGCTACAGGAACTTAAAATAGCAAAACAAGGCATGGCATGAATCTACTCAAAGCCTAGAACAAAAGTCCCTTACTGACCATAAGCCAAAAAGGACTAGAAAATATAGTAACACCCATGTCAAAATTGAAAGTCTCGTTAACAGATTCAGCAACTTGACATGTCAAAAACTGATAACGAGATGGCATGTTTACAAGCTCAATGCACTCACTACAGAGCCTCAAATGATAAACTAAGCATACCTAAATCAAGAAGACATGACATAGAAGATATACATGGCAAGAACAATAACATAGCATAAATGGATCAACCACAACAAGCTAGGCAAAATTGAATAACATGTATACAATCTGCCAGGAATCATTTGATAGCAAAAGTAGAGCTCGATTGACTCAAGCTATGGCATCCCATAATTGCAAACAAAGGCATGGATGGATATATCAAGTCATGCTTTACAAAACACCCTTACTGAAGTATCCCAAAATATGCATATATCTCTCGATATCATCAAGTTAACATGGCATCAAAATCAGCTAAAACAGGGCTGAAATCAGCAACAACAGGACACCTACTTTGCATGCTTGTGCTAGTCACCACATAGATCACAAAAATACATGGCATACACCCCTGGAAAGATGACATGGCATTTTACAAAACACATGTAGGACTTAAATTCATAGGGTGCACATATTAATCATGGCAAAAATAACAAAAGTGCAAGTCCTGATAAAAATCAGAAACTAACAGCACATAGCACTCTTCCAAAAGCATTTCGGGCATCAAGATGAGCTCAAATGAAAATGATGCAATGAGATGAAATGATCTACTCTTCGAGGCGAACATTTTGACATATTATACGCGCAAAATGGATCTACGGATGCGAAGATATAGCATGTTGAAAATTGCACAAAATAACATGATCTAAGGACTTAGAAGAAAAAAAGGAGGGGGAGAAGAGAGTCAACGGCCGCATGGATCTCGAGGCCGGATCGGGATCGGCCGACGGGCGGTGGCGGCGCGGCGGCCGGGCGCGGCCGGGCGACGGGCGAGGGCGGCCGGGCGGATCCCGGCGAGGGGCTCGCCGGCGACCGGGCCGGACGGCGGCGAGCGAGGCCTTGATGGCGGCGGCGCGGCAGGGCGGCGAGATCCGCGGCGGCGGCAGGCCGGACTCAGCGGGCGGAGGAGGAGGCGGGCACGGCGGCAGGCGGCGAGGCGGCGGAGAGGCGCCGGCGAGGCGCTGGGGGCGTGGCTGGCGCCAGGCCGGGCCGGGCGGCCGGATCCGGCCGGCCGGCGGCGGGGCGGGCGCGGCGGCGGCGCCACGTGGCAGCCTGCCACTGGCTGCGGGCGGCGGGCGATTGTCCGCGCCCGCGGACACGTCCGCGCGAGGAGGAAGAAGGGCTAGGGTTTCGGGTGGAATTGATCCGGATTTGGACGGGAGGGTTTGTTTAAATAGGCATAGAGGAGCTAGGAGAGTCCAAATGAGGTGTAGTTTTCGCCACACGATCGTGATCGAACGACGGAGAGCATGGGAGTGACTTAGATGGGTTATTGGGCTGTTTTGAAGGGTGTTGGGCTGCAACTTAAAAGAGGCCTTTGCGAGAGTCTCGGTTAACCGTTGGAGTACCAAACGAGCTCCAAATGACCGAAACTTGACCGGTGGTCTCCGGTGTTATACCAAGGCCACTAGACAAACCTCGGTCCATTTCGAGAAGGTTTAATACCCGCACACGGAAAAACGTAAAAGGGACCGCCCGGGAGATAGGAGTGCCGGATTGCAAAACGGACAATGGGAAAATGTTCGAATCATGAGACGAACACGTATGCAAATGCGATGCACATGATGACATAATATAAAATGCATGACATGGACAAAATGCAAAAGGAGAAAACCCAACCACGGAGGGAATATCATATATCGATGCGAAAATGGCAAGAGTTGGAGTTACAAATATGGAAAGTTACTTCCGGGGTGTTACAGGCCACCGTTATCGAACACTCTTGAAAGTAGTGTCGCAGCTTCCGGGATGCCATGAACACCGCGTATGCTATCTTTGATAGTGTGGGTACCGGACTTGCATGGAGTTAGGACAAGTGGACACATAATAAACCGGTTTTTGAATAGGGAACCGTGTCCGTCCGCTTCTCGTTCGACAACGAGCACCGCTACCGACAACTTGATGTGTTGCGCGATATATAATAGCATTGGTTCGCCTACGTTATGCGCCAGTACCGGTTTGTTGCCAAAATGGCCTTTATTTCTTTGAGTCCAGCCAGTGGCGGCATCCGGCCACTCGAAGTGTTCGGTCTTGCGGAGGAGGCGGTAAAGAGGTAATGCCTTTTCTCCTCAACGGGAGATAAAGCGGCTTAGAGCCGCTCGCATCCCGTTAATTTTGTATTTGTTTGAGGTCTTTGGAATATCCAATTGTGACAGAGCTCGAATCTTGGATAGGTTTGCTTCAATTCCTCTACGGACACAATGAAGCCAGGAGCTTTCGGTGAACGCCAAGACGCATTTTTCCGATTGAGCTTGATGTCATATTTTGAAGATTGTCGAATGTGAGCCTCAAGTCGCCTACTAGAGTTTCGATGTGCTTGGTTTTGACGACCACGTCGTCTACATATGCTTCCACCGTTTTGCCGATCTGGTTTGCGGACATGTACGAATCATCGCTTGATATGTTGCGCGGCGTTTTTAGCCCAAAGGGCATTGTGTTGAAGCAGAACGGGCCGTATGGAGTGATGAATGCTGTTGCAGCTTGGTCTGGCTCCGCCATCTTAATTTGGTGGTAGCCGGAGTACGCGTCGAGGAAGCACAATGAGTCATGTCCTGCTGTGGCGTCAATGATCTGATCAATTCGAGGGAGGGGGAAGGGATCCTTTGGGCAAGCCTTATTAAGGTCCTTGAAATCAACACATAGGCGCCAGGATTTATCCTTCTTTGGTACGATCACCAGGTTTGCTAGCCAGTCCGGATGTTTTATATCTCTGATGAATCTGGCTTCCAAAAGTTTGGCTAGCTCCTCTCCCATGGCCTGTCTCTTGGGTTCGAAAACGCCAAGAGCCTGTTTGATAGGCTTGAATCCTTTAGGATATTTAGGCTGTGCTCGGCCACCGACGTGGGATTCTGGCATGTCGAAGGGTGCCGCAAAGATGTCCCAGCTTTTCTTGTAGAAATTCTCGTAGTCCGGCGTCTACATCAGGGTTTAATTGTGCCCCAATGGAGGCCGTCTTTGCAGGTTCCGTTGGGTGGACTTGGAACTTGACTATTTCATCCGCTGGTTTAAAAGAGGTGGACTTGGATCTTTTATCAAGTATCACATCGTCCCTGTTCACCGTGGAGCGCATCACGGTGAGTTCCTCGGCCGCTAGGTCTTCGGATAGTGCCTCGAGGGCTAGTGCGGCTGTCTTGTTTTCGGTAGCGAGTGCTATGTTCGGATCACTAGCGAGTGATGATTCCGTTAGGTCCGAGCATTTTAAGCTTCATGTACCCATAATGGGGTATAGCTTGAAAAATTGTGAATGCCTCTCGTCCTAATAAAGCATGATATCCGCTGTTGAACGGGGCCACTTGAAATGTGACCTCCTCAGACCTATAATTGTCCGACGAGCCGAACACTACGTCCAGTGTGATTTTTCCTGTGCAGCATGCTTCCCGGCTAGGATTATTCCTCTAAAGGTAGTGCTGCTTCGCTCAATGCGGTTCCAGTCTATTTCCATTTTTCGGAGTGTTTCCTCATAGATGAGGTTTAGTCCGCTGCCGCCGTCCATGAGTACCTTAGTAAGGCGAAAGCCGTCCACTATCGGACTGAGGACCAATGCGGCTGGTGCTCGGGCTGTTCGGAATTTAGGTTCGTCACTGGCATTAAAGGTAATAGCCGTGTCACTCCATGGATTTATTGTTGCTACTTGGTAGACTTCGGCAAGGCCGCAGAGTGTTCTTTTTTGCATGTTATTTGATGCGAAAGTCTCGAAGACTGTTAGCACCGTACTGGTGTTGCTGGGCTAGGGTTCTGAAGCTAGAAGCTCCTCGCCACTTTTGGCCACCTGCCGCAGTATCCAACATGCTAGAAGGCTATGAGTTGGAGTGGCGCCCTCTATGCTATGAATTTTGTAGGGTCCGTTTAGCCAACCCTCTAGTACGGTTCCGTACCCTTTAGGGGGTTTTGGTTTTTGGTATTTGACCCAGGTGCTTGATAATGATGCACCCTTTTGTTTCGGACTAGGGATGTATTCGGGGCCGGATTATCCCAAAATTTACTTTCGGTTTTCCGGGCGCTCTCCATCGCACAGTACTTTTGTACTATGGTGACCAAGTCAGTAAAGCATGTAATTTTGCGACGACTTATGGCGTTTAGGATGCCCTTGTCCGTGCAATTATTGCAGAAAATTGGGATTGCGTCCTTCTCTCGGCAGTCCTTTATACTGTTCATAACCAGGAGGAATCTGGCCCAGTAATGATGTACTGTTTCAGCGGACTCTTGCCGAATTCGAGAGAGATCGCTAATGTTTGGGTGGGCGGGTGGAACTAGATCCGGAACACCGTCCAATTAAGCACTCAGAGGCCAAGAAGTTTCCGAACTCGGAAGTTTGGATTTTTGAGTGTTATCCAATGAGTCCGACCCGCCGCCTGACTTTAAGTTCAGGGCTTGATCGACATCCGTCCCTCCGCGGGAATCCAGCATGGAAGGATCGGGAATCCGGACATAGCTAGTCCTTAATATAGAAGAAGAGTCGCCGCATTGTTCCACTATCACAACAACGTGATGGGTAGCCTGGGGAGAGTTGATCTCTCTCAGATCGGTTTTAGGCCCGATCCGGTCGTAGTCTATGGCGACTCCCAGGGCAGCGATTCGATCCAAGAGCTCGTTTACGGAGGAGAGCTCGATTGGATCTAATTGTTTGGCAAGTTCCGAATTGACATGGAGATTGGTTTCGATGACTTGAGAGGTCATCGTCGGCGCGGTGGCCGGACTGGTGGTCATAAGAAAACCACCTAGCCGATGAGTCTGGCCAGCGGCCAAGGCTCCTTTGGCGATGGTATCGTCTTTAAAGACAAGATGAGACATCCTACCTGATGGCGACGACACAGAGGAACTCTCAATGAAAGCACTAATGTCGGTGTCAAAACCGGCGGATCTCGGGTAGGGGGTCCCGAACTGTGCGTCTAGGCGGATGGTAACAGGAGACAAAGGACACGATGTTTTTACCCAGGTTCGGGCCCTCTCGATGGAGGTAATACCCTACTCCTGCTTGATTAATATTGATGATATGGGTAGTACAAGAGTAGATCTACCACGAGATCAAGGAGGCTAAACCCTAGAAGCTAGCCTATGGTATGATTGTTGTTCGCCCCACGGACTAAAACCCTCCGGTTTATATAGACACCGGATAGGTTAGGGTTACACAGAGTCGGTTACAATGGTAGGAGATCGACATATCCGTATCGCCAAGCTTGCCTTCCACGCCAAGGAAAGTCCCCTCCGGACACAGGACGAAGTCTTCAATCTTGTATCTTCATAGTCTTGGAGTCCGGCCGCGACGATAGTCCGGCTGTCCGGACACCCCCTAGTCCGGGACGCCCTCAGTGGGCTTTTGCTTCTTTATAATTGGATCAGGCGACTTACGAGAGTGCACCCTTTTAGTTCGGACTGGGGGTTTTGTCATAGCCGGAGGATCCCAAAATTTTGTTTGGGTTTTCCAGGCGCTTTCCATCGCACAGTACTTCCATACTATGGCCGCCAAGTCAGCAAAGTGTGCTATGTCACGGTGACTTATGGCGCTGAGGATTCCCCTGTCCGTGCAATTTTTGCAAAATAATGAAATTGTGTCTTCCTCGCGACAGTCCTTAACCTTGCTCATTACAAGGAGGAATCTGGCCCAATAGTGGTGTACCGTCTCTTGGGGCTCTTGTCTAATGTGGGAAAGATCACTTATATCCGGGTGGGTGGGTGGATTTAAGTCCGAACCTTGACCCGATCTGAGACCCAGGGGCGGAGGAGTTTCTGATCTTAGAAGTTCGGGCTTCGGGATGTTGCCCAATAGGTCTGGCCCGCTGCCTGATTCTATGTTCAAGGTTTGGGCCATGTCCTCCCGTGGATGGGTATCCGGCTCGGAGAGCTCGGGAATCCGGACATAGTTTGTCCTCAAGATAGAGGAAGGATTGCCGCATTTCTCCTCCGCCACCGCTATTTGATGGGTGACCAGCGGGGAGTTAATCTCCCTTTGGTCGGGTTTAAGCCCGATCTGATCATAGTCTGTAGCAACTCCCAAGGTGGCGATGCGTTCCAAGAGCTCGTTCAAGGAAGAGAGCTCTATTGGATCCAACTACTCGGCGAATTCCGAGCCAACATGGAGGCTGTTTTCGATGACCCGAGAAGTCATCGTCGGTGCAGCTGCCGAAGGGCGGTCATGACGAAACCGCCTAGTCAGAGAGTTTGGCCTATAGCCAGGGCTCCCCCAGAGGTGATGTTGTCCTTGACAATGAGACGAGCCATCCAGCCTTATGATGACGGCACAATGGAACTCTCAATGAAAGCACCAATGTCGGTGTCAAAACCGACGGATCTCGGGTAGGGGGTCCCGAACTGTGCGTCTAAGGCGGATGGTAACAGGAGGCGGGGGACACGATGTTTACCCAGGTTCGGGACCTCTCGATGGAGGTAATACCCTACTTCTTTCTTGATTGATCTTGATGATATGAGTATTACAAGAGTTGATCTACCACGAGATCGTAGAGGCTAAACCCTAAAAGCTAGCCTATGGTATGATTGTTGTTGTCCTACAGACTAAACCCTCCGGTTTATATAGACACCGGAGGGGGCTAGGGTTACACAGAGTCGGTTACAAGGGAGGAGATCTACATATCCGTATTGCCAAGCTTGCCTTCCACGCCAAGGAGGGTCCCATCCGGATACGGGACGAAGTCTTCAATATTGTATCTTCATAGTCCGATAGTCCGGCTAAAGTATATAGTCCGGCTGTCCGAGGACCCCCTAATCCAGGACTCCCTCAAAGACCTATTCGAATAGTCGTGTCCGCGGGTAAGGACTACAGACTGGGTTGGTCTTGTGTCAGTCTTCGGAGGAAATAATTAAATTGACCATGATTCATTTTTGCAGGATAATTATTGTCACCACTAGTGCAATCGTATATATCTTTGTTATCATGAATATTGTTACTATAAATGTTATTGTTGTTTTGGACTAACCCATTTATCTTATTTAATTTTACCGACTGTCACTTGGGATGGCCAGACTACTCGTGCACTCAGTTTTATTTTCTTTCCTGAGTATCACTTGGGATGGCTAGACTACCTAGATACTGAGTTTCCTTTTCAAGACCTCTCGAGGCGTCGCTTTCAGACACCCCTTTGGCATTTCTTTTCAAGACCTCTCGAGGCTTCACTTTCAAACACCCGTTTGGTATTTTCCTTGGAATCCCTAGGACAGTCAAACACCCGATGTTCCATTTTATTTTCTTAGTTTATTACTAATATAATTTATTTATTCATCTGCACCGTATTAATAATTATCATGCCAAGCTTTAGTTTCAGTCAGCATATGTGTCGGTGCAACAAACCCTGGGTCCGTTGCCCAGACTGTGCACATGCATAAGGTCAAGATTGAAGCACCAGCTGAAGTCAGAGATTGAAGAACCAAGAGATTTGAAGAGCCAATGTGCGTCTCAGAAGGACCAAGATCAAGCCAAAGGAACAAGATATCGGCAAGAGAAGGGCCCCCCTTGCCGGGCAAGCGATCCCGGCAAGGGGTAGAGCCACCACCAGAAGTGAGCAATCAAGGCTCCCCGGCAGAGCCTGCCAGGCCTCGCGTGGGCAGAACGACCCACCAACCACTCAAGCACGACCCACGTTGTCAATCGATGCGGTGTCCAGCCGCAAGATGATTAAGTGGCAGCCATTTCCCACATGGCGGCCATTTCCTACAGAAGAAACCTACAAATAACACCCGTCCTGTGACGTGTCAAGGGAACAGGCGTCGAGCTGGCGAGACAGCCCGGCAAGCCTTGCCGGGCAACAAGTGATGTGACACTAAGCGGTGCATTTAGTGCACCCTGTCAGCCTGCAGAGTTAGGTATGATAGCACTGTTTGCTATCATATCAGTGTAGAATGACCACTTTGCCATTGTGGTGACCCCTTAATCTATAAAAGGAGGCCCATGGCACCCATAGGAAGGGTTGGAAAGTTGAGGAACTCACACCACCATACACGTGTAGTCGTTGCTGCCCTTCGGCAACCCTGCCGGGCAAAGTGTACTGCGTTCCACCATCAATCCACTGAAGCAGGAGTAGGGTCATACGCGTCGCGGCGGCCCGAACCTGGGTAAATTGCTTGTGTGCTCTCTGCCGTGCTGCCGTGCACTGGTCTGCTCTTTGTGCAACGCGTCATCCCCTTGCCGAACTAGCAAGAGGCCTCTTGGTCCCATAGGTGGTCGTGGATATACCGCGACATCTTTGGCATGCCAGGTAGGGGGCTCGCTTGCACGAAACTGAAAGTGTGTGCAACGCGTCATCTTCATCACCATCTTCATCTTCGACGACGCCATCGACAATGGCACCTAAGAAGAAGAAGTCCGGCCCTTCGGCCCACCCTTCCACCTCGAAGCCTCCGCCGCCCGCAGCCTCTAATGTTGCGGGGGATGCAGAGACGAGCGAGGACGTGAGTGGTGCCGGGGGCGTGGTTGGAGCAGGTGGCACCATCACCGGTTCCCCCGCGGCCGACACGAGGGCTGAAGATGTCGGAGGAGAACAACATCAGCAATGCCTTCGCCGTCGGTCTCCACAAGGTGTGGGTGAGGGGGTCGCTCCGTTTGCACCCTCCCCTCCCACCGACGGGCACAACCACAGCAGTGGCGCTCGGTCCGGGGTGAACCATCGCCCTCCGGCCGCCCCCACCACGGGGGCGACTGCGCCCATGTGCCTCCTCCCGGACGAGTCAACCAGACCGCTGCGCTCGACAGGGCCGCTGACCCTCGAGCACCACCGCCGCGCGACCCCGCTGCCTAGGTGGTCGCCCCATAGCTATGTGGACGCGACACCCCTGTCGTCGCCGCTGCTGGCACCATTAGGAGTCAGGCGATGGCGTGGTCGATGTCATCAATATCTATGCCAAGCACTGCCATGGAGGCTATGGTGCGAGCTCAGTACCTGCTGAGGTTTCTGCCAGCGGCCGATCAGATGGATGAATGGCATGCCACCATCCAGAGCCTGCTCGGTTTCATCGAAGCTGGGGGCTCACTGCGAGCTGGCCCTCCATGACCTCCCCAAGAGACAACAACCGCCTGCACTGCTGGCCAAGCAGAGGGGGCCGTCCCCACGGTGTTGTCCCCACCATGGCAGCCGACGCGGACGCAGCTGAATCAAGACCACGACGACGTGTCTATGGCATCTTATGACCCTCGAGCACGTCCAGGCCAACGTCGAGCCCCAGAGGATAAGCGGCGGGGAGACGCGTGCGTTGTCCTCGATTGGCGCCATGGCGACCCCCGCCAGATCGACGGGTGCAGCAGCCTCAACGTCGACGAGCCTGCGCTCGGTGTTGGCGTGTGCCTACCTTTCGAGATCAGCTGCCTTGCCTTTACACGAGAGCTGAGGCAAGTCCATTGGCCGTCCGTTCGCACGTTCAAACTAGAGATACCCGAGAAGTATGATGGGAGGCTGAACTCGGCAGAGTTCTTGAGCATCTACACCATCGATTTACAAGTTGCCGGGGGAAGAGATGAGAAGGTGTTCGCTAACTACTTCCCTTTGGCCCTCAAGTCCAACGTGAGGTCTTCGCTGGTGCACCTGCCGGAGAACTCCATTTCGTCATGGGCAGACCTATGCCACAAGTTCATTGGTGCCTTCACTGGTGGCCACCAAGAGCCTGGTAGGCCCAGCGACCTGCAACTTGTCCAGCAGAAGGAAGGAGAAACTCTTTGTAAGTATTTACAAAGATTCGGTAAAGTCCATAGGAATATTCCAAATATCCATCCGGCAGTCATTATAGCAGCCTTCCAGTCTAATGTGCGCAACCGACACATTCGTTCTAAGATGAATGTTCGGTTGCCCAAGACTGTGAAGGAGCTATACACACTGGTGGATAAGTGTGCTCGGATGGAGGAAGGAAGGAAATTGCCCAGAGGAGAAGATTTGCATCAATGTTGATTCCGAGGATGAAGATGAATCAACCAGTCAGAGGAAGGGTAAGAAGCTCAGTAAGAAGCCGGGAGATAAGGAAGTGATGACTATGGAAGGTTCAGGCACACCCAGTACCGGCAAGAAGGCCAAGGCTGAGGCCCCCGGCAAGGAAGTTGCTACTTGCACAGCCTGCCGGGAAGCCGCTGCCGCCAAGAAAGCTGAGAAAGCCCGTGTTGCCAGATCCACCGGACAAAGGGCCACAACCTTCAGGAGTGCTACTAGGTTGAGCAGCTTGTCAAGAGACAGAGGGCACGATATGATAAGCGTGATAAGGAAAAAGGTCAGAATGCCGCTGGCGGAAAGGGCCGCGGCGGTGAAGCAAATCTCCTCAGCAAACCCTTTCGGAACCAAGGAAAGCCTGCTAGGGGACAAGAGAAGGAAATCCGTCATGATGTGAGTGATGGAGGGAATGAAGAGGAAACCAGTGAGCAGGAGTTTCAGAAGTCCACTGACACCCTATGCATTGATGGGGGTGCATCCTTGCACGGTGAAAGTGCAACTATCCCTGGGTGGTTTTGGTAATTCCTAACAACATATAGCTCATTGAACTAATGCTATTTCAAGATGATCATTTTAGAAAGTTCAATGATTGGCATGGCATGGATTAGGAATGTGGACCCCTCAAAATGTTAAGGACACATATTGGCTCAAGCTCAAGACTCTATATTTTTCATTTTAGTGATCCAAGATCACATTGAGTACATAAGAAAAGCCAATACTATTAAAAGGGGATGAGGTGTTGCTTAATGGCTTGCTTGCTCAAAATGCTTAGTGATATGCTCCAAAAGCCCTTAACCACTTTCTCATATACACATATGTCCCAAACCAAAAGTCAAACTCAGCCCCACCGATTTGATCTATCCGGCGCCACCGAGTTCATTTGACATAGCCACTACCAGAAACCCTAGTCAGTTCGGTCTTATCGATAGGGATCTCGGTCTCACCAAGATGGGATTGCAAACTCTCTGTTTCCCTTCGTAACGTTTCGGTCCAACCGAGATGGGCAATCGGTCGAACCGAGTTCGCAATGCAAACTCTCTGTTTCCCTTTAGTAACATTTCGGTCTCACCGAAATGAGCGATTCGGTCCCACCAAGTTTGCCTGACCAACTCTTTGTTTGCCTATTACAGAAATCGGTCCTACCGAGTTTATGTGATCGGTCTCACTGAGATTACGTTATGCCCTAACCCTAATGAAATTGGTCCCACCGAGTTGACATGTCGGTCCCACCAAAAATCCTAACGTTCACATTTTGAACTAAATCGGTCTGACCGAGTTTGGTAAATTGTGTGTAACGGTTAGATTTTGTGTGGAAGCTATATATGCCCCTCCACCCAATCTTCATTCATGGAGAGAGCCATCAGAACGTGCCTACACTTCCATCATACATTTTCTGAGAGAGAACCACCTAGTCATGTGTTGAGACCAAGATATTCCATTCCAACCACAAGAATCTTGATCTCTAGCCTTCCCCAAGTTAATTTCCACCCAAATCATCTTTCCACCAAATCCAAATCTGTGAGAGAGAGTTGAGTGTTGGGGAGACTATCATTTGAAGCACAAGAGCAAGGAGTTCATCATCAACACACCATCTATTACCTTTTGGAGAGTGGTGCCTCCTATATTGGTTAGGTGTCACTTGCGAGCCTCCGTCAAGATTGTGGAATTGAACCAAGGAGTTTGTACGGGCAAGGAGATCTCCTACTTCATGAAGATCTACCCTAGTGAGGCAAGTCCTTCATGGGCGATGGCCATGGTGGGATAGACAAGGTTGCTTCTTCATGAACCCTTCGTGGGTGGATCCCTTCGTGGACTCGTGCAACCCTTACCCTTCGTGGGTTGAAGACTCCATCAACGTGGATGTACGATAGCACCACCTATTGGCACCACGCCAAAAATCTCCATGTCTACATTGCGATTGCTCCCTCCAAACTCCTCCCTTTACCTTGATATACAAATGTTTTACATTCTGCTGCTATACTCTTAGACTTGCGTGTAGGTTGATTGCTTGACTTGTACTAGGTTGCTAAAATCTGCCAAGACTTAAAATTGGGAAAAGGCTAGATTATTATTTGGTCAAGTAGTCTAATCACCCCCCCCCTCTGGACATACTTTCGATCCTAGAAGTGGTATTAGAGCTTTGGTCTCCTTTTGCCTTGATTTCCATAGCTTTTGGTGATCATAGCCTTGGTTTCACAACCTAGGAGAGTATGGCGTCTAGCGAGGGAATTACCACCATAGAGGTCCTTACTTTGATGGTACTAATTTTGCTAGTTGGAAGCATAAGATGAAAATGCATATTCTTGGACATAACCCCACCATTTGGGCTATTATGTGTATTGGCTTGCAAGGTGAATTCTTTGATGGTAGAGAACCGAACTGTGAAGCTACCGTGGAAGAGTTGAAGATGCTGCAATACAATGCTCAAGTTTGCGATATCCTCTGCAACGGATTGTGCCCCGACGAATTCAACAAAATCAGTCGTCTTGAGAATGCAAAAGAAATTTGGGATACTTTGATTGATATGCACGAGGGTACCGACTCCATCAAGGAATCCAAGTTGGATGTGCTTCAAAGTCAACTTGACAAGTTCAAAATGAAGGATGGTGAAGGTGTCGTTGAAATGTACTCTAGGCTTGCTCTCATCACAAATGAGATCGCCGGCTTAGGAAGTGAAGAGATGACCGACATATTCATCATCAAGAAGATCCTAAGAGCCTTGGATGGAAAATATGATACCGTGTGCACATTGATCAAAATGATTCCCAATTACAAAGATCTCAAGCCAACAGAAGTCACTGGAAGAATTGTTGCTCATGAGATGTCTCTCAAGCATAAGGAAGATCTTCACAACAAGTCAAGTGATGCTTAAAAAGCCTCGTGTGATGCTCCTACATCATCAAGTGAGAAACAAGCCTTCAATGAGGAATTGAGCCTATTGGTGAAGAACCTCAACAATTTCTACAAGAGAAGAAGCAAAGAAAGAAGTTCCAAGTCAAGGTCCTACAATGACAAAAGATCTTCGAGGCGTGAGTGTAATTGCTATAATTGTGGAAGACCCAAACACTATTCCAATGAGTGTATGGCTCCCTACAAAATAAGAGAAGATTCACCCAAAAGGAGAAGTAGAAGAGAAGAATCACCCCCAAGAGAGATAAGGAGTAGATATGATCGTTATGAACAAAGAACCAAGAGAAGCAAGGATTTGGAAAGGAAGGACAAACCATCAAATAGCTACACAAAAGGAAGACATCAAGCTCATGTTGGTGAATGGGTATCCAGCTCCGACTCCGACCATCACTCCGAAAGAAGTTATCACTCCGACTCCGAATATACTCAAGATGAAGTTGTTAGCGGTCTAGCACTTGTGTCAACCAACTCCTACGGCATATTTGACTCACCAAATGAAGGAATTGGAAGATGCTTCATGGCTAAAGGCTCAAAGGTATCACACCCCGAGTATGTTGATTTCAATAGTGATGAAGATGATTTGCTAGGTGATGAGGATTTACTTGTTGACAACTCTAGTGATGAAAACTATGATGAACTTGCTACTAATCATGCTAATCAAGATAAAATGAATGATGATGATAAGAAGGAGATTAAGCATCTAACTAAAGAACTAAACACTCTTAAGTTAGCTCATGAAACTACCTTGGAAGATCATCAAGAACTTTTAAAGACTCATTAGAAGCTACGCTTTGAAAAGCTCAACCTTGAGCAAGAGCATGGGTGTTTTTAAAGCAATCAATGTTGATCTTTGCACGAAAAGTTCTTACATTGCCAAGCGTTTACTCTTTTCTACTTACATGCCACAAGTTAAATCTAGCAACAAGAGTAAGAAAGATTCTCCTTCTAGTAGTAACAATAATCATGTTAAATCCAATAAATCCAATATTGTTGCTTCTAGTAATTCTCTTGATTCCACTAATGATTCTCTTAGCCAAGTTATGCTTGAGCAAGAAAATAGCTTATTTAAGGGAATTATAGAGAAAGGTATTTACAAGAGCCTTGCCGGGAGTAAGCAATTTGAGGAAATTGTATGCAAGCAAGGAAGGCATCGGAAGAATCAAGGTGTTGGTTTTAAACGAAAGTTCAATGCCAATGGAGTTGAGTGGGAAGAAGATCAATACCCCAAGACGGAGTTTGTTCCTCAATAATAGAAGTATGGTCCTACTTCTTTCCAAGGGACACAAGCTCAAGATGATCTTCCACCACAACACCACAAGCACAAGGGCAAGGACAAGCTTCAAGAGGAGATTGATGCATTTGAAGAAGCTCCCAAGGCCTTGGTCAAGTGGGTTCCCAAGACTAAATCAAGTTCTACTTCATCAAGTACAACTACAACTCCAAGGATTCCCATCAAGATGATGTGGATCCCGAAGAAGAAGTACTAGAGAGTTCTTGAGGGTGACTCCGCCAACATACTCCATTCATATCATTTAGGTGAGGACAAGTGCAAACAACTTCCACATCTTGCACTAGTCCAAGGAATCACAAACCCTCTTGTTGGTAAGACAAGGGACAAGGTAACCTAATGCTTTCATGGACACCATCTTGTGTGAACATCACTCTATGTCTGCGGATATCTTTGTTTGTTCCTTGTGGGACTAACCCGTATAGGTATTGAAAGTGCAACTCACTCCAATGGATTGCTCTGAATGATTTACATCAACATTGAGCATCCACATCTTCAACATCTACATGAAGTCATCATCACCCAAGGTTAGTTCATCCCTCTTAGGGGGGATATCACATCTAGGGGGAGCTTTACTCTAAATATTGAGCTAAAGCAACTCTAATGGTGTGAACACAACAATGCTTTATGTGAAAGTGGCAACCCCACTTGCGCTTAAACGATGAGTATGACCTATGATCAAATGTTCTCATTTGACTCCTAAGTCAATATACTCATATACAGATGACCTAGTCATCGCCAATTGCTTGATAGAGGCTAGAGTGTTTGTGCATGCTTTGTCACATGTTTCATTTGCCATTTTATTGTGTGAGCATGTTGATTGTATATTTTTCTCATTTGAGGACATCCATTTGTTGCTTTGATTGTTTGGCTCTTTTTCTTTTGCCAAATAGATGGACAAGAATGCCTAAGAACCTCCTCTAGCTATCTATGCTTTTCTCGTCTCAAACTCTATCCATGCTACATCATAAAGTTTGATCAAGTCAGATTCAAACACTCTGTGTGAGGAACACTCGGAGTCCCTGATTGGTCATAGACTTAAACTTCCAAAACCTCTCTGTGCATTTCAGTCTGACCGATTTATCCTTTTCGGCCTGACCGAGTTCACTGAGTTGATCTAGGTTTTCAATCTCAGTGCAACCGATTAGAACTTTTTGGTCACACCGAGTTGCAGTAACCGCTTGCGATTCTGCATCTCGGTTCCACTTTGTTGCTCTACTCGGTCACACCGACAGTGTCAGGATATATATATATATATACCGACAGGTTGAATTTTGGAAATTTCTCCAAAACCCTTCATCATGCGCGTGTCCTGCTCTGCCGCCTCGGGTCTCCGGATCATCCTCTCGTCGCTAGCGACCTCCCGCCGCTGGTCTCCATCGCCATCAGCAGAATTCAACCCCGCCGTTGCCGCCGGGTTGAATTCTCACGATGGCGACAGAGACCAGTGGGAGGTCGCTAGCTTTAGAGGATGATCCATATATATATATATATATATATATATATATATATATATATATATATATATATATATATATATATATATATATATATATACCGACAGTTGAATTTTGGAAATTTCTCCAAAACCCTTCATCATGCGCGTGTCCTGCTCTGCCGCCTCGGGTCTCCGGATCATCCTCTCGTCGCTAGCGACCTCCCGCCGCTGATCTCCGTCGCCATCAGCAGAATTCAACCCCGCCGTTGCCGCCGTAGCAAACTCATCGCCGAACTAGGGTATGCGTTCGAAACTTTGTGATGTTCCTTACACCGATTCCTAGTACAAAGCAAATGCCATGTTCTTTACCATGTATGAGATCATCCTGTCCAGCAAGAACATCCCTTTGATTCGAAAATTTAGGGTTAGGTTTCCACCGAACTCATCTCGGACCGGCCAAGTTGTGGAAATCGGTCTCACCGATTTGGCTTAGGCCATTGCACTTGCATTTTTTGGTCGGACCGAAAGTTGCAAATCAGTGTGACCGAGTTCAACTCTTTATGAAACACTAGCAATCTCAGAGTCACCGAAGTATGTCTCGGTCTGACCGATTTCACTAGTTTAGACTCCAAAAGTTGCTTCGGTGTCACTGAGTTTAAAAAACCGGTAACTCCGAAATGCTTTCTGTGGAGAACTAAAACTACGTTCTTGACTCATTTGTTTTGCAAAACCTCTACATTTTGTGATGCTCATCCACTCTACCTCATCTATATCTATTCACAGGGTCTGCTGTCAGTTTGATTTGCTAGTATGTCTGATTAGAGTGATAGCCAAAACAAGTCAGAAGAGCAAGTGAACATGAGTGAGGGCACTAGTCCCTCTAGAAGCTATGATGAGGGCAGCAGGAGCACCCCAAGCAATCTACCCAAAGCAGCTACAAGGTCAAGGAAGAAGAGAAACTCAGATTCAGAGGATGAGGATTATGTTGCTATTGAGGAAGAGGTCAGCTCCAAGAAGAAAGTGCTGAAGAAGGAATATGGAGCTGCTGCTGCAACAAAACCTGGAATGCACAAGAAAGCACCTGCCAAAAGAGTTCCTATGTCTAAGGCCAGATCCTCAACTCAGGAAACTATGGACTTCCACTTGAACCAAAGGAGGCTGGTGAAGGCAAGAAAAGGAAAGAGAGGGCCAAGAAGACCACTACCAGAGTCATTGGGAGATCCTCTATGATAAGAGATCCGGCTAAAAATGAAGAAGAGGAAGAGGATGCTGCACCTGCACCCAAGTCCAAGACTGCCCCCAAAGCTTCTGCTCCAAAGACTTCAAAGCCCAAGAGGAGCACAAGAAATATTCCATCTGCTGAAAAGAACAAGGCCCCAGTGCCTGAGATTGAAGAAGAAGATGTTGAAGCCCAAGTGCTTAGGAAGCTCAAACCTAAGATTACAGATCATGATGATAGCCATCCAGTGGCAAAAGACATGAACATCAGGAAGGATGCAGGTCTCAGACTTTGGAGACAATCAGATCCATATGCTGTGAGGAGAAATACTGCTATGGACTACAGGTTCCATACCAAGGAGCAGCAGGATTTCTATGAGACCATCTTGCTTGACAAGAAGCCCATTGTTTGTGATATGAAGTGGGCTGATTGGGAGTACATTGATGAGAATGAAGATCATTTTCCAGGTGTGCATGAAAGTTTCAGATCATGTGGAGTGGACAAGTTTGTGGGACAGAAGCTTACCAAGTGGAATGATGAGCTCATTATGCAATTCTATTCTACAGCTCATTTTTATCTTGATGGTAGAATTGTTTGGATGTCTGAGGGTACAAGGTACCAATCAACTATTGATGAATGGGCAAAATTGATCAATGCCCCCGAAGAGCATGAAGATGACTTGGATGTCTATGCCAAGAATAAGAAAGACCACAACTCTATGGCCAACATGTACAAGGAAATTCAAGACAAAGCATTGGAAACTCATAAGCTTGGGTCTGTTCATTATTTGTTGTCTAGTTTGGCCACAACCAATACTATTCTGAAGCATACCTTGTTGCCAAAATCTAGAGATCAGAAGATGATTAGAGGCCATTCAATCAACTTGCTGCAATTGTTTGATGTGCCCCAAAAATTCAAAGTCATGAGCCTGATTGTGAAACCAATCAAGAGGACAGCTGCAGATCAGAAGAGATCATGTGGGTATGCTCCACATATTCAGGTGCTCATCAACTCCAAGATGGGAACAGGCACCTACCTGTTGGATAAGGAGCATCTACCATTGAGACCAGATTTTGAGGAAAACACTGTTGTCATGAATGAAGAAGATCCTACATCTGTGTAGGCATGAGAAAAGAGAGAGAAAGCAAAGGCTGAGAAAGCTGCAAAGATGCCAAGTGTTGAAGAGGCATCTCAAGTGTTTTAGAAGAACAAACAAGATCAACTTGCATATCTGATTCAAGCAACCTTGAGGATGGAGAAGGGCTTGGCCACCCTCACTCAAAACCAAGAGAGCTTGGAAAGGATCATTGAAACCAAGTTCTATGATCTTGATCTTAAAGTGACAGAGATGCAGACAGCAGTTGAGCAGCTCCAGGAAGAATCTAAGGAGAGGAAAGGGCGGGCTACCACGGATGCCTTCCAAAGAGTGCCAAGAGGTTAGAGATCTGCTGTAGTGCCCATGGCATACACTAGAGCTACTTCATCAGCACCTGCAGCCACAGTATCAGGGCCACCTCGAGTTGGAACTCCACTAGCTCCATCAACTTCAACAGATGCATTCGTCCTCAGAGTCCTCTCAACACCACCTCCCGATGATCAAGCCTAGAGAGACGCATATCACTATGCATTTTCAAACTTTTTGGTAACTTGTTGCCAAAGGGGGAGAAATGCATAGATCATAGGCTTTGAGAGTGAGTGTTTTTGCTTGCTTATTTTGTCTCTCTTCCTATTTGGTTGATACTTTTGTGTGCTTTCTTAATACTCTATGTCTATGTGTGTGAGATACTTATAGGATCATGTGTTTGATCATATCCTACATTAATACTTGCGCTTGAATGATGTTATCTTTTATATCTCTTGTATGATCATTCACTTTGCTTGGTGATGAGTGCACGTTTTAACTTTCTATCATTTTGAGCGCTCCACCAAGATGTATGTGACACGAAAGACTAACCCATGATCCTAATCGATTGTGCATTTGCATACAAAAGAAAATTTTAAATAATGCACAAATTTAGGGGGAGCTCTTGCTTATCACATACTTCTCAAAGCGACAATGTATTTCAATCTTATTATCATTTGTCGAAGCTTTGATCTATATGTTGTCATCAATTACCAATAAGGGGGAGATTGAAAGTGCAACTATCCCTAGGTGGTTTTGTGTCAGAACCGCGATTCCAAGTCACATCGATCTAGCCGGTAACACCTCATATCACTTTGCGGCCTCACGCACGGTATTCCCACGGGTGTCGTCTTACCATGGCCCGGGACCATTTGCGCCTTTTGGCTCACGTATATGATAGTGTCGCTTGCATCCATATGACAGAGAACCCGGGCCGACATGGCTAGTCGTGAACCCAAAGCGGCACTAACCCATGGGGACAGGCATACATGAATCACATCGAGCATGTCGGTCAGCAATGTGTGAATCTGGGTGTAGCACTGGCTAACAGGACTCGGGAACCCGGCTGTAGCGAGCTAGGCAGGACTCGGATGTCACCGCGTGACATTTCCCGAAGGGACGAACCACGAGAACGAAGTGAAACACAAGCCGCCACCAAGCGTCCCGAGGTAGTCTTTGGGCTAGCAGGACTCGTGAACCGGCTGTAGCGGACTACTATGGCTCAAGGAAGCACTAGACTACATTTCCCCATAAGAGAGGCTGCCAAGGATAAACAACTAGATTGTCGGATCCCACACATACCAAGCATTACAAACATACACACAATATGCTTGATATGTGTAAATACAACATGGCATCACAACATAACTCTACGACTCAAGTATTTATTCATTAGGCTCCAGGAGCCAAGATATTACAAACATGGGTCTCATGACCCAACATTCAGAGTATACAAATTAAAGCACATGCGGAAGTTTAACATGTCTGAGTACAGACATCTACAAATGAAAAAGGCTTAGAAGCCTGACTATCTACCAGATCCTGCCGAGGGCACAAGATTGTAGCTGAGGTATCAAGCTAAACGTCGAAGTCCACATGGAACTACTAGCGAGACTGACATCTCTCTGCAAAAACATAAAATAGGAAAACGTGAGTACAAATGAACTCAGCAAGACTTACATCAGAACTAACTACATATGCATCATTATCAATAAAAGGGGGTGGTGGAGTTTGACTGCAGCAAGCCAGCTTTGACTCGGTGGCTATCCTGAACTACGACTGCAAGTAACTCTTTTGAGGTGGCGCATAGGAGTCCACACATTCACCATATCAATACACCACTATGGATCCGCTCCGTCTCCCTACGAGAACGCCATCCATAGCACTCACGCTTATCTCGCGCATTTTAGAGTATCCACTTTCACTTGTCTATGAACTGTTATAGGCAACCCGAAGTCCCTTACATGGACACGGCTATTGAATAGATGATGTTAACCTGCAGGGTGTACTTGTTCACACACGCTCTCGCCACTTACCACCATGTACACGTCATGTATCTCGGCAACCTTCAAGCGGAAGCCTGACGAGGGTGTCGGCCACAGCCTACCTAAACACTCAAGTCTCTAGTCCAGGTTTATCGCCTATTCAGGTTCCATCCGCAGGGTGTCCTGCCGAGGTTTCCACATACAGCCCCGGACGATGTGTGTAGGGTTCCCGAGACACCAAACGGGCGCTCGGTACACCGGGCCACGGTGTATCTACCGCATCATAGCCCACCCCTAGGGTCAGCACTATGCACGGCCTCCAACACATATCCTACAAACACCAGAAACTAGTTGCAACTCCTTGACAGAGAACAAGGATGGTTAAGAAGCCGAGAGAGTCAATTAAGGATCCCAATGTGTGGTAGTAACTGTTTCATGGATCACAAACAAAGAACTCAGTTCCTGAGGACGGCTGCAATGAGACAACCCACCATGTACTCCTACATGGCCTCTCACCGCTACCTTTACCAAATCGTGTTCACACACTTAGCTCTCAACAGTAGGACATGTTCACACACCTCCGATTCATCCCGATGAATCAGACCGACTCAACTCTAAGCGAGAGCAGTGCACGACAAACAAGCATGAATGATTAGGCACAACAGGGTCAAACAAGTCCTACTCATGCCAATGGGTTTCATCTATTTACCGTGGAATGACAGTCATGCAGAGGATACTGGGGTTCAGCTACCGCATGCAAGTAATGATGAATCATTGTTGTCCTAATGCAGTAAAAGAGAGCAGGAGCGAGAGAGTGGGATTATATCGGAATGAACAAGGGGGTTTTGCTTGCCTGGCACTTCTGAAGATAGCATTGAGTCTTCATTAGTGTCAACGATCACAACGTCAGTACAACGTCTACCGAGAGGGAACAACACCGGCAAACAGAGAAAAAACACGATCAATGCAATGCACAATATGATGCATGCTATGACATGGCAATATGAATGGGTCTTTGGCTAATGCAAGCTATAACAGATTGACATTAGTCCATTTGAACCAAAGATTCAAATCCAAACCCATTTTAAGAGGTCATAATAGTGCATTAATTTGTTTCACCTAAACAGCAAGGTTACAGTGTTCTAACATGCATGAAAATGTTACAAATGGATAGATTGCATTTTTCTGATCATTTTTCATATATGACTTATTTGATTTGGAGCTACGGTTGATTTTCTATGAATTTTTGAAGTTTGCAACATTTTCTGGAATTTCCTATATAAGAATAAATCCAGAAAATAAGCTACTGCATCAGCATGACATCAGGGTGATGTCAGGGGTCAACGGGACGGTCCAGGTCAAACCTGACAGTGGGTCCCGCGTGTCAGTGTAATTAGTTTAACTAAATTTAATTAGTACTAATCTTAATTAATTAACAGGGCTCGGCCCCACCTGTCATTGACGCAAGGGGGTCAAACTGGGCCCACCCATGGTCAAACGGGGTCTGCGGGGTCAACTCGCCGGCGTTTAGCCGCCGGCGAGGCCAAACGCAGCGGTGCAGGTGCAGGTTTCACGTACAGGGCACCGTTCGGGGCGCCGTTGGGGTCTATGGGTAGCTGGGAGCGAGCCGCGGGGGGTGGTGCAGGTGGTTGGGCTCGGGGTCGCCGAAAATGGCACCAGCGACGTGTTTGGCGGCGGCCGGAGCTCGGGCGAGCTCGGGCTCGTTGCTGCAGTGGCCTCGGCGGGGCGGCGCTAGCATCTACGGCTCCTACGCGTTGCGGGGAGTGCGTTGGACACAAGCCCGGGACCATATGGTCACCGGAGCATGACCGGCGACAACACGGGCGGCGGCGCGTGCCGTTGAGCTTCGTGCAGTCGATGCAGGGGACGACAGCAAGAACGGAGAGGATGGGAATGTAGCTAATCTCACAGCGGTTGCGACGAGCTAGACGGCGAGGTCGGGGACGAGCTGAAGCAGTGGTGACGGCGAAAGGGATCTCCGGCAGCGATCAGCGAAGACGAGGACGAGGCGGTAACTCCAGGGCGAGCGAGCGCTCGGGGCTCGGTCTGCTCGACGGAGAGGAGGGCAGCGGAGCTCCTGGACACGATGGCGTGGCACGGAGACGACGGAGGGCACGGCTATGGCGACGGTGCGGCTACGGCAGCGTCGGCTATCGTGGGAGAGAGCAAGGGAGAGAGGCAGGGGCACGTGTGAGGTGTCCACGGGGTCGGGGCGGTGCCGCAGAGACGATTCGAGGCGTCGCGCTGGCGCGGGCGACGGCAGGCAGGCAGGGTGGTGGCGTGGCGAGCTCGGCGACGTCGCGGCGTCCCTCCTCTGCCTACTGGCAGAGGTGGGTGGTTACTGACACGGGCCAGGTGGGCCGGCCCAGTGCAGGTAAGTGGCCACTGGCCTTTCTCTCTCTCTATCTCTCTCTCTCTCTCTCTCTCTCTCATCATTTTAATTGTTTTTCTAATTTTCTGTAGCTGTGTGGCTTTATTAAAAATACTAGGTCAAACCCAAAAATCATGAAACTAATCAATGCCACTGTTTGGAATATAACCAACAGCAAACATTTTAGTTTATGATTATTTGAGCATTTAAGCTATTTATTAGCATTTAAATGCCCAAATGCAAATACTTTATGATTTAATTCAAAAATCCAGGAATAACCTAGAAATATGTTCATCATTTTTGGCAGAGGTTTTCACCTTTATCAGAAATCATGAACATTTTCAAAAGCATTTTGGATTCATTGAAAATGATTTTATTTGAGCCTATTTGAATTCATTTGGTGCTAGGGTTTAAACAATCCCCATTTCAAGTTTCTTTAAATTTAAATATGATGCATGGATGCTAATGCAAAGACAAGCAAGGCCTGAACTGGGGCTGTGACAACTCACCCCCACTAAACAAGAATCTCGTCCCGAGATTCAAGCGTAGGGTAAGATGAAGGGGGAACGCAACTAACGCAATCTTCATGATCCAGGTTACATCTCACAAGAACGTTGATTCGGTCACCATCTTTGTCTCGACGTCTTGCTCTGAGAACTCCAGCTATCATGACAATGAGAGGAGAAGGAGATTCTAGAAGGATCGATCTTCTCGAGGATCGAACAACTCAGGATTAACTCATGGAATGAGACATAGAAACATTTCTCGAGCTGAGACATGAAACATACATCCAGAGGTATGGAGTGTAACAGATGACGAAGATTCACTAAGTAGGCACAATTCCACACTTAAGAAGGTGGTGAACGGTTGTCCATGTAGCGAGGAGTTGAGTTGCCATGATACCATAAGGAGACATCTTAAGGAAGGTGACCCGCAGAAATATTCCCTTAAGTGGCGAAAAGAATTACTTTTGGTTCAGAGATCATTGAAACTTTTATACCAACCTAAGGCAATCACAATCGATCATTTGAAGGAGTTCGAAAGAATGACATACTCAGACTAGAATGGATGATGTGGACTACCTTGTTGAAGACAACACAATGGATGATTTTGATTATCATCGAAAATGGATGGGACCCATGGTAGGACCACTTTTGAAGATGATCCTAAACAATAATTACTGAGAGGGAAGCCCATGGGAATTGGCACAATGGCGGTGCAAGCTGGGAACAAAATGCAACTGTTGGGAATGTTCCAACCATCATATCTGCCTGAGTTTCAGATCCGATTGGTAAGAGGATACTTCAGACTCAGCATGTCCGAAAATAAAGGTTGCAACACAAATCGACGAGATGACGTTGCGAGATTCTCGGGATATGAACTATGATAGCAAGCTCCAAAACATGAGCTGGTTCTGCTACATATATGTGAGCATGTTGTCCCAGACAAGCATGACCACGTAGTAGTCTTATAATGAAACACTACCGAGTTCAGGTGGGGAACCATCATCGAGGATATCGAAGTCTTTACGCAAGTCCATGGATTAGAGCCCAAGCATAGACTTCTCTTCCTTGAACAAGTCGATCAGTGGCTTGGTGTGCTAAGAATACATATAGAATGGAGGCGGCCAACCTATCAAACCATAGAGTACTTCGCACATGCATGACTGACTTGGGATGATTCCAGAGGAATCAAAAACAATCTTTCTCGAACTCACGGCGGCAACTTGCATCAGATGCACATGAGTTAGGGAAAGTCACTTCTTTCATCCAAACATATGCTTCACAAACGGTCATGAAGAAAATGCTTACACAAGTTTCCAATGCTAACTTAGATGTTCAACATGAATCATGGAGAGGATAAATTGCTGCTGATGAGCTCAACAACAAGTCATCGAGATTTCCATGATGATGGAATTCCACAACTATGTGAACACAGTGATAGCATTGGTCAGACCAAAAGATATAATGGTGTATGCTCGAGGGATCAACCATGAGTAAGACAACATTACGAGCATCGTTGGTACTGATTTGATTTGACGATAGCCCACACTCAAATCAAAGGATTGATAAGTCAATAGGTCCAACAACTGATCACAGGGACCAATCGATGAAGATATCATCTTTCTTCAACACACACTACACAAGAATATCCCTTTGGAACGAACTAAGTTAGGCAAGCTTTTATCTTCCAACTCTCCAACTTGTTGTTTAGCTTAACCAACTAGCTCAGGGTATCCGGCACAGATTCTTGGAGAAAAGGTGGTTACAAGAAAAGCAACTTGATCACGAACTCAACATAGCGGTCAGGTGACAACCTGGTAATACTTCCGAGAAGATATTTGGAAAATCCCGAACCACCAATATGCTACTAAGCTCGAGAATAATCTTTCTTTTCAGGGCAAGACGATATGATCAAAAGAGCGAGGGATTGGCACAATCCTAACTCATTGATCGAAGAGTGCACCAGAAATAAGGACTAGGTAGCACGATCAATCTTAGGATGATGATTCAATGATCAACACACTAAGAATGAGAATATTGTCCATTAACTACCAAGCAACACGGTTGCTAGGAGTATAAATTTCACGTATCATGGTTCACTTGTCAGCATTCCGGTTGCAACAACACGATACTGAGGAATGAACGATGATGGCGAGAGTATCACTGCATCAAGAATTCATAAGAGAAGGTGCAATTCTCATGACGTTCCTGACATAAAGTGGGTAATACTTCAGGATAGAACAGAATCAAAAAGCTTGATTGCATTTGATCTGCGGATTACAACTGCTTTGACCCAATCCTGGAAATGGATGAGGTACTGGAGTTTGTTTCTTCTAGTCATTCTAGAACAGAATGGCTTGACGGACCACAAGAATAATAAGCATCGATAATACGGATGCACAATTACTCCTGACTATCAATTGATAGACGATGGTCGGAATACAAATGAAGAGGGACAACTCAAGGGAACATATATCCTTTTGAGTTGTGGATGCATAGATTAATATGTCAAACCAAGTTCAACAGGTTTCTTCCAGATAACCCATGCAGAAAGGCGGAACTGGGAGAATCACAATATAGAATGGAGGACTCATCATGAGCACTCTGGTTGTGATCTTTTGGTTGAACGAGGAACTTCTGCCATAAGTAGTTCATGGTATTTGGAAGAAGGATATACCACGGACCTCGAGGACTATGGCAAAATTACTAATATCCTAAAGGAACTAGCGAACACTATCAACAGGAGGTAAGTAGGGTGAATCTCGGGTTCAAGAACCCATGAATAGAATACCTACTACTAAATGGCATCACATGATGCTTTCAAGAATAATGGCCAGAATCATCACACCGGGAACACAAAACATGGCCGGATTACTAGGTGACTCCCTAAAATACCTAGGTTCACAATAATAGCTCCAACATATATGCCGAGGCAGCAGAGTACCTCAACACACTAATTTCTGTGATTAATCTGGCCCAAAGGGACATCAAAATGAGATGAAGGGATTTTGCAAATGATTCAGATTGTTTTAGAAACCTGGGATGACTCGGATAGCATAACAGCTGTAAATGCTCAAAATGATTTGAGACATCCTGCAAAAATGGTGGCATGTCCACTCAACATCACAATATCAAGGTTCTGAGACCAGCTATGAACATACGGAAGTAGTAAAAACTGAACTGAGATTTGAACTATCAATTCTATAAGTCTATGGATTAGTAACACGTCATCCTGATAGATAGATGAGAAGGCCTAGTTCTTAATCCCCGTAGAAGATAAGAGGATGACTCAGATAAGAAGGCCATGAGATATAAGGAGTAAAAAGAGCCTTACGTTCCCTTCCACAATCAATTCCCTTACATAACTAAAGCATTTCTAGACACAACTTCGACCAGTTTGGCTTGGTAATCCTACAGGCAGTCAGGCTCTAATAGCAAAGCTGTCAGGACCCCGATTCCAAGTCACATCGATCTAGCCGGTAACACCTCATATCACTTTGCGGCCTCACGCGCGGTATTCCCACCGGTGTCGCCTTACCATGGCCCGGGACCGTTTGCGCCTTTTGGCTCATGTATATGATAGTGTCGCTAGCATCCATATGACAGAGAACCCGGGCCGACATGGCTAGTCGTGAACCCAAAGCGGCACTAACCCATGGGGACAGGCATACATGAATCACATCGAGCATGTCGGTCAAGCAGCGTGAATCCGGGCTGTAGCACTGGCTAACAGGACTCAGGGAACCCGGGCTGTAGCAGTTAGGTAGGACTCCGGATGTCACCGCGTGACATTTTCCCAAGGAACAGAACACGAGAACGAAGTGAAACACATGTCGGCCATCAAGCGTCCCGACGGTAGTCTTGGGCTAGCAGGACTCCGTGAACCGGGCTGTAGCGGACTACTATGGTTCAAGGAAGCACTAGACTACATTTCCCCATAAGAGAGGCTGCCAAGGATAAACAACTAGATTATCGGATCCCACACATACCAAGCATTACAAACATACACACAATATGCTCGATATGTGTAAATACAACATGGCATCACAACATAACTTTACGACTCAAGTATTTATTCATTAAGCTCCGAGGAGCCAAGATATTACAGACATGGGTCTCATGACCCAACATTCAGAGCATACAAATCAAAGCACATGCGGAAGTTTAACATGTCTGAGTACATACATCTACAAATGAAAAAGGCTTAGAAGCCTGACTATCTACCAGATCCTGCCGAGGGCACAAGATCGTAGCTGAGGTATCAAGCTAAACGTCGAAGTCCACACGGAACTACTAGCGAGACTGACATCTCTCTGCAAAAACATAAAATAGGCAAATGTGAGTACAAATGTACTCAGCAAGACTTACATCAGAACTAACTACATATGCATCATTATCAATAAAAGGGGGTGGTGGAGTTTGACTGCAGGAAGCCAGCTTTGACTCGGTGGCTATCCTGAACTACGACTGCAAGTAACTCTTTTGAGGTGGCGCACATGAGTCCACATATTCACCATATCAATACACCACTATGGATCCGCTCCCGTCTCCCTACAAGAACACCATCCATAGCACTCACGCTTATCTTGCGCATTTTAGAGTATCCACTTTCACTTGTCTATGAATTGTTATAGGCAACCCAGAAGTCCCTTACCGCGGACACGGCTATTCTAATAGATGATGTTAACCCTGCAGGGGTGTACTTCTTCACACACGCTCTCGCCACTTACCGCCATGTACACATCATGTATCTCGACAACCTTCAAGCGGAAGCCTGGCGAGGGTGTCGGCCACGGCCTACCTAAACACTCAAGTCTCTAGTCCAGGTTTATCGCCTATTCAGGTTCCATCCGCAGGGAGTCCGGCTGAGGTTTCCACATACGGCCCCGAACGATGTGTGCAGGGTTCCCGAGACACCAAATTGGCGCTCGGTACACCGGGCCATGGTGTATCTACCGCATCATAGCCCACCCCTAGGGTCAGCGCTACGCATGGCCTCCAACACATATCCTGCAAACACCAGAAACTAGTTGCAACTCCTGGACAGAGAACAAGGATGGTTAAGAAGCCGAGAGAGTCAATTAAGGATCCCAATGTGTGGTAGTAACTGTTTCATGGATCACAAACACAGAACTCAGTTCCTGAGGACGGCTGCAATGAGACAACCCACTATGTACTCCTAAATGGCCTCTCACCGCTACCGTTACCAAATCGTGTTCACACACTTAGCTCTCAACAGTAGGACATGTTCACACATCTCCGATTCATCCCTGATGAATCAGACCTGACTCAACTCTATGCAGTAGCAGGCACGGCAAACAAGCAAGAATGAGTAGGCACAATAGGGCTCAAACAACTCCTACTCATGCTAGTGGGTTTCATCTATTTACTGTGGAATGACAGGTCATGCAGAGGATACAGGGGTTCAGGAACCGCAGCAAGTAACAGATGAATCGTTGTTGTCCTAATGCAGTAAAAGAGAGCAGGAGTGGGAGACTGGGATTATATCGGAATAAACAAGGGGGTTTTGCTTGCCTGGAACTTCTGAAGATAGCATTGAGTCTTCATTAGTGTCAACGATCACAACGTCGGTACAACGTCTACCGAGAGGGAACAACACCGGCAAACAGATAAGAAACACGATCAATGCAATGCACAATATGATGCATGCTATGACATGGCAATATCAATGGGTCTTTGGCTAATGCAACCTATAACAGATTGACATGAGTCCATTTGAACCAAAGATTCAAATGCAAACCCATTTTAAGAGGTCATAATAGTGCATTAACTTGTTTCACCTAAACAGCAAGGTTACAGTGTTCTAACATGCATGAAAATGGTACAGATGGATAGATTGCATTTTTCTGATCATTTTTCATATATGACTTATTTGATTTGGAGCTACAGTTGATTTTCTATGTATTTTTGAAGTTTGCAACATTTTCAGGAATTTCCTATATAAGAATAAATCCAGAAAATAAGTTACTGCGTTAACATGACATCAGGGTGACGTCAGGGGTCAACGGGACGGTCCAGGTCAAACCTGACAGTGGGTCCCGCGTGTCAGTGTAATTAGTTTAACTAAATTTAATTAGTACTAATCTTAATTAATTAACAAGGCTGGGCCCCACCTGTCATTGACGCAGGGGGGTCAAACTGGGCCCACCCGTGGTCAAACAGGGTCAGCAGGGTCAACTCGCCGGCGTTTAGCCGCCGGCGAGGCCAAACGCGGCGGTGCAGGTGCGGGTTTCACGTACAGGGCACCGTTCGGGGCGCCGTTGGGCTCTATGGGTAGCTGGGAGCGAGCCGCGGGGGGTGGTGCAGGTGGTTGGGCTCGGGGTCGCGGGAAATGGCGCCAGCGATGTGTTTGGCGGCGGCCGGAGCTCGGGCGAGCTCGGGCTCGTTGCTGCACTGGCCTAGGCGGGGCAGCGCTAGCATCTACGGCTCCTACGCGTTGCGAAGTGCGTTGATACAAGCCCGGACCATATGGTCACCGAGCATGACGGGCGACGACGCAGCGGACGGCAGCGTGCGTTGAGCTTCGTGCGATCGATGCGAGGGCGACAGCAGAACGGAGAGGATGGGAATGTAGCTAAGCTCACGGCGCTTGCGGCGAGCTAGACGGCGAGGTCGGGACGAGCTGAAGCGATGGTGACGGCGAAAGGATCTCCGGCGGCGATCAGCGAAGACGAGGACGAGCGGTAACTCGAGGCGGCGGCGCTCGGGCTCGATCCGCTTTCGGCGAAGAGGAGGGCGGCGAGCTCCTGGACATGGTGGCGTGCACGGAGACGACGAAGGGCACGGCTATGGCGGCAGTGCGGCTACGGCAGCGTCGGTCATCGTGGGAGAGAGCGAGGAGAGGCGGCAGGTGTGTGAGGTGTCCACGGGTCGGGCGGTGCCGCAGAGCGCTTGAGGCGCTGAATGGCCGCGAGCAATGGCAGGCAGGCGGGGTGGTGGCGTGGCGAGCTCGGCGACATCGCGGTGTCCCTCCTCTGCCTACTGGCAGAGGTGGGTGGTGTCTGGCACGGGCCAGGTGGGCCGGCCCAGTGCAGGTAAGTGGCCACTGGCCTTTCTCTCTCTCTTTTGTCATTTTAGTTGTTTTTCTAATTTTCTGTAGCTATGTGGCTTTATTAAAAATACTAGGTCAAACCCAAAAATCATGAAACTAATCAATGCCACTGTTTGGAATATAACCAACAGCAAACATTTTAGTTTATGATTATTTGAGCATTTACACTATTTTATTAGCATTTGCCCAAATGCAAATACTTTATGATTTAATTCAAAAATCCAGGAATAACCTAGAAATATGTTCATCATTTTTGGCAGAGGTTTTCTCCTTTATCAGAAATCATGAACATTTTCAAAGGCATTTTGGATTCATTGAAAATGATTTTATTTGAGCCTATTTGAATTCATTTGGTGCGAGGGTTTAAGCAATCCCCATTTCAAGTTTCTTTAAATTTAAATATGATGCATGGATGCTAATGCAAAGACAAGCAAGGCCTGAACTGGGGCTGTGACATTTTGGTAATTCCTAACAACATATAGCTCATTGAACTAATGCTATTTCAAGATGACCATTTCATCAATTTTGATGGTTGGCATGGCATGGACTAGGAATGTGGACCCCTCAAAATGCTAAGGACACATATTGGCTCAAGCTCAAGACTCTACATTTTCATTTTAGTGATCCAAGATCACATTGAGTCCATAGGAAAAGCCAATACTATTAAAATGGGATGAGGTGTTGCTTAATGGCTTGATTGCTCAAAATGCTTAGTGATATGCTCCAAAAGCCCTCAACCACTTTCTCATATCCACATATGTCTGAAACCAGCACTCAAACTCGGCCCCACCGATCTGATCTATCCGGCGCCAACGAGTTCATTTGACATAGCCACTGCCAGAAACCCTATTTAGTTCGGTCTCACTGATAGGGATCTCGGTCTCACCGAAATGGGATTGCAAACACTCTGTTTCCCTTCGTAACTTTTCGGTCCAACCGAGATGAGCGATTGGTCCCACCGAGTTCGCAATGCAAACTCTTTGTTTCCCTTTCGTAACATTTCGGTCTCACTAAAATTAGCGATTCGGTCCCACCGAGTTTGCCTGACCAACTCTCTGTTTTCCTATTAAAGAAATCGATCCTACCGAGTTTATGTGATCGATCCCAGTGAGATTACGTTATGCCCTAACCCTAATGAAATCGGTCCCACCGAGTTGACATGTCGGTCCCATCAAAAATCCTAACATTCGCATTTTGAACTAAATCGGTCTGACCGAGTTTCATGATTCGGTCCCACCGAGTTTGGTAAATTGTGTGTAACAGGTAGTGTCGGGGATATACCCCGTGGTGTGATCCGGCCGGAATATGACTCGGCTGGGACTTGATGTTTCATTGGTGACCCGGCAGACTATAAGCCGGCAGGAATAGTTAAGCAGGTTAAGCCGGTGGGAACAGTTAAGCAGGTTAAGACGGCAGACACAGTCATGTAAGCCAGACAATTAAGCGATAGCAGTTAAGCGAGCGCTTAAGCGAGACGGTTAAGCGAACATTAAGCCAGTTGTAAGCGAGTTATGGCGGATTGTAAACCGCTTACGTTAAGAAGCCCAAGACGTTAAGAAGCCCATGGTGAGAAGCCCATGGTAAGACGTCAAAGTAGGTTAAGTCCTAATCCGAGTTTGACTCTACATGTAACCCGCCCCTTCATCTTATATAAGGAGGGATAGGGCACCCCAAGAGAGGAGAGCAAGAAAAGAATCATTAAGGCAAGACACAAAGAGAGGAGAGCCGGATTTACGGTGTCTCCCTCATGAGCATAATGAGAACTAGCCACAAACAACATGTAGGGCTATTACCGAATGATGTTTACCGGGGCCCGAAGATGTCAAAATCCTTGTCTTATGTGTTGCGTCTCTCGTCCCGATCAATCCCTCTCAAGCTACCACATAGATGTGTTGGCCTCACGACTAAGTCCTCACACTAGGACATCTGCCGTGATAAATCCACGATAGTTGGCGCCCATCGTGGGGCGTGCGCACGGTATTGTTGAGTTCTTGGAGGGATCATTTTTAGGGTTCAAGAAGCTCGCAATTCATCAGATAAAGGAGAATCGGCAAATTCATTGAGTTATGATCATAGTCATGGTTAAAGTTTGAAACATCAGATACAAGATTGAGATCAAGAGTTAGGGCTGCATCTAAGCCGCCACAAGTCGATGAGATCAGCGTAAGCTTTCGCCGCGACAAACACCGAAGCACATCGGATCCAATACGAGTCAACAGTAACTACACGTCACGTCAAGAAGGAAAGTCCTAGCTTGTGATTGTAAAAAAAGGGGGGAACAACCCACGACTCGGAAGCGGTTTCCGCGATTGAGCAGCCGTCGCTCCACCGTTCTGCGCCTCCCGCGGCTTCGAGCAGCCTCCCGGCCCTCTGCTGTAACCCGCGCCCGTGACCAACCTCGTCTTGCAGGCCCTCCTCCGCGTGGCCGCGCTGGGCCGTGGTCGGCCGTACCTCTGCAACTCTCCGCTGTAGCGGACGCACTTCATCGACCAGCCGGAGTGCCCTCGTTGCAAGCCTCCAAGTCATCGCCAAAGATCCGCCTTGTGCCTCTGGGCCGCTGGAGAGCCGCCCTGCTCCTCCGGCATATGACGCGGCCATACGACAAGTCATTGCTCGCCCTACCGCCTCGAGCCACCTCCGCCTCGCATGGCTGGTACAGCTCCGCTGCCGTCGCGTTGAGCCGCCTCCGCCAGTCCGGCCCTGGGCCGCCTCGAGCCACCCCCGCCGATGCAGTCTCTCTGGCGAGTCGCTGAGCCATGTATATCTAGTCTTCACATTGCTGGCTTACCGTTGCTGCTGCTCACCTCGCCGACGCCCCTCGGCCGCATCGGTTTCCAAGCCGCCCCGGGCCGAACCTGCTGACTCCGTCGCCCTGGCCTCGTCCTGCGTGTGATCCGCCCGAGCCCGTCTATGGAAGTTGCTGCCCACTCTGGTGCACCGTGTCCTGCTTGGTTCTTGCTCCGTACTGGTCAATTGCGGTGAGCCTGCTGTGACAGCTGTTGTTACAAGTCCCAGCGAGCAAGTATACTAATACTAGTACTAATGCGTACTACTGTTGTTAGACATCCGGCCACCAGCACAAGCCATCATAGCGTCGCGTCCGTAAGGTTAAGGTTTTAGCATGTTCATGGCAGCCAGAGTTGGACGAAAGCAAGAGCAATCATGGAAATAACAAACCCCAATACACGGCTGCTCCAACAACGGCGACCAAGAGAGCATAAGGAATTATTCAGACGAACCCTTGGCTGTGTTCAAAAAGTTTTAGTGTCTTTAGATCATCCGGATCAGTTAATTTATTGCCCAAATAATATCAATCCGCGGACACCAATTCCGCCCTCATCGACCACAATAATGAATCGGTGTGATTCTACCCTGTCTGCTGAAGCCACTGCTGCCGCAGCCCTGTGCTGGGGCCCGCCTTATTTTCGCACGCAACCACACGGAGCCGCTACTGCTGTAACCCGCTGCCGTTGTTACGCCGCACCTCAAGTCGGCCACCGCCGAGGCGCCTTGGCTGTCGCCGCTACCTTCACCGGTCCTTGAGGCCTCACCGCTCGCCGACCGCATCTCGCGCGTCGCTCTAAGTCGTCGCCGGAGAGCCGCCCTCACGCAAGCTCGCCCCCGCGAGCCGCCGCGTCGTGCCCTTGTTGGTTTGAGCCGCCGCTGGGGGCCCTTCGGCAAAACGGCGCCATGCCGTTTTTGCATTTTTGCCGAGCCGCCCAGGCCCTGCCTCCGAGCTGCTGCTATGGATCAACTAGTACGACAAGTTTGGATCATGCACGAGTTGAGGGAATTGAGGAATCTACTGACAATTGTTCTATCAGAGAAAGGAAAGAAAAAATATGCTGGTCGTCTAGGAAAGCGAGATTGCTGTCGGTTGGACTAGCCGAATCAAGGTATTGCTTGTGTATTTGCACATGGCTTAAGGAGAAACATTACAGGGTGGAAAAGTCAATTGGGCTTAGTGTCCTGCTCCGAGCCGCCCTCAACTCCAAATTTTTCTCGGCCGCTGCTGCACCTCGAGCTGCTAAGTCGCCTGATGCCGCGTTACTCAACCTCCCGCGTGTCAGCTGACCCACCTCCACTACCCTGGCCCGCCTCCACTACCTTGACCCGCCAGGTCGTGTTCGGCCCCCAGAACTGAGCTTCCCGGCCGCGCGGTCTCTATAGTGGGCTGCCTCGTCCTATGCGTGATCCGTCCGTGTCGGCTCTGCCCCGTCCCCTGCGACAGTTCTCGGCCTCTGCCGTGGTCCACTTCACCGACCCGCCAGACTACTTTAACAAACCTGCAAGCCGCTCGGGCCAGGCCCTATTGCTCTGGTGAGCGGCCACCTCCGCCGAGAATCGCTGTGCCTCGAGCAGTGACCACGGGCCTTCCCTACAGCCACCGACCGCTGCCGTGCTCACCTCTGCACCCGACTTCTGTAGCCACCGACCGTTGCCGATTTTCCTCAGCCACCGCACCACAAGCCGCCGCACCCTGAGCCGGTTTTTCGCCCCGCACTCCTCACACCTCCACCGAGTCGCCGGGTCGCCTCTGAGCTGCCCTGCCTGCTGCTCTCGTACACTAGATACTGCCTGAAAACATGGTGTGGGGAGTGATGGGATAAGATAAAAAACTGCTTGGTCAAGTCGACCAAAAATATCAGCATACGGACGCCAATTATTGCGGGCATCTCTAGCTCGCCCGCGGTTGACTTCAACATTATTGCATTCATCATCGACAATGCAGTTGATGGTCATCCGACAAAAAAAAGAGTGTCCATTAACCGGGTTAAAAAGATGTTGACCCGGAGGGTCCATGTTGAGCCACCTCGATCGACACATGCTGAGGATAATATGTCGTCCAGACGAATCAGGTGTGTAACGCCCCGGATTCGATGCGCCAGGTGTCTGCCAGTTATTCGTCGTTGTTGCCTTGTCATTTGCTTGCGTGTTGCATTTTGCCATGTCATCATGTGCATCTCATTTTGCATACGTGTTCGTTTCATGCATCCGAGCTTTTTCCCCGTTGTCCGTTTTGCAATCCGGCATTCCTATGTCTCCCGGCGCCACCTTTTGCCTCTTTTCGTGTGCGGGTGTTAAACTTTCTCGGAATGGCCCGAGGTTTTCCAAGCAGCCTTGGTATAGCACCGGTAGGCCGCCTGTCAAGTTTCGTGCCATTTGGAGGTCGTTTGATACTCCAACGGTTAACTGGGTAACCGTAAAAGCCCCTTCTCTTTGCAGCCCAACACCCCTTCCAAAGTGGCCCAAAACCCAGCAAACTCCCCTCCATGCTCTCGGCCGTTTGATCACGATCATGTGGGCGAAAACCGCTCCTCATTTGGACACTCCTAGCTCCCTCTACCTATATAAAGGCCCTCCCCTTCCAATTCCACGGATGAACCCTAGTCCTCTCCCTCCTCGCGCCGCCGGACACGTCCGCCCGGCGGCCGGACACGTCCACCGCCGCCTCCACATCACTCCGACCAATCGGGTCACGCCACCTCCCCACCGGCGCTCCCGGCCAACCGAGCGCGCCACCTCAGCAAGCGCCTCCTCTCTCTCCTCCACCCGCCTGCCCAGCGGCGGCCACGGCCCGCCCGCCTGCGCTGCTGCCCGCCCGCGCCCAGCGCCGCCGCGCCGCCGCCCGCCGCCCCAGCCAACCCGCCAAGGCCCGGCCGCAACCCGCCGCCTCCAGCCCACGCGTGCTGCGCCGCCGCCCGGCGCGCCCCTCCCTCCGTCGCCGGGGCCTCGCCTCCGGCGCTGCGGTACCAGCGCCGCCGCCGCCTCTCCTCCGCTTCGCGGCCGCCTCGCCCAGCGCACCTCCGCGCCTCCGCTCCTCGCCCGCCCGCGCGCCGCCTTCCTCCGCCCGCCACCCGAGCTCCCTCGCTGCCTCGCGGATCGGGCGAGATCCGCCGGAGGAGATCTCCCCGGCCCCGGATCCGCCTCGCCCCGCCCGTCTCCGGCTTCCTCCGGCCCTCCTCGCCCCTCGCCGGAGCTCCTCTGCACCAGATCGGGACCAGATCCACCGGGTTCCCCATCCAAACACCACGCCTCGTCCCGGATCCCTCCGTCCCGCTCGTCCTCGTCCCGTTGACTTTTTGGAGTGGTAAAAATCTACTAAGTCCCCGAATCTGTGACATTATCATGTCATTTTCATTGCATCATAACTTGCTGCATACTGGTCCGTTTTGTGCGTGTAATATGTCAAATTGTTCGACTCGACGAGTGATCCATTTCATTCCATTGCACCATGTTCATTTCAGTTCATCTTGATGCCTGAATCTTCGTTGCAAGAGTGCTATGTGATGTTAATCTGCTGAAACTGTTATAAGTTGATGATTTGTCATTTTTGCCATGGTTGAGGTGTGCATCCTATGAGGTTGATTTCTACATGTGTTTTGAAGTATGCCGTGCCATCTTTACAGAGGTGTATGCCATGTATTTTTGTGATCTATGTGGTGACTAGAACAAGCATGCCAACTAGGCTTCGTGATGTTGCTGATTTCAGCCCTTGTTCTGCTGTTATTGTGATGCCATGTATTCATGTTGCTACAGTGAGATCCATGCCTCTTTTGAGTATGGTCAGTAAGGATGTTTTGTAGATATGTTTATGCTATATACATCCATGCCTCTATTTGCATTTATGTATCAACCTAGCTTGACTCAATCGAGCTCTACTTTTGCTATAAAATGTTCCTGGCAGATTGTTTACATGTTATGCAATTTTGCCAAGGTTGTTATAGTTGATCCAAGCATGCTATGTTGTTGTTCTTGCCATGTATAGCTTCTATGCCATGTCTAATTGCTGGGTGTATGCTTAGTTTGTCATGCAATGCCTCGTAGTGAGTGCATCGAGCTCGTTAACATGCCTACTTGTTATCTGTTTATGCCATGCTCCAGTTTTTCACTAAGTCTGAATCTGTTTATGTTTTTGCTATGTTCACATGCTTGCAATTGTATTTTCTGATCCCTTTTGGCTCATGGTCAGTAAGGGACATTTGTTCTATGAGATAAGTATATTCACGCCATGCCTTTGTTTGCCATGATAAGTTCCTGTAGCATGTTGTTTGATAGCTCTAAACATTGCAACCTGATGTTATTTCTGCCATGTCCTGTAAATTCTGCTAAGTCTGTGAACCTGATATTATATGCAATCTTGCCATGTCTTTTTGAGCATTTTCTTGTTGTTTCTGGAGATAGCTCATTGTTCATGTTTTGTCATGCATTACCTGTACTTCATGCCCATGCCTTTTGTTATTACGTTGAGATGTTGTAGCATATTGATTTGATGCTTGCTTTATGCCTAGTTGCTGTTTTGGACAGCTTGTCCTTTAAACTTGTTTAGAGTGTATGTGTTGAACCGTTGCTCCGTTTTGAGTGTGCTCTATATGAAACTTGCTTAGAATTACATGTAGCTTCATATTATCATGTTGCATCCTTGTTTTGAGGTGTTTGTTTGGTGTTTGAATGCATTTTGCATCAATGCCATGTTTAACTTGTTTTGCTCATATCTTCTAGGCCGTAGCTCCGAATCTAATGAACTTTATATGTAACTTGACTAGAATTTCGTGTAGATCATCGTGGTGCATCTTAACTTTCTGTTTAACAACTTGAACATAAAGTTATTCAGATCTGGACCAATTTCGAAATTTGCATATGAGGACTTACCGGAGTTGTTCTATGTTGTTTCCGGCCTCATTTAAACTTGCCTTGATGTGTTGCTTTTGTATGCATCAGCTCTTGCCATGAGTAGCTTCATGTAGCCTTGTCATGCATCATACTTGGTTGAGCATCATGTCTTGTTCATGTGTGGTGTGTTTACTATGTTGTGTGCTTCTTCTTGTTAGTTCTGTTTTGTTGCGATCGTGAGGATTCGTTCGTCTTACGCTTGGTTCGGCTTCATCCGTTCGTCTTCTTCATGGACTCGTTCTTCTTCCTTGCGGGATTTCAGGCAAGATGACCGCTACCCTAGATCTCATTACTATCATTGATATGCTAGTTTCTTCGTTCTATCGCTATGCTGCCTTACCTACCACCTGCTTAACAAGCCTCCCAATTTGCCATGTCAGCCTCTAACCTTTGTCACCCTTCCTAGCAAACCGTTGTTTGGCTATGTTACCGCTTTTGCTCAGCCCCTCTTATAGCGTTGCTAGTTGCAGGTGAAGATGAAGATTGCTCCATGTTGGATTATGTTTATGTTGGGATATCACCATATCTCTTATATTATTAATGCATCTATATACTTGGTAAAGGGTGGAAGGCTCGGCCTTATGCCTGGTGTTTTGTTCCACTCTTGCCGCCCTAGTTTCCGTCATATCGGTATTATGTTCCCGGATTTTGCGTCCCTAACGCGTTGGGTGGTTTATGGGACCCCTTGACAGTTCGCTTTGAATAAGACTCCTCCAAAGAAGGCCCAACCTTGGTTTTACCATTTGCCTCACCACCACCTATACCCTTCCCTTGGGTCGGCCAACCCGAGGGTCATCTTTATTTAGCCCCCCCGGGCCAGTGCTTCTCTAAGTGCTGGTTCGAACCGAGCTGCCTGTGGGGCCACCTTGGGGCAACTTGAGGGTTGGTTTTACTCGTAGCTAGTCTCATCCGGTGTTCCCTGAGAACGAGATATGTGCAGCTCCTATCGGGATTTGTACGCACATTGGGCGGCTTTGCTGGTCTTGTTTTATTGCTGTCGAAATGTCTTGTAGCCGGGATTCCGAGACTGATCGGGTCTTCCCGGGGAGAAGGAATATCCTTCGTTGATCGCGAGAGCTTATCATGGGCTAAGTTGGGACACCCCTGTAGGGTTTGAACTTTCGAAAGCCGTGCCCGCGGTTATGTGGCAGATGGGAATTTGTTAATATCCGGTTGTAGTAAACTTGAAGTAAACTCTTCTGAAATACACCAACCGTGTGCTTAACCGTGAGTGTCTCTTTTCGGGGTTGATCGAGAGGAGAACACGGTTTCTGGGTTATGCCTGACGTAAGTAGGAGTTCAGGATCACTTCTTGATCATTACTAGTTGACGACCGTTCCTTTGTTTCTCTTCTCGCTCTCATTTGCGTATGTTAGCCACCATATATGCTTAGCCGCTGCTGCAACCTCACCACTTTACCCCTTCCTTTCCCATTAAGCTTTGCTAGTCTTGAGACCCATGGTAATGGGATTGCTGAGTCCTCGTGGCTCACAGATTACTACACCACCAGTTGCAGGTACAGGTTTGCGATGATCATGACGCGAGAGCGATGTTTGCTTGTTTGGAGTTCTTCTTCTGCTTCGTCTTCGTTCGAGGGATAGGTTCCAGTGTCGGCAGCCTGGCTAGCAGGGTGGATATTGTTTGAGTTTACTGTTTATGTTTCATCCGTAGACGGATGTTGATCTTGTATATGATGTGATGTTGTATTCGTGTGGCATTGTATGCCTTATGTATGTACCCCCCATCTATTATGTAATGTTGATGTAATGATATCCACCTTGCAAAAGCGTCTTCAAGATGCGCTTCTATCCTTGGTGGGACCTTCGAGTTCCTTTAGGATAGGGTCGCATCTTGGGCGTGACAAGGTGAAATCCATCCGGTCAATTTTTATTGATACATTGTATTTTCTTCGAGAACAATTACTCTCGTTTGTGCAATTTCTTATGCAGAACAATTCTTCATAACAAAAGAGGCCATCAAGCTATGGCCCTTGCCTACACCGGACGGTCAATGAATAGGGTCAATTATAACCCACCGAGATTCAACATATTTCAGTAATCCACTTGTTATATCATGGTCAAGCATGGAGAGTCCCAAGCCAACTCCTCGAATAGTTTTAAGACTCGGGGGCTACGATGACATGAACCAGGACGCTGGAGGGAAAGATAACCCGGTCCCAGAGGCTACCGACATATTGATGAAAACTTAAAGGCTGTCAGAAAATTTCCGGCTAAAAATGAAGATTCCGGTTTAAAATCTGGTTCAAGGGAAATTTATCGACCACAAAACTTTGAAGCTCTCAAATCTGATTCAAAATCCGGCTCAAGGTAAATTTGTCTCTCACAAAGCTTTGAAGCTCTCAAATCCAGTTCAAAATCCAGTTCAAGGTAAATTTGTCTCGCACAAAGCTTTGAAGCTCTCAGTATCCAGTTTAAGAAATTCCGGTTCAAGAAGAATTTATCTCTCGCAAAGCTTGAGTTCTCAGGAAAGAGAGTCTGTTGCAAGGCACAACTCAAACATAGGTACCCTGCTTCAAAAGACCATTGGGGGCTGATTGTATTTGAATCTAGCTTAACCCCTTTTGGGACCGACTTTGATCGTATTCGAATCAGAGTCCTTAAAAAAGTCTCAAGGTCATTTGGGGGCTTCATGTTCAAACATAGGTCGTATTCAAACCAAAGAGACTGTAGCTATCGGTACCCTCTTGATCGGCGCAATGCCAAACCCACTAGGGGGCTTCTTGATCATATTCGAATCATAGCTTAACCCCTTTTGGGTCCGACTTTGATCGTATTCGAATCCGAGTCGTTAAAAAACTCTCAAGGTCATTTGGGGGCTTCCTGTTCAAACATAGGTCGTATTCGAACCAAAGAGAACATAGCTGTTGGTACCCTCTTGATCGGCGCAACACCAAAACCACTAGGGGGCTTCATGATCGTATTCGAATCCTAGCTTAACCCCTTTTGGTCTGGTTTACTGATCGTATTCGAATTAGAAGCCTCATTTTTTCTCTGTTTGGCTTAAGTTTTTTGAAAACAATCTTTGGTTTTGTCTTGAGACCTTTTTGTTCATGTCTGAAGCATATATGTGGTTTAGATTAACCCGGCTTGACTTTGGATGATAAGTCGCCATCATATGACAATCATAAACATTTGGAAGTTTTGGCTTATAAAGATTGGGTTATCACCCTTACTACACATGTATCCTAAGCCGGCAGTATGATTCAATATCACAGGAACCGGTTTTCCAAACTGGATTATATTATTCAAATCTTTAATAGTCAACATGGTTGGATTTTGATTATGGTTATCAATAGCCAATATTATGATGGAGGTCTTCAAAGTCGCTTCAGCGCAATGGTTATTATTTTATTAATGGACATGATTTATTTTTACAATGGAGGGAATAGTCCCGAGTCGTTGCAGGCTTACAACCCGGCACTTGGGGGATACATTATTCAAATTGAGATTACATCAAATATGCAAGTCCCATATCACTGCCAGCATGCACCATGGTACTTGGGGGCTAATGTAGAGTCATTTTTTGATCAACTTATTGAAGACCCGACTCATCCTATTGTAATGAGCCGGCCCTTGGGGGCTACCAATTGCTCCTATCAAAAATTCAAGGTACACAAGCCTCATTCCATTATATTGAAGGATCCACTACTCAGTTGGTAGAGTACAAAGCTGTTAACCTTCTGGACGTGGGTTCAAGCCCCATTGTGGAGATTACATCATATGATGTTATTATGAATGAATTATATACAAAGTCTCAGATCAGTATTATCTTACTGAGCTGGCCCTTGGGGGCTACACGTTGCTGCTCAAGTCTACATGATCATATTTACAAAGTCCCTGCTCATTGTTGCATAATGATCCGGCCCTTGGGGGCTACAAGTGATATGAATATAATGGAGATCTACATCTTCAAGCCGGCTGAAAATCAGATGAGTATTTCAAGGCCAATATTCTTCACAATATTTTTCTGTGAGAAACCAATGTCATCAAATTGATTATGAAGATGGTATATTGACCCGGACTTCCCACAAGAAGGAAATGACAAGGACTTAAGGATGATCAGGTGCCGGCTTACAAGAGTTCTTAACCCCAAGCATAATCTATCAAAATTGTTCTTGTGTTTGTTTTACAGGATCAGCTTAACATGGATGAATCCAAATTAAACTGGGGGCTAATGTCGGGGATATACCCCGCGGTGTGATCCGGCCGGAGATACGACTCGGCTGGGACTTGATGTTTCATTGGTGATCCGACAGACTATAAGCCGGCAGGAACAGTTAAGCAGGTTAAGCCGGCGGGAACAGTTAAGTAGGTTAAGCCGGCAGACACAGTCATGTAAGCCGGCAGATACAGTCATGTAAGCCGGACAATTAAGCCAGACAGTTAAGCCAGAATGTAAGACGGATTGTAAACCGGCTTACGTTAGGAAGCCCAATACGTTAAGAAGCCCATGGTAAGACGTCAAAATAGGTTAAGTCCTAATCCAAGTTTGACTCTACATGTAACCCGCCCCTTCATCTTATATAAGGAGGGGCAGGGCACCCCAAGAGAGGAGAGCAAGAAAAGAATCATTAAGGCTAGACACAAAGAGAGGAGAGCCGGATTTACGGCGTCTCCCTCATGAGCATAATGAGACCTAGCCACAAACAACATGTAGGGCTATTACCGGATGATGTTTCCCGGGGCCCGAAGCTGTCTAAATCCTTGTCATATGCGTTGCGTCTCTCGTCCCGATCAACCCCTCTCAAGCTACCACATAGATGCGTTGGCCTCACGACTAAGTCGTCACACTAGGACATCTGCCGTGATAAATCCATGACAGTTAGAACCACCACTCATGTGTTGAGACAAAGATATTCCATTTCAACCACAAGAATCTTGATCTCTAGCCTTCCCTGAGTTGCTTTCCACTCAAATCATCTTTCCACCAAATCCAAATCTGTGAGAGAGAGTTGAGTGTTGGGGAGACTATCATTTGAAGCACAAGAGCAAGGAGTTCATCATCAACACACCATACATTACCTTTTGGAGAGTGGTGTCTCCTAGATTGGTTAGGTGTCACTTGGGAGCCTCCGTCAAGATTGTGGAGTTGAACCAAGGAGTTTGTACGGGCAAGGAGATCGCCTACTTCATGAAGATCTACCCTAGTGAGGCAAGTCCTTCGTGTGCGATGGCCATGGTGGGATAGACAAGGTTGCTTCTTCGTGGACCCTTCGTGGGTGGAGCCCTTCGTGGACTCGCGCAACCGTTACCCTTCATGGGTTGAAGTCTCCATCAACATGGATGTACGATAGCACCACCTATCGGAACCACGCCAAAAATCTCCATGTCTACATTGCGTTTGCTCCCTCCAAACTCCTCCCTTTACCTTCATATGCAAATGTTTTACATTCCGCTGCTATACTCTTAGACTTGCATGTGTAGGTTGATTGCTTGACTTGTACTAAGTTGCTAAAATCTGACAAGACTTAAAATTGGGAAAAGGCTAGATTTTTATTTGGTCAAGTAGTCTAATCACCCCCCCCCCCCTCTAGACATACTTTCGATCCTACACACGCCTCTCACCGCCAGCTCAAGCAATGGGCACGAGAGGTCAATGCTATGGAGCCAGCACGATAGGCACGAAAACCATTCAAATGGTCCCGCACGCCAATCATTTTTTACGAGGAGGATCACCCTAGCCGCACCGCTGCGGTAGGGTGCTTGCCGTTGTTGGTCTCCCCAACAATCCGCAACCTCAACGTCACAAAGATGTTAGTGGATGGCGGGGCCGGGTTAAATCTGATTTCCCCAGCATTTATCAGCAGGCTTCAGATTGGAGAAGAAGAGCTGGAGGTTACCGGCAGGTTTCCAGGGGTTAACCCCGGCAGGAGCCCTCCCAAGGGGAAGATTATGTTGCCGGTGACATTTGGGGGAGAGCTGAAATATCGGACTGAGAAGGTTGTGTTTGATGTGGTCGATCTCCCCCTGCCGTACAATGGGATTCTTGGGTGCCCGGCCCTTAGCCAATGTCATGGCGGCGTCCCACTACACTTACAACACCTTGAAGATGCCAGGGCCATTGGGGGTCATCACTATCCCATCAGATGAGAAGGATGCAATTATCTGCATATACAAGATGTACCGGGATGCAGTCGCAGCGGAGGCAGGAGCAGTGACGGCTCCCGCCAAGGAAAGCAAAGGAAGGAAAAGGGATTGTAGGACCTCCGGCAAGGTGTCTGGGAAGTGAGGGAGTCCTGGACTAAGACGAGGATGAGGTGACAAACCCCTGGAACTGTGCGTCTAAGGTCGATGGTAACAGGAGACAGGGGACACAATGTTTACCCAGGTTCGGTACCTCTCTATGGAGGTAATACCCTACTTCCTGCTTGATTGATCTTGATGAATATGAGTATTACAAGAGTTGATCTACCAATAGATCATAATGGCTAAACCCTATAAGTCTAGCCTGTCTGACTCTGATTATGATTGTTCACCTCTACGGACCTAGCCCTCCGGTTTATATAGACACCAGAGGCATCTAGGGTTACACAAAGTCGGTTACAGAGAAATGAATCTTCATATTTGGTCGCCAAGGAGAGTCCCATCCGGACATGGGTAAAGTCTTCGGTCTTTGTATCTTCACAGCCCATCAGTTCGGCCCATGGCTAACAGGCCGGACGCCCGAGGACCCGTAGTGCATGACTCCCTAAATAGCCCCCGAACCAGGCTTCAATGACGAGGTGTACGACGCGCAGATTGTCTTCGGCATTGCAAGGCGGGTTCCTCCTCCGATGACTTCAAAGTGATGTATTCGGCTTTTCATTTAATGTCGTACCCCTCGGCTTCTGTGTATCAACAACTTCAGCTTCCACGTGTCGAGCGAATGTGAGAGGTCAGGGCATTTTTACACATAACACCCCGGCCGTGCAAGGAGGAGTGTCTATTTAAAGAGATTGGATCTCAGATCCATTCAACACCACGCGGAAAAAATCCTCAGAGCTTGCTAAAAAAACCACTCCAACATGGCTCGCGCTTCCAGCTCCTGCTCCCGTCCCTGCGCCCCAAAAAAGGTGACTGGGAGAAATGTTCTGTATCCCATGGACAGCTAGTAAAGCTGCAAACACAGGGATTTCTTCCCCCCGCGGATCTGGTTCCTGTTCAGGCAGGGCTGACCTCCTTCAATAACGAGGTCCAGGCAGAGAATTTCTCCAATCCATCTCGGGTGAATGAGTGTGCTTCGTCCCTTATTTCCTAAGAGGTGTCGGATTTCCAATTCATCCATTCCTCCGAGGGCTTCTGGAGTACTATGGCCTCCAAATGCACAACTTCACTCCCGCCTCCATCCTGCACATCGCGGGTTACGTTGCTCTTTGTGAGTTGTTCCTGGGTTGTGAGGCCCACTCTTCGGAGGAGATGATACACTAAAAATCAGCCCGAAGGATCTCAACTGCGGCAGCACCATCTACAGTCATGCATATTTCAGGATACAATGCTTAGCATCCTGCTTATATTATAAGCACGCGCATGCAATGACTACCCCCAAAACATACCTTGCGCCTTATCAAGACGCCTATTGATAAGCATGATGTCATCATCCGCTACGACAAGCTTCCGTTGCAGATCTGCAACCTCTGTACTTCAGGTAGCCGCCAGGGAGGAAATAGCCTATGTGCCAATTAATCAGATTATTTCCTGGGCATATCTTTTTGATCCTCTGATCCCCTCCCTTGGGAAGCCACTCAGAGTCTCAGGGGCTACTATCTATACACGGGTGCATTTTGTGAATAAAGCACAATCGAAAAATATTACAGTACAAACCTCGAAGCCTCTTAGAAGGCTTCATTCAATCCGCTTTTTCGCGGATAGAACCCTTTCAACCACCGTACCCATCAAGGAGCGATGTTCCTCTGAGACGGACGCCTGACGCAACATGTTCGTCAATATATTCGGTGCTTCTGGATCTCCGGAAGCTTCTGTAGGAGTATGGCCTCCCTTCGAAGGGATCCATTTATTCGTCGCTAGCATCGTTTCCGGCTGTAAACCGGACAGTCTGGGGCCTTCATTGTTAGCCCCCGGACCCTGGGCTACCGAAGTATCACCTTCAGGTAGTGTCTTCGTCGTCCCTCGCACCACTTGTTGACCAGGAGAGAACCTCCGCGACGACACCTAAAAGTCGTTCGCCCTATTGGGCGAGGAGACCGGTGGAGGCGTCTTGCTTTCCATCATCTTGGGGAGAAGATCCCCCAAGGAAGAGGATTGTTTAAGAAGACTGTGTGCCGAGCTGCAAAAAAACATATATTCTAGATGTTACCTCGGTCACTGGAAAGGAACGGGATACATTTAAAACACCCTTGTTCACTTACGATTTGCCCATAGGTTTGTCCTCTCTGTGGGACTGCGTGATGACATCATCCTCCAAGCCCGAGCTACCCAGCAGAGGCATCTTGCCTCGCTTAGGAGCCTTTTCCTCCCAACCTTTGGAGGCGTCCCTTTTCTTTCCATGGGGAGAAGAGACGTTGACTTCTCCTTCACTTTTGTCTTTGAACGATGGAATCTTGATTCCCCTGGACACAATGTCTGATATACCTTCAGGATGGAGGCCACCTTTGGTCCTCCCACTCTCCGCCTTGTCCTCCTTCACAGGCACCTGGTGCGGTGCCGGGGCCAGCATCCTTCTTAGCACGGGATCCGCTGAGTCTTCGGGAAGGGGGGCCGAACACCTAATTCGCTCCGCTTTCTTTATCCAGCCCTGGAAGAAGATAGTTTGCTCAGTAACGTATTACGGCATAATTAACTACAAAGTGTTCGGAAGTCAAGCGCTTACCAAGGTATCCGGATGGTTGCAGTCGAGGCTGATGTCCTCGGTGGTTTCCGCCCACTGTTTTCGTTTCCAGAAAAACAACTTCCAAATGCCTTTGTGCGTAGTGCCGAAGAAGTGTTGGAGGGTCCGTGGTCCTTCCGGATTAAACTCCCACATACAGAGAGGCCTATGCTGGCACGGCACGGCTCGGCAGACTAGTATTACTTGAATCACATTGACAAGATTGATGTCCTTCTCAAGGAGGGTTCGGAAGCGGCTCTGTAGAGTTTGCACGTCATCAACTGATCCCAGTCCGGCCCCTTATTAATCCATGATGCAAGCTGTAACGGAGGGCCAGAACGGAACGCAGGTATAGTTGCCCACTTGGTACCCCCGGGTTCTGTGATGTAAAACCACTCCCGCTGTCATTGGTTGGAAGTTTCGGTGAAAGAGCCTTTTGGCCAGAGAGTGTTGGTAAGCTTGCTTACTACAGCACCGCCGCACTCCGCCTGTTCCCTGTCGACTACCTTCGGCTTCACACTAAAAGTCTTGGGCCATAAGCCGAAGTGTGGGGGGATTCGGAGGAAGGCCTCGCACGTGGTGATAAACGCCGAGAAGTGGAGGAAAGAATCTGGGGCTAGATCATGAAAATCTAGTCCGTAATAAAACATGAGCCCTCGGACAAAGGGGTGAAGAGCGAATCCTATCCCTCGGAGGAAGTGAGAGATGAATACGATCCTCTCGCCGGATCTGGGAGTCGAAATAACCTGTCCTTGAGCAGGAAGCCTGTGGGGGATCTCCACGGTCGTGTCCGGCACCTGAAGCTCATAATGTCCTCCTCTGTAACAGAGGAAGCCACCCATCGGCCCTGTGGGCTGGGTCCGGACATGATTGGGAAGCTTGAAGCAATGAAGCCGAACCTTGGGTGCTAGAACTCAAGGTTGGAAAGGCTCAGGAGAGGTTTGGCGTAAAAAGAGACGGCCCTTGGCTCCTTTATAAAGGCAATGGGTATCAGACGCCTCCTCCTAAGCCTGAAAACCTGCCTATTCCTAAGGAATCATCCCAATGGGATGGTTGGGTTACCCACGCTCGTATTGATGAGAATCCCGCAATAAGGGGATGCGATCCCTGCTTCGACAAGACGTGCCAATAAAAACCACGCCTCGAAACATGGAACGGCAGGACAAGAAACGGTTTGAAATAATGACCCGACAAGCGTGATGTCACGTTACAAAAAGTTGTCAGCAGATTGGACTCGTGAAGCACTATACTCTCTGCGGTTGTGTGTGGTACTTGTGTTGCAGATCCGAACACGTTCGTTGCGTCCGAAGACTATCTTGGAGTATTCGGGAAAGGGAACCCGCCTTGCAATGTCGAAGAGAATCTTCACGCCGGACCCCTCGTCATTGAAGCCTAGTTCAGGGGCTACTGAGGGAGTCCTGGACTAAGGGGTCCTTGGGCGTCAGGCCTGTTGGACATGGGCCGGACTAATGGGCTGTGAAGATACAAAGACCGAAGACTTTACCCATGTCCAGATGGGACTCTCCTTGGCGTGGAAGTCAAGCTTGGCGATCAAATATGAAGATTCCCTTCTTTGTAACCGACTTTGTGTAACCCTAGTCCCTCCGGTGTCTATATAAACCAGAGGGCTTAGTCCATAGAGGATATATACAATTATAGTCAGACAGGCTAGACTTCTAGGGTTTTAGCCATTACAATCTTGTGGTCGATCAACACTTGTAATACTCATATTCATCAAGATTAATGAAGCAGGAAGTAGGGTATTACCTCCATAGAGAGGGCCCGAACCTGGGTAAACATTGTGTCCCATGTCTCCTGTTACCATCGACCTTAGACGCATAGTTCGGGACCCCCTACCCGAGATCCGCCGGTTTTGACACCGACAGGAAACGTGCCCCCTCCGAGTGCACGGCACCCATTGACTACATGTCGGAGTGTTCCAACAACAAGAGATCCAAGGTTGCTGCACCTCAAGTGAAGAAAGTCCCGGCAGGGCTGGCTGGCGTTGATGGTACCCTCACCATCAGTGCCACTCTTGATGACAAATAGGAAAGCGCGCTCGTTGCCTTCCTGCGGGCAAATATCGATGTGTTTGCCTGGCAACCATCTGATATTCCCGGTGTTCCCAGGGATGTAATCGAGAACCACCTTGCTGTCTGCCCACATGCCCGACCTGTCAAACAGAAAGTCCGGAAGCAGGCCTTGGAATAGCAACAGTTCATTGCCGAGGAAATCAAGAAACTGGAGGCAACTGGTTTGGTTAGAGGAGTATTGCATCCTACATGGTTAGCAAATCCAGTGGAAGTCCGGAAGGCAAATGGGAAATGGAGGCTTTGGATTGATTTCACAGATCTCAACAAGGCTTTCCTGAAGGACCCATTTCCCTTGCCGCGCATCGACTAGATTGTGGATTCCACTTCAGGTTGTGATTTGCTCTCCTTTCTAGATGCATACTCCGGATATCACCAGATCTTCATGTCCAAAGAAGATGAGGAGAAGACATCATTCATCACTCCATGGGGTACGTACTGCTTTGTCTGCATGCCATTCGGATTAAAGAGTGTCGGGTCCACTTTTGCAAGGGCAGTCTAGACTGGTTTTGAGCCACAGTTGCACAGAAACATAGAAGCCTATATGGATGATATAGTGGTCAAAACCAAGGATAAGACCACTCTTATCCAGGATTTGGAGGAGACATTTGCTAACTTGCGCAAGATCAACTTGAAGCTTAATCCAGAGAAGTGTGTGTTTGGTGTCCCCTCCGGCAAGCTGCATGGTTTCTTCGTGTCCCATCTGGGGATCGAAGCTAACCCCGACAAGATCAAGGCCATCGAGCAAATCCAAGCACCAAGAACAGTTAAGGATGTGAGGCGCCTAACGGGATGCGTTGCCGCGCTAAGCATATTAATTTTCAAGTCTGTCGAGCGTGCCCTGCCGTTCTTTAAAATTTTGAAGAAAGCAGGGCCTATGAAGTGGACCCCGAAAGCAGATGCAGCTCTGCAGGAGTTGAAGGCCTACCTATCATCTATGCCTACCTTGGTTGCACCCAAACCCCAGGATTCGTTGTTTCTTTACTTGGTGGCAACCAACCAAGTGGTTAGTGCGGCCTTGATAGCACAATGAGAAGTGGATGAGGCAGAAAGTGGACAGATCATGGCAGAGTCAGAAAAGGATCAGACTAGCGATGAGCACGGCAACGAGAGCAACCCCAAGGACACGGCAAGGAAGAAACTGGTGTACCGCCTAGTGTACTTCGTTAGCTCCTTATTACAAGGGACTAGATCGAGGTACTCTGGCATGCAAAAGTTGATTTTTGGCCTCATCATGGCCTCAAGGAAACTTCACCACTACTTCCAAGCCCATGAGATCACAGTTGTCACTCATTTTCCGCTGCAAAGGATACTCCGAAACCCTGAGGCTACCGGCTGAATAGTGGAGTGGGCTTTGGAGTTATCCATCTTTGGTTTGTAGTTTGGGACCACGTCAAATATTCAGAGCAGGGCGCTGGCAGAGTTTATTGCAGAATGGACGCCAACCCCTGATGAGGAAGTGACAAAAACAACTCTCCCCCACAAGGAATCACTAAATGGATTATGTATTTTGATGGTGCTTTTTCCCTGCAAGGAGTAGGTGCTGGCGTGCTTTTCATTGCCTCCTCGGGGAGCACTTGAAGTACGTCGTCCAAATGCACTTTGCCCGGGGAGAAGCCACCAACAATATAGCTGAGTATGAGGGGCTCCTTGCCGGGCTCAGGATTGCAGCATAATTGGGAATCAAGAAGCTGATCGTGCGAGGAGATTCATAGCTTGTGGAGAGACAAGTCAACAAAGACTATCAAAGCCCATTGATGGCAGCATACGTCAAGGAAGTGAGGAGATTGGAGGCGCACTTTGACGGGTTGCAAATAGAGCACGTACCCCGTGCGGAAAACAACATAGTTGACAACCTGTCAAAGTGTGCTATGCAGAAGCTTCTTGTGGAACTAGGAACTTTTGTTCTCCGTCTCTCTCAACCCTCCGTATCGCCAGCCACAATGGCCTGAAAAAGGAGAAAGTCGGACTATGGTAAACCTCTCCCGCTCGAGCCGTCTGCTCCCGGCAAAGACCCTGCCAGAACCAACTCCTAACAGCCTGCCAGACCACCCCCTCCAGCTGGGCCTATGGACCCCACGAATGAGGCTGGTTCTCCCGCAGCAGAGGAGGTGCCGCTAGTCCTCATTGCCAAGCCCAGGCTCCAACTTGGGCAAGGCACATCGTCTGCTTCCTCCAAACCGGAAGTAGCCCGGAGGGCCAGTATGTATCAGTTTGTCGATGACACTCTGTACAGAAGGAGGCCCAATGGTGTGAAATTGAAGTGTGTCTACCGGGAGGATGGAAAGGAACTAATGGCTGAGATTCACAGAGGAATGTGCGGCTCACACATTGGATCAAGGGCATTAGTTGGGAAAGCATTCCGGCAAGGATTCTATTGGCCCATAGCCCTCCAAGATGCGGTCGAGCTCATTACGACATGAGAAGCCTGCAAGTTCCATTCCAAGAGAACACATCTGCCTGCCCAAGCCCTTCAGAAAATCCCTTTATCATGGCCATTTTCGGTCTGGGGCTCGATATCCTCGGCCCCTTCACCCGAGCAATCGGGGGCTTTGAATTCTTGTTCGTTTCCATCGACAAGTTCACAAAGTGACCGGAAGTTACTGCCATGGGAAAGGCGACTGCTTAGTCGGCTATCAAGTTCTTCAAAGAGTTGGTGTGTCATTTGGGAGTTCCGGCAAGGATCATCACCGACAACGGCATCCAATTCACGAGCCACGCCTTCATGCAATATGTTCGTACCCTCAGATGCAAGATCTCATTCGCCTCTGTGGCACACCCCTGGAGCAATGGACAAGCTGAGAGGGCGAACTTAGAAGTGCTACGTGGACTCAAGACAAGAACTTTTGATACGCTGCAGAAGCACGGCAGGCGGTGGATCGAGGAGCTGCCAGTAGTTCTCTGGTCACTCAGAACGACACCTAACCGAGCTACCGGGCAGACTCCCTTCTCCCTAGTCTATGGGGCAGAAGCAGTTATCCCCATGGAACTAATTTATGAGTCCCCTCGAGTGCTTGCCTACGGTGAAGTAGCGCAAGATCAGCACCGGTGTGACGACGCTGTGCTACTCGAGGAGAACCGTCTCCGGGCTGCTACGCGTGCTGCACGCTACCAGCAAGCCCTGCGTCGCTATCACAGCCATAGGGTTCATGCCCGGTGTTTTGAGGAAGGTGACCTTGTCCTTCGGCACGTTCAGTCCGCCAAGGGTACAAACAAGCTGTCACCAAAGTGGGAAGGCCCTTACCGGGTGGTACGAGTCACCAGACCCGGCGCAGTCCGTCTGGAGACCGAAGATGTCACTTAGTTGCAAAACTCACGGAACTTTGAGCATCTCCGTAAGTACTACCCGTAAGGCGCGAGGCTGTCGGGCACTGCCCGGCAGCCACCCTTTTGTGCATGCCTTGCCTCAGCTGCATGTAACCCCTTGTACAAAGCCGGGGCAATGGCCCCGTGCAAGAGAAACAAAAAGAAACGTTGTAGGGGGGCCCAACTAAGATTGCATGCATGCATGAGCACACCAAGATCACTGCATAAGCATTTCATGAGCATTTGCATATGCATATAGATAGGATTGCATCCTGCTTTCATTCTCATCTACATGGAGTTGCAGGTTCCTATCGTGAATTTGGCTCCGACAAAGGACGAGAAGATTGCACGGCACAACGATCCCCGGCAAAGCCAAATAGATAAGTTTTATCTCTTGTCCATTAGTGTTCTATAAGGCTATGACTTTGCATGAGAAAACCTCGCCTCTCTTTTGAAACTTAGGTGCTCCCATCCATGTCTCGAACGTTGCTTCAAGTCAGGATGGTCGCAGTAGCCTTTGGTAAAAAGGAGCTGGCGGGGGGCTGGCCCCTCTATCTGTTCCCTAGCAGACGTTGCTCTCCGGCAGACAAAGAGGGTGCCGCCAGGATATCCTGCCGGGGAAAACTCGTTCATTTTTATTAAAGAGGCACTCCACCTCTGCATGGAAATACACGTGCACGGGTTCCCGGCAAGGTTCATCTTTTTCATTCATATGGTAATACAAGTACAAGCATTACATAACACAAGGATGGGCTCGAGAGGTTACATTATTTGAATTAAAATTTGGCAAGTGCCAGAAAGTTTAACATTGTAAAAAGATAAGTGCCCCGTAACCCCTCTTTTCCTTTCTCTGCTCCTCCTCTCCAGGATATTGAGGTAGGAGGGAGAGAAGAATAAAAGGAGCGCTTAGAAGGAGGGAGAAACGAAGAGATCAATAAAGCGGCTGCCTGCTGTGACCCTCAGACGACACACTCCTAGGAGCTGCGCAAGGTGACGGGCAAGGCCCGTCGCCCCTCCCAAGGGAAGTGGGGGGGGGGGGGTAGAAACGGTAGCGGCATCGCCCCCAACGAGTAGGCGACGCCACCATCGTCTCAACAGGCTAGGAGAGGGCGTATTCTCCGGCGTCAAACCCCATCTCTGCCACAAGGAGGACTCGAGGCATGCCGCGCCCCACCTTGGCGGGCAGGAATACGCGCCCCTCATCGACAACGGCCCCAAGACCTCCAAGAGGGGCAATGCTGGGATTACCAATGATCTACAGCCCCGCCTCCCGGTCGAGCCTCGAAGAGACCAAGAAATTCACCACGCCAAGGACCAGGCTCACTCCCCGAGCGCCAACACCAACGTAGGACAACAATAGCCCCAAGCAGAAGCCTGGTACTGGCTCCGGGCTCTTCTCTTCGTCATCACCAGCAGAAGCAGAGAACAAGAGAAGAAGAGAAATGCAAAGATGGATGACTCTGCCCTCCTCCGCCCCTCCTTTTATAGGCGGGGCGAGTGGGGGCTGCTTCATCAACGGGCGGCCACCGTCTTCGTCCGCCAATTCAAGGTGAGCGGACCCACCTCAAGATGCTCTCACATGCCATGCGCCTCGACTAACTACCCCGCGTGATGCATGCAGCATACGTGGCTAAGGATAAGGGCGCTGTGGGAAGAGTAAATTGGCGGTTTCCACCGCGTGCGTTAAAGTCATTCACGAGCCATCACTTCAGTGGCCCTACTACTATTGGGTTTTCACCGCGCACGGGGAAATCGGAAACCGTCCTGAAATCAAGACTAAAGAAGCAGCAATGGAAACCTCAAGGGGCCAACCCCTTCAGCACCCCTGCCTGTGCACTTATTAGGCCCTACCGCGACGACGCTCAGCAGCGCATTCGGGGCAGGCCCAGGGGCTTCTTTCGATGCAACAAACCCTAGATCTGTTGCCCGGACTATGCACAGGCACAAGGTTAAGATTGAAGCACCATCTTAAGTCAGAGATTGAAGAACCAAGAGATTTGAAGAGCCAATGTGCGGCTCAGAAGGACCAATATAAAGCAAGAGGAACAAGATATCGGCAAGAGAAGGTCCCCCCTTGCCGGGCAAAGAGAGGCTTGATGATTGTGCTGAAAGATTTAATTTTTTTTGCCATCCTTGTGAACTTTGCAATGAACATGGTTATTTAAATCTCCAATGCAAATTCTTTCATGATCAAATCGTGTCCAAAAATTGTGATAACTTGATTACCCTTGAGCATCATAAAGAGCTTAGTCTTCTTTTGGGGTATGAAGAAATGAAACGTTTAACTGAGGGTATTCCAAAATTTAATCTCGAGATATGTCTTGATTTTGATCTAGAGGAAATTTATATGTTTTGTGCGGTAAATTGCATTGAGAATCCATATATTGCCAACTATCTAAATTGAAAACAAATAGAATATGAAGAGAGTACTAATGAAAGGGAAAATATTTCCCAATACCCTCCTAGTGTTTATTGTGACGAATCAGGTAACGGGGAGGAGCTTCATGTCCAACCAATCCCATCAATAAGAAGCTTGAAAATATTAATTAAACCCACACATGATGTGGTGAAGAAGAAGAATAAAAGAACAAAGAATAGAGGTAAAGAGGTATCTCTCCCAAATAATGTTGTTCCTATTATTGTTGTGCCTCATGAAAATGAATCAAAAATAATTGTGGAAGATGATGCACTTGACGATGATTTTGTTATTCCTATTGCTTGTTGTGATGATTATGATTAGGAAGATAATGATACTTCTTATAATCTTGGAAATCTTTTTGGCACCAACTTGGGAAATTATGATGATAGCAATTGTTATACCGTTGGTGCTATTCATACTATTAATGATGAGAGTGATTATGCTTATGATATGCAAAGCCACAAGCTTGGGGATGCTATGATTGATGCGAATGACATGTTTTCGAATTTATTTGCTGCAATTAATGTTTATCCCAATCTTGGGGATGTTATGTTTAATGAAGATGATCTTTTTAGTCCCCCTACTTTGAATGATCAAACTTTCTATGATGGTTGCATGCCTCCTATCTATGATGAGAACAAAGTTGCTACTTATGATGATTATTGTGATGATACTTATGTTATAAAAAAGTAGTGATAATTATTGTCATAATTTTGAATATCTTTTACTGAACATTACTCTTTTAATGTGGGAACAATTTATAGTATTCGAGTCTCCTATGATACTCCCACTATTTTGAATGAGAATAAAATTGCTTATGTGGAGAGTAATAAATTTTCTATGCTTGTGGATCATGAAAAGAATGCTTTATGTAATGGTTATATTGATGAATATATTCATGATGCTACTGGAAATTATTATGAGAGAGGAACTTATGACTAATGATGCTCTCCTATGTTTCAATTATTATCTTTTATGCGACCATCATTGAAATCATCATGCCTAGTTTAAAAGTCATTAAAGAAAAGCGCTTGTTGGGAGACAACCCCACACTTTATTTACTGTTTTTATGTGTTAACATGATTAAGATACCGTAGTAATCATTTTTTATTGCTTTTGTTTCAATAAAGTGCCAAGTAAAGCCTTTGGGATCATGTTGGGTGATAGTTGATTTGTTCTTGCTGAAAAACAGAAACTTTTGCGCTCACGAAAATAAGTCTTATTTTTAACAGAAGAGTGCTTTTGAGTTGATTATTTTTGCAGAATTTTAATATTTCAATTTCTCACGTGGTCCTATTTCTTTCATAATTTTTGGAGTAGCAGAAGTATGGTAGTTATCCAGATCATTACAGGCTGTTCTGTTTTTGACAGATTCTGTTTTCAATGCATAGTTTGCTTGCTTTCTAGTTTCTATGGCTTATATTGCTCAATATAAATAGTGGGAATGATATACTATAGTAGGCATTGTGTGGAAACATTTATGAATCTTGTCTTTGACAGTACCAAAAGTGAAATGGTTTTCTCTTTATCATACTAACCTATCTCACAAAGTTCCGTTAAGTTTTGTGTGATTGAAGTTTTCAAGTTTTGGGTGAGATGTCGATATGAGGAGAATAAAGAGTGACAAGACCCTAAGCTTGGGGATTCCCAAGGCACCACAAGGTAATATTCAAGGAATATCCAAGCAACTAAGCTTGGGGATGCCCCGGAAGGCATCCCCTCTTTCGTCTCCAACACTATCGGTAACCTCCTCACTTGGAGCTATGTTTTCATTCGTCACATGATATGTGTTTTGCTTGGAGCGTCAATTTATTTTGTTAGGATTTGTTTGATGTTATTTATAATAATGTTTTGCATATTTATTTTCAATAAAAATGTCAAGGATAGTGTAACACCCCGGAAGTAACTTTCCATATTTGTAACTCCAACTCTTGCCATTTTCGGCATTGTGATATGATATTCCCTCCGTGGTTGGGTTTTTCTTCATTTTGCATTTTGTCCATGTCATGCATTTGACATCATGTCATCATGTGCATCGCATTTGCATACGTGTTCGTCTCATGATTCCGAGCATTTTTCCCGTTGTCCGTTTTGCAATCCGGCACTCCTATCTTCCCCGGCGTCCCCTTTTAAGTTTTTCCGTGTGCGGGTACTAAACCTTCTCGGAATGGACCGAGGTTTGTCAAGTGGCCTTGGTATACCGCCCGTAGACCACCGGTCAAGTTTCGGTCATTTGGAGCTCGTTTGGTACTCCAGCGGTTAACCGCACTCTCATAAGGCCTCTTTTGAGTTGCAGCCCAACACCCCTACAAAATAGTCCAATAACCCATCTAAGTCACTTCCATGCTCTCCGTCGTTCGATCACGATCGTGTGGTAAAACTACACCTCATTTGGACTCTCCTAGCTCCTCTATGCCTATTTAAGCAAACCCCATTCCAAATCCGGGTCCAAACCCTAGTCTTCCCTACCTCGCGCACGGACACGTCCGGTCCGGCCGGACGCAAATCCGCCCGCCAAGCCCGCCAATCGGGCGCGCCACCTGTCCCGCCGCCCACACAGCGCCAGGGGTCCCAAGACCCACGGCCGCCTCCGCGCGCCATCCGGGCCGAGCTCCGGCCCCATGCCCATCCTCCACCGCAGACTGCCAAGCACCCCGCCCCATGGACCTCGCCCCCCCCACGCGCCAGTCGCCGCCATCATGGCCGCCCGCCGCCCTCCGGCGACCTCCCCTGGCCTCCCCGCCTCTTCTCCTCTCCGGCGTACCACCGCCGCCGCCACCCTCGATCTGGATCGGGCCGGATCCCGATCTAGACGAGGGTTGACTTTCGTCCCCCCTCTAATTCGTCCAAGTTTTTAATCCTGAGGTTATTTCGTGGCAATTTCTACGTAGCGTAACTTTGCTTCTATAGCTCCATTTTGCACGTGTGATATGTCAAAATGTTCGTCTCGAAGAGTAGATCATTTCATATCATTGCATCATTTTCATTTGAGCTCATCTTGATGCCCGAAATGCTGTTGCAAGTGTGCTATATGATGTTAGTTTCTGTTTCTTAACAGAACTTGCACTTTTGTTATTTTTGCTATGATTGATGTGTGCACCCTATGAATTTGAGTCCTACATGTGTTTTGTAATATGCCATGCCATCTTTCCAGGGGTGTATGCCATGTATTTTTGTGATCTATGTGGTGACTAGCACAAGCATGCAAAGTAGGTGTCCTGCTGATTTCAGCTCTGTTTTGCTGATATTTTGATGCCATGTTAACTTGATGCTACCGAGAGATCCATGCATATTTTGAGATACTTCAGTAAGGATGTTTTGTTCTACATGTCTTGCTCTATCCATCCATTCCCTTGTTTGCAATTATGGAGTGCCATAGCTTGAGTCAATCGAGCTCTACTTTTGCTATCAAATGTTTCCTGGCAGATTGTTTACATGTTATTCAATTTTGCCAAGGTTGTTGTGGTTGATCCGTGTATGCTATGATATTGTTCTTCCCATGTATATCTTCTATGACATGTCTTTTTGATGTATGTATGCTTAGTTTATCATGAAAGGCTCTGTAGTGAGTGCATCGAGCTCTCAAACATGCCTACTTGTTATCAGTTTTTGACATGCCATGTTGCTGAATCATTAACTAAACTTGCGATATTGACATGGGTGTTACTATATTTTCTGATCCTTTTTGGCTTATGGTCAGTAAGGGACTTTTGTTCTATGCTTTGAGTAGATTCATGCCATGCCTTGTTTTTCTATTATCAGTTCCTGTAGCATGTTGTTTTCTTGCTCTGAACATTGCTACCTGATGCTGTTTTTGCCATGTCCAGCCTGATATTTTGTGCACTTTTGCCATGTTTGTTTGAACCTGTTATGATGTGAAATAGCCGTAGCTCAGTGTTCATATTTTGTCAAGCATCTTGAGTAGATCACTGCCATATACTTTGTTGGTACGTTTGGGTGCATTAGCTTAATTTCTTGTTGCTTGCTAAGTGGTATCATGTTTGTTAATGGCAGATTTGTGCCATTCTTGTTTTGCTTGTCATTTGCAAACCGTGCATCCGATTCGGTGATCTTTATATCGATTTCAACCAAATCATCTCATCTTTCCAGTGGCATACTTGGTTTGCCAAGTTGATGCCTGGTTCATCATTTTCCTTCCGGCCGCATATACGCATTGCATATCACATCCCGCATATCATGTCATGTTTTGCATCATGTTGCTTGTGCATTGCACCGTGATTTATTGTGGTTCCTTTGTTTGTGTTCTTGCTTTGGGTAGAGCCGGGAGACGAGTACGTGAACGAGGAACCTGTTGAGAACGCTTACGAGGATCAAGCTTTCGACAACTCTGAGAACATTGCAGGCAAGATGACCATACCCTCGAAATCACTTCTATCTTTGCTATGATAGTTGCTCGCTCTTTTGCTATGCCTATGCTATGATGCCTACCACTTGCTATATCATGCCACCCATATTGCCATGTCAGCCCCTAACCATCCTTTCCTAGCAAACCGTTGATTGGCTATGTTACCGCTTTGCTCAGCCCTCTTATAGCGTTGCTAGTTGCGGTGAAGTGAAGTTTGTTCCTTGTTGGAACATGGAGATGTTGTTCCTTTTGGAACATGTTTACTTGTTGGGGATATCACAATATATATATCTGCTATAATTAATACATCTATATACTTGGTAAAGGGTGGGAGGCTCGGCCTTATGCCTGGTGTTTTGTTCCACTCTTGCCACCCTAGTTTCCGTCATACCGGTGTTATGTTCCTTGATTTCGCGTTCCTTACATGGTTGGGTGATTTATGGGACCCCCTTGACAGTTCACTTTGAATAAGACTCGTCCAGCAAGGCCCAACTTTAGTTTTACCATTTGCCACCTAAGCCTTTTACCCCGGGTTTTCGCGAGCCCGAGGGTCATCTTTATTTAACCCCCCGGTCCAATGCTCCTCTGAGTGTTGGTCCAAACTAGAGCCACTTGCGGTGCCACCACGAGGCAACTTGGGGCATCTTCGGTTGCCGTCGTAGTGTTCATCCGGATGTGCCACGAGAACGAGATATGTGCAGCTCCTATCGGGATTTGTCGGCACAATCGGGCGGCTTTGCTGGTCTTGTTTTATTGCTTTGTCGAAATGTCTTGTAGTCCGGATTCCGAGATTGATCGGGTCTTCCCGTAGAAGGAATATCCTTCGTTGACCGTGAGAGCTTATAATGGGCTAAGTTGGGACACCCTGCAGGTAATATCTTTCAAAGCCGTGCCTGCGGTTATGAGGCAGATGGGAATTTGTTAATGTCGGTTGTAGAAAACCCGAAGTTGACCTCAAATAAAATACACATCAACCGCGTGTAATCGTGATGGTCTCTTCTCGGCGGAGTCCGGAAGTGAACACGGTGTTGGAGTTATGTCGGACGTAAGTAGTTCAGATCACTTCTTGATCGCTACTAGCTTCACGACCGTGCTTTGCTCCTCTTCTCGCTCTCTTTTGCGATGTAGCCACCATATATGCTAGTAAACTTGCAGCAGCTCCACCTTACAACTATGTCCTTCCTATAAGCTTAAATAGTCTTGATCTCGTGGGTGTGAGATTGCTGAGTCCCGTGACTCACAGATTCTACCAAAACAGTTCCAGTGCCGACGATGCGGTCAGGTGGCGAACCGAGCTCAAGTGGGAGTTCGACGAGGAACGTGGTTGTTACTATGTGTCTTTTCCTGATGATCAGAGTGGTGCCCAGTTGGGACGATCGGGGATCTGTGTAGCATTTGGGGTATCTTCTTTTATTTTGGTTCCGTAGTCGGACCTTGAGTGTACTCTGAATGATGGATGTTTATTTATGTATTGTGTGAAGTGGCGACTGTAAGCCAACTATGTATCTCTTTCCCTTATGTATTACATGGGTTGTGTGAAGATTACCTCACTTGCGACTTTGCTTTCAATGCGGTTATGCCTCTAAGTCGTGCCTCGACACGTGGGAGATATAGCCGCATCGAGGGCATTACAAGTTGGTAATCAGAGCATTCCCCGACTTAGGAGCCCCCCTACTTGATTGTTTGCTGGCGTTGTTGAGTCTAGAATGGAAAATGTTTTGAGTCTTAGGATTATATATATTGGAGAGTAGGATTCTTTTTACTCCCCAGTCCCTTCGTCGCTCTGGTGAGGTACCTGACGTAGAGTTTTGACTCTTCTCTCCTCAAATTTCACTAAAAAAAAATTTTAGGATCACGCGGGTATCTTGGAATCGTTCCGATGGTTTTGTGACGAGAACATTGTTCTTGGTGCCTCCTGACATCTAGGGGTTGTGGCACTGTCCCTGGGAGTTGAGCTCCGAGGTGTTGTCGTCACAATTTTATCGTTGCAGTTCTGGAATACCTGAGTTTTGCCGACATCGAAATCTCTTTTGTGCAGTTGTTGGTGAGATAACCCGATAACCCAATCTCGGGCGAGCTCGAGTATTGCCATGACTTGTATAACGGATGCTTTTCGAAGGTCGAGGTACACGATTTCCGAGGATTTCTTGGTTATGTGTTGACGGATGGATACAGCTGGATCTAGGTATTGTTAGTTTGGGTGATATATTTTGTGTCCCCTGTATCCCCAACCCCAGATTGCATAACCAGAAAATTTCGGGAGTTTATAGGTGGGATTCAAGTAGCTCCTAGCATTTCTTCCCGCAGATATTTGGTTCGTGATTGGGTAATCCTTACCAATTATTTGTTCCAGTCGTACCTTGTTATTTTTTCATCAACCTTAATCAAGTGGCTTCTCACTTTAATGGACGTGTGATGTTTAGCTTTTGGAATTCATTCGTTCATCCTTGTTCGAATGTTTATTGTGAAGACTATATGTTGCAATTTCTATCCGTTGATTCAACTTGACTATTTGTCTATCAAAGTGCTAACGGATGTCACCCTCTTTAGGATGGCTCCGCCAACGCGTCTGAATCCGGATCGTGATGATGGGAATCAGTCGAACCCTCCACCTCCACCTCCGCCTCCGGAGGCCTGGCAAGCTATCATGGCAGCCACCAATGCCAATGCTCAGATGATTTTGCAGCTCTTGCAAGAACGTACTCAACGGCAAGGCAGTCAAGGAAATCAAGGTCAAGGCAACAACCAGCCGCACTTTGCTACTCTCAGTCAGTTCCTCGCTAATCAGCCAAAGTCTTTCAGTTTCTGTGTCGAGGCTACAGACGCTGACGATTGGCTTGTGGACATCTGCAAGCATTTTGAATGTAGCAATGTCGGACACGAGGACTTTGTCAAGTTTGCATCGCTTCAACTCAAGGACCAAGCTGCCGAGTGGTACCAGCAATACAAAGATTCCAGAGGAGGTCGTGTCATTACCTGGGATGAGTTCCGCCGAGATTTCAGAGCTCACCACATTCCAAAAAGTGTTGTTGAGAGCAAGCGTGAGGAGTTCCGCAATCTCAAGCAAGGCAACATGTCTGTCTATCAATACAATATCCAGTTCGAAACTCGCCGCTTTGCTAAGCAAGACGTCCTGATGAAAAGAGTATGATCTATCAATTCAGAGGTGGTCTGAGAGAAGATCTGCAATTAGCTCTTGTGCTTTTTGAGCCAGAAAAGTATGATGAATTCTACAACATGGCACTGAAGCAAGAAGCTGCCCAGCTCAAATGTGAGGCTTCTAAGAAGAGAATCAGGATGCAGTTCAGTCTTCTTCTTCCTCTCAAGTGGCAGCTAAGCAGCAGAAGTTCTACCTTCCTCCTCCTCCGTTCCGTCAGCCTTATCAGCAGAAGAACTCAGGTGGCCGTGGATCTTCCCACCCGCCCAACCCAGGCTATCAGAACAAGTCTAATTCTCAAGCTCCAAGGTCAAGTGCTCCTTACCACCGTCCGCTCTATGAGGTGACTTGCAACAAGTGTCAGTAGAAAGGTCACTATGCGAACAAGTGCTTCAACCAAAGGCGCCTTCCGCCTCCTCCTCTGTGAAATCTTCAAGCAATGCAAAGGTCAAGCATAATCCAAAGCATGCCAAGGTCAATATGATGAATGCAGCTCAAGCGGAGGAATCTTCGATGTGATAATGGGTAATCTTCGATTAATGATATTCCTGCAAAAGTCTTATTTGATACCGGTGCATCGCATTCTTTCATGTCATATCCTTTTGCATCAAGCACAATTTTGATACTGAGGCATTACCTAAAGCTATGCAAGTTATTTCTCCGGCTAAGCGTTTGAGATCTACCATGTTGGTTCCAAATGTCGGTATCAAGATGGGCGATTATAGATTTCTGCTAAACCAATTGTTCTTGGTGACTCGGATATTGATCTTATTCTCGGAATGGATGGCTTTCTCAGCACAAAGCTCAGCTTGATTGTGCTGCCAGGAAATTCAATTGACTCACTCTTCTAATGATGTGATCATCTATGCGCTCATGATGAAACCATTCGTTGTTTTCTCTCAATGAGAAGGGCGAATTGGATGCTATCTCTCAGATTTCAGTCATTTGTGAGTACCAAGATGTCTTTCCAGAAGAGCTTCCGGGTATGCCTCCTCATCGGCCAGTTGAGTTCGTTATCGATCTTGAGCCCGCATCAACCCGTTTGCAAGCATCCATACAAGCTTGGACCTGATGAGCTGAAGGAATTGAAGAAGCAGCTCGATGAACAAGAGCGTCTGGGTTTGATCGGACGAGTTCATCTCCTTGGGGTTGTGGTGTTCTTTTGTCCGGAAGAAGGATGCACGGACCGACTTTGCGTCGATTACCGTCCATTGAATAAGAAGACAATCAAGAACAAGTATCCACTTTCCAACATCAATGAGCTTTTCGAGCAACTCAAAGGTGCTAAAGTGTTCTCCAAGCTTGACCTTCGTATGGGTTATCATCGATTCGCATTCGTGAACAAGATATTCCCAAGACAGCATTTCGAACAAGCTTTGGTTCTTATGAATATACTTGTCATGTCTTTCGCCTTGTCAATGCTCCTCCAACTTTCTCTCGGATGATGAACTTCATCTTCAACCCCTACACCAATGAATTCGTCTTGGTCTATCTTGATGATATTTTGGTCTTCTCCAAGAATAAGAAGGATCATGCCAAACATTTGCGATTGGTGCTAGACAAGCTCAGAGAGCATCAATTCTATGCGAAGTTTTCCAAATGTGAATTTTGGCTTGATGAAGTGCTTTATCTTGGTCATATCATCTCCGCCAAGGGCATCGCTGTTAATCCCGAGAAGGTGTCCGCAATTGTGAATTGGGAACCTCCTCAGAATGTCAAGCAGCTCATGATTTTCTTGGTCTTGCAAGCTATTGTCAAGATTCGTTGAGAACTTCTCCAAGATTGCAAAGCCTCTTTCCAACCTCCTCCAGAAGCATGTGAAGTATGTCTGGTCTCCTGAGTGTGACGTTGCTTTCAATACTCTCAAAGAGAAACTCGTCACAGCTCCTGTCTTGACTCCTCCTGATGAATCCAAGCCATTTGAAGTTTTCTGTGATGCTTCTCTTCAAGGTCTCGGTGCTGTGTTAATGCAAGAGAAGAGAGTTGTGGCCTATACCTCTCGCCAATTGAAGCCCAACGAAAAGAACTACCCCACTCACGATCTTGAGTTGGCGGCAGTTGTCCATGCATTAGTAACGTGGAGACATCTCTTGTTGGGAAGGAAAGTGGACATTTTCACCGATCACAAGAGTCTCAAGTATATCTTTACTCAGCCCAACCTCAACCTCAGGCAGACTCGATGGGTCGAAATGATTCAAGAGTACACCCCAAGTATGAATATACTCCGGGCAAGGCCAATGTCATTGCAGATGCTTTGAGCAGGAAGGCTTATCAGCAATCTAATTCTCAAGCCCTTCCAACCGGATCTCTGTGAAGCTTTCCATAGCTGAATCTTCAAGTTGTTCCTCAAGGCTTTCTTGCCAACCTCATAGTCTCTCCTACTTTGGAAGATCAGATTCGTGAGGCTCAACAACTGGATACCATGGTGAAAAAGGTGAAACGTGGTATCGACAAGGGCATTTCCAAGTACAAGTGCTTCCACATCGATGACAAAGATACTCTTTTCTTTGAGGACCGGATTGTGGTTCCTAAGGGTGATCTGAGAAAAGTCATTATGAACGAGGCTCACAATTCGCTTCTATCATTTCATCCTGGAAGTACGAAGATGTACCAGGACCTCAAGCAGTCTTATTGGTGGACTCGAATGAAGCGAGAAATTGCTCAATTCGTGAATGAGTGTGATGTCTGCAGAAGAGTGAAAGCAGAACACCAACGACCAGCTGGTCTCCTCCAACCTCTTGCTATTCCAGAATGGAAGTTTGATCATATCGAAATGGACTTCGTGACTGGATTTCCTAAGTCCAAGCGTGGAAATGATGCTATCTTCGTTGTCATTGACAAGCTCACTAAAGTGGCTCATTCTCTTCCTATCAAAGAATCTATCATAGCAGCTCAGTTGGCAGAGCTATACACCTCCAGGATTGTCTCCTTGCACGGCATTCCACAAGTGATCTCTTCAGACCGTGGCAGCATCTTTACCTCCAAGTTTTGGGATTCTTTTCAGAAGGCCATGAGCACCAACATTCGTTTCAGCACAGCTTTCCATCCTCAAACAAGTGGCCAAGTTTAGCGAGTCAATCAAATCCTTGAAGATATGCTCAGGGCTTGTGTCATTTCTTTCGGCATGAAGTGGGAAGATTGTCTTCCATATGCCGAAGTTCTCCTACAACAACAGCTTCCAGCGAGTTCGGCAAGGCCCCATTCGAAATTCTCTATGGCGAAAAGTGCGGACTCCTCTCAATTGGTCCGACACGGTGAACGCCAACTTCTTGGCAACGACTTGATCACGAAGCGGAAGAAATGTGCAAAGTCATTCGTGAGAATCTCAAAGCCGCAATCGCGCGAAGAGCTATTATGATGATAAGCACCGTGATGTGGCTTTTGAAATCGGAGACCATGTCTACCTCCGCATCTCTCAATGAAAGGCACTCGCCGCCCGGTATCAAAGGGAAGCTTGCCCCTAGATACGTGGGTCCTTTCAAGATCATTGGCAAAAGAGGCGATCTCGCCTATCAACTTGAGCTTTCGTCCAACTTCGCGAACGTGCATGATGTGTTTCACGTGTCACAGCTTCGCAAGTGCTTCAAGACTCCTGAACGCACTATCAACTTCGAAGAAATTGACCTTAAAGAAGATCTCTCTTATCATGAGCACCCCGTTGCTATTCTTGAAGAAACCGAGCGCAAGACTCGCAACAAGTCAATCAAATTCCTGAAAGTGAAGTGGTCACACCATTCCGACCGTGAAGACACACAGGGCGCGAGGATCACCTCCGTTCGAATATCCGGAGTTCTTTCAGTCCTAGATCTCGGGACGAGATCCTCTTGTAGTGGTGGAGTGTTGTAACACCCCGGGAGTAACTTTCCATATTTGTAACTCCAACTCTTGCCATTTTCGGCATTGTGATATGATATTCCCTCCGTGGTTGGGTTTTTCTTCATTTTGCATTTTGTCCATGTCATGCATTTTACATCATGTCATCATGTGCATCGCATTTGCATACGTGTTCGTCTCATGATTCCGAGCATTTTTCCCGTTGTCCGTTTTGCAATCCGGCACTCCTATCTTCCCCGGCGTCCCCTTTTACGTTTTTCCGTGTGCGGATACTAAACCTTCTCGGAATGGACCGAGGTTTGTCAAGTGGCCTTGGTATACCGCCCGTAGACCACCGGTCAAGTTTCGGGTCATTTGGAGCTCGTTTGGTACTCCAACGGTTAACCGCACTCTCGCAAAGGCCTCTTTTGAGTTGCAGCCCAACACCCCTTCAAAATAGTCCAATAACCCATCTAAGTCACTTCCATGCTCTCCGTCGTTCGATCACGATCGTGTGGGCGAAAACTACACCTCATTTGGACTCTCCTAGCTCCCTCTATGCCTATTTAAGCAAACCCCCATTCCAAATCCGGGTCCAAACCCTAGTCTTCCCCTACCTCGCGCCCGGACACGTCCGGTCCGCCAGACGCAAATCCGCCCATTGCGCGGCCAATCGGGCGCGCCACTGTCCCGCCGCCACCCATGCCATGCATGCCCGAGACCCTCCACGGCCGGCCCTCCCACAGCGCCATCCGGGCGAGCTCCCGCCCCGGCCCATCCTCCGCCCGCCCGCTGCCGGCCTCCCAGCCCGCCGCACCGGCACTCACCCGCCACACAGACTAGCCGGCCCCGCCCGCCCGCCGGGACCTCGCGGCCCCAAGCGCCGGTCGCCGCCATCATGGCGCCGGCCGCCTCCGCCGGCGACCTCCCTGCCTCCCGCCTCTTCTCCTCTCCGGCGAACCACCGCCGCCGCCGCCCTCGGTCTGGATCGGGCCGGATCCCGATCTAGACGAGGGTTGACTTTCTTCCCCCCTCTAATTCGTCTAAGTTTTTAATCCTGAGGTTATTTCGTGGCAATTTCTACGTAGCGTAACTTTGCATCTGTAGCTCCATTTTGCGCGTGTAATATGCCAAGATGTTCGTATCGAAGAGTAGATCATTTCATCTCATTGCATAATTTTCATTTGAGCTCATCTTGATGCCCGAAATTCTGTTGCAAGAGTGCTATGTGATGTTAGTTTCTGTTTCTTAACAGAACTTGCACTTTTGTTATTTTTGCTATGATTGATGTGTGTACCCTATGTATTTGAGTCCTACATGTGTTTTGTAATATGCCATGCCATCTTTCCAGGGGTGTATGCCATGTATTTTTGTGATCTATGTGGTGACTAGCACAAGCATGCAAAGTAGGTGTCCTGATGTTGCTGATTTCAGCTCTGTTTTGCTGATATTTTGATGCCATGTTAACTTGATGCTACCGAGAGATCCATGCATATTTTGAGATACTTCAGTAAGGATGTTTTGTTCTACATGTCTTGATCTATCCATCCATGCCCTTGCTTGCAATTATAGAGTGCCATAGCTTGAGTCAATCGAGCTCTACTTTTGCTATCAAATGTTTCCTGGCAGATTGTTTACATGTTATTCAATTTTGCCAAGGTTGTTGTGGTTGATCCGTGTATGCTATGATATTGTTCTTGCCATGTATATCTTCTATGCCATGTCTTCTTGATGTATATATGCTTAGTTTATCATGAAAGGCTCTGTAGTGAGTGCATCGAGCTCTCAAGCATGCCTACTTGTTATTAGTTTTTGACATGCCATGTTGCTGAATCTGTTAACGAAACTTGCGATATTGACATGGGTGTTACTATATTTTCTGATCCTTTTTGGCTTATGGTCAGTAAGGGACTTTTGTTCTATGCTTTGAGTAGATTCATGCCATGCCTTGTTTTGCTATTATAAGTTCCTGTAGCATGTTGTTTTCTTGCTCTGAACATTGCTACCTGATGCTGTTTTTGCCATGTCCAGCCTGATATCTTGTGCACTTTTGCCATGTTTGTTTGAACCTGTTATGATGTGAACTAGCCGTAGCTCAGTGTTCATATTTTGTCAAGCATCTTGAGTAGATCACTGCCATATACTTTGTTGGAACGTTTGGGTGCAGTAGCTTAATTTCTTGTTGCTTGCTAAGTGGTATCATGCTGTTAATGGCAGATTTGTGCCATTCTTGTTTTGCTTGTTATTTGCAAACCGTGCATCCAATTCCGGTGATCTTTATATCGATTTCAACCGAAATCATCTCATCTTTCAGTGGCATACTTGGTTTGCCAAGTTGATGCCTGGTTCATCATTTTCCTTCCGGCGCTTTGTCGCATTGCATATCACATCTCGCATATCATGTCATGTTTTGCATCATGTTGCTTGTGCATTGCACCGTGATTTATTGTGGTTCCTTTGTTTGTGTTCTTGCTTTGGGTAGAGCCGAGAGACGAGTACGTGAACGAGGAACCTGTTGAGAACGCTTACGAGGATCAAGCTTTCGACAACTCTGAGAACATTGCAGGAAAGATGACCATACCCTCGAAATCACTTCTATCTTTGCTATGATAGTTGCTCGCTCTTTTGCTATGCCTATGCTATGATGCCTACCACTTGCTATATCATGCCACCCATATTGCCATGTCAGCCCCTAACCATCCTTTCCTAGCAAACCGTCGATTGGCTATGTTACCGCTTTGCTCAGCCCCTCTTATAGCGTTGCTAGTTGCAGGTGAAGATGAAGTTTGTTCCTTGTTGGAACATGGAGATGTTGTTCCTTTTTGGAACATGTTTACTTGTTGGGGATATCACAATATATATATCTGCTATAATTAATACATCTATATACTTGGTAAAGGGTGGGAGGCTCGGCCTTATGCAGTGTTTTGTTCCACTCTTGCCACCCTAGTTTCCGTCATACGGTGTTATGTTCCTTGATTTCGCGTTCCTTACGGTTGGGTGATTTATGGGACCCCTTGACAGTTCGCTTTGAATAAGACTCGTCCAGCAAGGCCCAACTTTGGTTTTACCATTTGCCACCTAAGCCTTTTCCCCCGGGTTTTCGCGAGCCCGAGGGTCATCTTTGTTTAACCCCCCGGTCCAATGCTCCTCTGAGTGTTGGTCCAAACTAGAGCCACTTGCGGTGCCACCACGAGGCAACTTGGGGCATCTTCGGTTGCCGTCGTAGTGTTCATCCGGATGTGCCCGAGAGCGAGATATGTGCAGCTCCTATCGGGATTTGTCGGCACAATCGGGCGGCTTTGCTGGTCTTGTTTTATTCTGTCGAAATGTCTTGTAGTCCGGGATTCCGAGATTGATCGGGTCTTCCCGGTAGAAGCAATATCCTTCGTTGACCGTGAGAGCTTATAATGGGCTAAGTTGGGACACCCCTGCAGGGTAATATCTTTCGAAAGCCGTGCCCGCGGTTATGAGGCAGATGGGAATTTGTTAATGTCGGTTGTAGAAAACCGAAGTTGACCTCAAATAAAATACACATCAACGCGTGTGTAACCGTGATGGTCTCTTCTCGTGGAGTCCGGAAGTGAACACGTGTTGGAGTTATGTCGACATAAGTAGTTCAGGATCACTTCTTGATCGCTACTAGCTTCACGACCGTGCTTTGCTCCTCTTCTCGCTCTCTTTTGCGATGTAGCCACCATATATGCTAGTCGCTTGCAGCAGCTCCACCTTACAACTCTGTCCTTCCTATAAGCTTAAATAGTCTTGATCTCGCAGGTGTGAGATTGTTGAGTCCCGTGACTCACAGATTCTACCAAAACAGTTCAGTGCCGACGATGCGGTCAGGTGGCGAACCGAGCTCAAGTGGGAGTTCGACGAGGAACGTGGTCGTTACTATGTGTCTTTTCCTGATGATCAGTAGTGGTGCCCAGTTGGGACGATCGGGGATCTGTGTAGCATTTGGGGTATCTTCTTTTATTTTGGTTCCGTAGTCGGACCTTGAGTGTACTCTGAATGATGGATGTTTATTTATGTATTGTGTGAAGTGGCGACTGTAAGCCAACTATGTATCTCTTTCCCTTATGTATTACATGGGTTGTGTGAAGATTACCTCACTTGCGACTTTGCTTTCAATGCGGTTATGCCTCTAAGTCGTGCCTCGACACGTGGGAGATATAGCCGCATCGAGGGCGTTACAGATAGCCTTTACCATGCTTATTTTACAAGTCTAGATGTTGCTGTTTGAAAATAGAAAGTTTACCGTTGTTGCAAAAAATCCCTAGAAAAGTCAGAATGTGATAAAATGCTGAAACTTTTGTCATAATAAGCTCTGATAAAGTTTCTACAGTGTGGTAGAATTTCATAATGTTCGGAGTTTAATAAGTATTGATTCTCTTGCATTCTTTACAGACTGTACTGTTTTGGTAGATTGTTGTTATGTTTGCTTGTTTAATGATTCTATTTGAGGATAGGAGTATTAAATATGTAGAAGAATTTAGTATGCAATGTTGAATAATAATTTTAGTGATTTGTCACAGTAGATAATGATAAGGTTTTTGCATTGGTTTATACTAACTTATCTCATGAGTTCTTGTTGAGTTTTGTGTGGATGAAGCTTTTGAGATTTAGGAAAACCGCGATATAAGAGGAATTAAGGAGACACAAAAGCTCAAGCTTGGGGATGCCCAAGGCACCCCAAGATAATATTTCAAGAAGTCTCAAGCATCTAAGATTGGGGATGCCCCGGTAGGCATCCCACCTTTCTTCTTCAACAATTATCGGTTAGTATCGGTTGAGCCTAAGTTTTTTGCCTCTTCACATGAAGTGTGCTATCCTTGGAATGTAATTTTATTTCCATTTTTCTTTCTGTTTTAATAAAATACTTAGATCTGAAAGTATTTAAATAAAATAGAGTCCTGAAATAGTTGCCAGGGAGGCTAAGTAAGCGGCATTCACATCCCGTCAACGAAGCTCTTTTCTATGGAATTGCTCTAGTGCTTCACTTATATCTTTTAGAGCACGGTATGCTTTAGTATTTTTGAAGACATTATCTATTTCTTCACTTAAATTAATTTGAGAGAAAGAAATATTATGCTCATGATCTTCACTTATATCTTTTTGAAGTAGTTTGTCATTTACTCTTGTGCTTCACTTATATCCTATGAGTAAATTGTTGAATGAATTGAATATCATGAAGTTGAAATTATATCATGCCTAGTGGTAGCTTCACATTGGGTTTAGAAAGTGAAATCTTTTGAGGCTTGACAATCACAATATTGGTCATACAAGCAATTCACGAATAATTAGTATAAGGAAGAGAACTTTCACATGCAAACACACTATCATGGAAATCTTTTGTGATTGTAAGCCCCCATCAAAATATTATATGCCAAAATTGTTGACGTTGGACAAGGAAGACAACATAATGATTTATGTTTGCTCATATTCACAGAGAAGTCATATTTTCATAGATCCTTCAACATGTGGTGCTTGCCCCCCATCTTTGCTAGCCAAAAATTCCGCACCAAGTAGACATACTACTTGTGCATCCAAAAACCCTTAAACCCAAATCTTATTTTCAAGAGTCCACCATACCTACCTAAGGATTGAGTAAGATCCTTCAAGTAAGTTGTCATCGGTGCAATAAGGCAATAAAAATTGCTTCTAAAAGTTAGACCATTTAGTGTAAGAGAAAATTGAGTGTTGTACGAACTTGGATGGCAGAGAGTAAAAGCGACAGACTTCATAATAAAGGTTGCCATCTTAAGGGGCAATACAACGTGACGTTATTTTGCACTAAGGGATTGAGCATACAAACGAATAAGCGCATGGCAACCTCTGTTTCCCTCTGCGAAGGGACTATCTTTTACTTTTCAATATTTAATTTTATGCAAAGAGTCAAAGTTATTCTCTCTATTCCTTTTTGTTTTTCTCTTTTGGCAAGGATCATATGGTGAGGAAAGATCTAGGAACATATGTCCAGTTGAATATGGGTAGCATGAGTTATTATTGTTGACATCACCCTTGAGGTGAATACGTTGGGAGGCAAAACAATAAGCCCCTATCTTTCTATGTGTCCGGTTGAAATGTTTTGCTCATGTGTATGCGGTGAGTGTTAGCAATCATAGAAGACTATATAATGGTTGAGTATGTGGAGCTCTTACTTAAACTCTGTTGAATAAGTTGAATTGCAATTGCTTGGTGACTAAGAACATAGGCTGTTGAGTTTCAAGAGAGCTCATTGTTTGAACCTTAACATGTGAATTGGTTGCTACTATAACATGAGAAGTTTTATAAGAAAGAATTGTTGTTATGATGCTAGGAAAAGTGATTGAAATGATCATTGATCAAACTTATGCACTTTGCTAGCATTCACACTTCATAAATTATTTCTTTTATCATTTACCTACTCGAGTACGAGTAGGAATTAAGCTTGTGGATGATGATACGTCTCCAACGTATCTATAATTTATGAAGTATTCATGTTGTTATTTTATCATTCTTGGATGTTTTACAATCATATTATAGCAACTTTATATCATTTTTGGGACTAACCTATTGACCCAGTGCCCAGTGTTAGTTGCTATTTTTTGCTTGTTTTCTACATCGCAGGAAATCAATACCAAACGGAGTCCAAATCCAATGAAACTTCACGGAGATTTTTTATGGACCAGAAGACATCCATTGGGCCAGAGCAGCACCTAGGGGGTGCCTTGAGGGGGGCACAACCCACCAGGGCGCGCCTGGAGGCCCAGGCGCGCCCAGGTGGGTTGTGCCCACCTCGGTGGCCTCCCGCGCCCCCTCTTTACCCTATAAATTCACAAATATTCCAAAACCCATCGGGTTTAACCTAGATCAGAAGTTCCGCCGCCGCATGGCTCTATAGCCACCGAAAACCAATCTAGACCCCGTTCCGGCACCCTGCCGGAGGGGGGAATCATATTCGGTGGCCATCTTCATCATCCTAGCGGCCACCACGATGAGGAGGGAGTAGTCTACCTTCGGGGATGGGGGTTTGTACCAGTATCTATGTGTTCAATCTCTCTCCCTCTCGTATTCTTAAGATGTCACGATAATGATGTATCACGGGCTTTGTTAATATAGTCGGATCATATGGTGTTTTCCCCTCTCTATCTTGTTGTGATGAATTGAGTTTTTCCCTTTGAGATTTCGTTGTTATCGGATTGAATACTTTTATGGATTTGAGGACACATGATATATGTCTTGCAATTGAATACTCGTGGTGACAATGGGATATCGTATTGATTCACTTGATATATGTTTTGGCACTCAACTCGTGGATTCGCGAGGTGACATTGGGGTAATCTATGCATAGAGGTTGATGCACGTTCTTGTCTTTGTTTCTGTGGTAGAAATCTTGGGGCACTCTTTGAAGTTCTTTGTGTTGGATTGAATATTACGAATATGAATTTGCTTTCGTGTTATTTTAGTACAAACTCTAGGATAGATCGAACAAAAAGAATAGCTTTGTGTTATTTTAGTACAGACTCTTGAATAGATCAAACGGAAAGAATAGCTTTGAGGTGGTTTCGTACCCTACAAAAAATTAATTCTTATGTTCTCTGCTAGATAGGAACTTTGGAGTGATTCTTCATCTCACTTTGAGGGCTGGTTATATGATCCAATTATATTAGCATTGTTGAGAGGTTGCACTAGTGAAAGTAAGAACCCTAGGCCTCATTTTCAAGCATTGCTGTCGGTGTACTAGTAGGGGTACCCTAGTATCCCGAACTCGTGCCTGAGGCAGTTCTGACACCAGCAGCGGGGCTGCCTAGTGACCGCCAAGGTCCTCCGTGGTTCCTTTGGAGCCATTCAAGAACAAAGTATTTAAGCCAAGATGACAAGGCCCCGGCAATAGGAGCTTGCCGGGAAGGCCACTCAAGGCACGCAGAAGACAAGACCCCGGCAAGAGGAGCTTGCCGGGAAGGCTTGGTGAGCGACAAGCTCCCGAGCGACAAGGAGTCACCATGGCAAAGGCGCTTGCAGCGGCAGCAACCTCTCTTCATCTCCACTCCAGCTCATCCACCAACGTGTCGCCATAGGACCATTCCAGGCACGCGTGTCAAGGGGCTGTGCAGCCAGCGAAGAGCAGCGATAAGCGGCGCTGATAAGACTGCCATCGTGGCGAGCGGTGGCGCCCCTGACGGTCCCTGTTGCACTATTCAGGCGACATGGACGGGCATTTAATGCTTTTGTCCCTTGCCGTCAGAGTTAGGTAGAATACACTGTACAAAGTAGTTGTACCAACCGCAACTCATTTTTCCCATTTTGCCCTTGTTTACGTTGCCACCTGTGGTGACCCCTTGAGCCTATAAAAGGAGGCCCATGCGCAACATAGAAGGGGTGGGGCTGGTTCGACTCATTCGAGACTAGAGACACTCAAGCTAGGTTTTGTAGCTCTCATTGCTCCCTAGCAAGAACACAAGATAATCAGACAAGCAGCAGTAGGAGTATTATCTCTCCGGAGAGCTCCGAAGCTGGGTAAACTGCTCGTGTGCATCGCCTCGATCTGCTCTTCGTGCAACCTCCGCCCCCCATCGAACCAAAAGGGACTCGGTCCGCCGGTCCCATAGGTGTTCGTGGGTCACGATCAGCTTCCCCGACATCTTTGGCGCGCCAGGTAGGGGTATGATGGCAGGACGCATCCATCGGAGTTCCTCAGCATCTACACCATCGCGGTGCAGGCTGCAGGAGGACGAGACGACAAGATCCTCGCCAACTACTTCCCGCTGGTACTCAAGCCCAATGTCAGATCTTGGCTCATGCACTTGCCGGACATCTCCATATCTTCTTGGGCAGATCTGTGCCATCAGTTTGTCGGCGCCTTCACGGGCGGCCACAAGCCTCATGGCCAAGAGAGCGACCTTCATCTGCTCGCCCAGAAGGAAGGAGAGTCCCTGCGCAAGTTCATCCAGAGATTCAGCCGTGTGCACTACAACATCCCAGATGTCCACCCTGCCGCGGTGATCAGCGCGTTTCATCAGAACGTGCGGAACCGCAGGATGAGGGAAGAGATGGTGATGTGCAAAGTTAAGGACGTCAGTGAGCTATATGCCCTGGCCGACAAGTGTGCACGTGCTGAGGAAGGGAGGAGACTCCCAGGAGAGAATGCAGAAGCAGGATCTGATAGTGAGGAGACCGCCCCGGTGAAGAAGAGTCGGCGGTGGAACAACCGAAGGAAGAAGAGCAAAGAGGTACTAGTTGTCGAGCAGTCCGGCAACGGTGGTGCCGCCAAGAAAGCCCAAGTTGGTGGCTCCGGCAAGGAGGTTGCCGCTGGCGCTGACTGCAAGCCTGTGGCGGCCGCCGACAAGCAGGACAGCTCCAACAAACAGTACTGCAAGATTCACCGCACTAAGGGCCACGACCTCCAAAGCTGCAAGAAAGTCGAGCAGCTTGTTGAACAGCAGAAAGCTGAGTATGAGCGGCGCGACAAGGAGAAGGCCCAGGAAGCTGCTGGGGCAGCTAGCAAGAAGCGACCCGGCCGGGGAGGACGCCGCGGCAAGGCCAAGCAGCGGCAAGGAGACAGACCTCCCCGCGGCCGCGACAAGGAAGAAGACGACGATGACGATGAAGATATGGAAGACGATGAGGCTGACGAGCAGGAGTTTCAGAAAGCCACGGAGGTCCTCTGCATTGACGGCGGTGCTTCTCTGCATACCTCACACCGCCAACTCAAGCAATGGATGCGGGAGGTTAATGCAGCAGAACCATCCGTAGAGTCACGCAGGCCTTTGAAATGGTCCAGCACGCCTATCATCTTTGATATTGAGGACCACCCTGATCGCATAACCGCGGTCGGGTGCTTGCCGATGTTGGTCTCACCAACTATCCGCAACCTCAAGGTCACCAAGATGCTAGTTGACGGCGGGGCCGGCTTAAACCTGATCTCCTCCGCAGTGCTCCAGAAGCTTCAAATCCCTGACAGCGAGCTCGAAGAGACTGGCACATTCCAAGGAATCAATCCAGGAAGGAGCAAGCCGAAGGGGAAGATCACGTTGCTGGTAACATTTGGCAGCGAGCTAAACTTCAGGACTGAGAGGGTCACGTTCGACGTTGCTGATTTTCCATTACCTTATAATGGGATACTTGGCTGTCCAGCACTCACCAAGTTCATGGCAGCCTCTCATTATGCATACAACTTGCTCAAGATGCCAGGCCCGATAAGTGTCATTTCTGTTCATGGCGACAAGAAAGATGCTCTTATCTGCGCCGACAAGATTTACCGGGAGGCAGCAGCTGCGACAGATAGCAAATCACTTACCGCTGAAGCTCCCGGGGGGAAGAAGAAGACCACTTTGTCCGGCAACAGCTCTGATGCCCACTCCGGCAAGCGCACCTCTTCGGAGTGCTACGCTACCCTCGAGGACGCACCATCGAGCTCCACCGGCAAGTGCAAGAAGATGATGGCAGCTCCACCGAAGACCAAGAAGGTGCCCGCCAAGGAGGACGGCACTGGTGGTACCTTCACCATCAGTGCCACTCTCGACCCTAAATAGGAAGGCGCGCTCGTTGCTTTCCTCCGGGCGAATGTCGATGTGTTTGCATGGCAACCGTCTGACATCCCCGGTGTTCCCAGGAAAGTAATTGAGCACCACTTAGCTGTCTGTCCTCATCGCGCGCCCGTCAAGCGAAAGTCGAAGCGAGCGGTGGGCGCCAGAATTCATTGCGAAGAGATCAAGAAACTGGAAGCAGCAGGCCTTGTCGAGGAGTGCTCCATCCTCGTGGTTGGCCAATCCTCAGAAGTTGTTCGCAAGGCAAATGGGAAATGGAGACTTTGTATTGGCTTCACGGATGTTAATAAAGCTTGTCCCAAAGACCCATTTCCCTTGCCGCGCATCGACCAGATTGTTGACTCCACGGCTGGATGTGATTTGCTTTCATTTCTTGATGCATATTCAGGATATCATCAGATCTTCATGGCAGAAGAGGATGAAGAGAAAACCGCATTCATGACCCCATGTGGCACCTACTGTTTTGTACGGATGCCTTTTGGGCTAAAGAATGCTGGTTCAACGTTTGCAAGAGTAGTCCATGACGCTTTTGAGCCGCAAATGCACAGAAATGTAGAAGCCTATATGGATGACATAGTGGTCAAGAGCAAAGACAAAGCAACTCTGGTTCAAGATTTGGATGAGACCTTTGCAAATCTGCGTAAGATCAATCTCAAGCTCAATCCCGAGAAGTGCGTGTTTCAGAGGGGAATTGAAGCCAATCCCGACAAGATCAAGGCCATTGAGCAGATTGAAGCACCAAAGCGCGTCAAGGATGTACGAAGACTTGCCGGTTGCGTGGCTGCTCTCAGCAGGTTTATCTCTAGGTCTCATGGAGCGCCCTGCCGTTTTTCAAGATTTTGAAAAAGGCAAGTCCAATGAAATGGACTCCCGAAGCGGAGGCTGCGCTGCAGGACTTAAAGAGGTACCTGTCCTCCACTCCAATACTTGTCGCACCTAGGCCACAAGAAAAGTTGCTGCTATACATAGCGGCAACCAATCAAGTGGTTAGTGCTGCGTTAGTAGCGGAGAGGGAGACAGATGAGGAGCCGGCAACCGAGGCAGATGCATCCAGCGACAAGCAGGGGGCTTCACCAACAAGCTCTGGTCCCGACAAGGACGGATCTGCGCAGACGAGCGAGAAGATTCAGAAAAGAATGGTGCAGCGCCCAGTGTACTTTGTCAGTTCCCTTCTACAGGGGGCTAGGTCAAGGTACTCTGGTGTGCAGAAATTGCTTTTCGGCCTCCTCATGGCCTCGAGAAAGCTGCGCCATTACTTCCAAGCACATGAGATAACGATCGTCACTCGCTTTCCCAAGAGAATATTGCAAAATCCGAAGCAACAGGCAGGATTGTGGAGTGGGCATTTGAACTGCCAAGCTTTGGCCTCAAGTTTGAAAGCACTTCAACTATCCAAAGCAGAGCATTGGCAGAGTTTATAGCAGAATGGACGCCGACGCAAGATGAAGAAATTCCAGAGACGAGTATCCCCGTCAAAGAAGCAAGTAAAGAGTGGCTGATGTACTTTGATGGTGCCTTCTCGCTGCAAGGCACCGGTGCGGGCGTGCTGCTCGTCGCACCCACCGGAGAGCACCTCAAGTACATAGTCCAAATGCACTTCCCCAAGGAGCAAGCGACAAACAATACTGCAGAGTATGAAGGCTTGCTTGCCGGTCTCAGGATTGCGGTAGACCTTGGGATCAAGAAGCTCGTTGTCAGGGGTGACTCGCAGCTTGTCGTCCACCAAGTGAACAAAGATTATCAGAGTCCATTGATGGAAGCCTACGTCGATGAAGTAAGAAAGCTAGAAGAACACTTTGAAGGCCTGCAAATGGAACATGTCCCAAGAGCTCAGAATGATATTGCTGATGGCTTGTCAAAGTGCGCCGCACTCAAGTTACCTTTGGAACCAGGGATTTTTGTGCTCAAGCTGACTCAACCAACTGTAACGCCATCAACTGGACAGAACAAGAAGAGGAAGTTGATTTCTGGCGACTATTTTCCGGCAGAGCTACCCGAAACCGCCGCCGTGAAGGTCCCCAAGATCAACACCAAGAGTGTTGAGGAGCAGTCTGCTCTGACAAGCCCTAGGGTTTGTTTCGTTGAAGCGAGCGCTTCCGACAAGTTTTGCTCCGGCAAGCTTGCCGGGAACATCAAGCTCGGCTGAGCCGCAGGTTCTTGCCGTGAAGCGAATGTTCCCGCAGCAGCAGATGTGCCTTTAGTCCTTGTTGTCGAGCCGCAAGCTCCAAAGATGGGCACAGAGATTGTCCATTTCCTTGAGACGGAGAACTTCCCAAGAGCAAGAAGAAGCGGAGAGGGTAGCCCGCAGTCAAGTATGTACCAGTTTGTCGACAACACGCTGCATGAAGAAGACTCAACGGTGTGAAACTGAAGTGTATTCACCGGAAGATGGATGGTTGTTGGCAGAGATACACGGAGGCATATGTGGTCACCACATTGGCGCAAGAGCACTTGCCGCAAAGCTTTCCGGCAAGGTTTCTTCCGCCGACAGCCCTCCGGATGCAACTGCACAAGTAACCAGGTGTGAAGCGTGCGGTTCCATTCCAAGCAGATACACCAGCCAGCTCAAGCTCTCCAGACGATCCCTTTATCCTCGCCATTTTCGATCAGGGGCTCGACATCCTCGGCCCCTTTCCCGAGCTGTCGGGGCTTTGAGTACTTGTACGTCGCAATCGACAAGTTCACAAAGTGGCGGAAGTGGAAGCAGGAGGAAGGTGACAACACGCCGGCGATCAAGTTCTTGAGTCAATTGTTTGCCGCTTTGGGATTCCTAACAGATCATCACGGACAACGGCACACAATTCACGAAGTCGCACCTTCATGCAATACGCCCAAGATCTTGGCGCCAAGGTCTGCTTTGCTTCTGTTGCTCATCCGAGAAGCAACGGTCAAGCAGAGAGGGCAAACGCTGAAGTGCTGCGAGGACTCAAGACCAGAACTTTCGACAGGCTGCACAAGTGCGGAAGAAACTGGATTGAGGAGCTGCCGGTGGTTCTTTGGTCGATCAGGACGACGCCAAATCGAGCCACTGGCCAGACACCTTTCGCTCTAGTCTATGGAGCAGAGGCAGTTCTCCCCACGGAACTCGTATACGGGTCACCTCAAGTACTCGCTTATGATGAGCTTGAGCAAGAGCAGCTGCGACAAGATGACGCGCTGCTCCTCGAGGAGGACCGTCTTGAGGTCAGACGAGCTGCTCGTTACCAGCAAGCTTTGCGCCGCTACCATAGCCGCAGTTAGTGCCGAAGTTTCGAGGAAGGCGACCTTGTTCTTGGCGCGCTCAATCCGCCAAGAATTCCAACAAGTTGACGCGAAGTGGGAAGGCCCTTATCGGGTGAAACGAGTCACTAGGCCTGGCGCTGACCGCCTTGAGACCGAAGATGGCATTCCGGTGAGCAACTCCTAGAACATTGAGCATCTTCGTAAGTTTTACCCATAGGGCGCGGTTGCCGGAACCTGTTCCGGCAAACACCTTTTGTACAAGTCTTGCCGATGTTGCATGGAATCCTTTGTACAAAGCCGGGCGCAGACCCCGTGCATCAGTAAAGCTCATGTGTTGCGCACAACTTGTCAAATACATGCTTTCATAATCCTTTTTTGCATGTGTTATCTAACATTTTGTGCAGCATCCACACCCGGTAAGCAACGAGCCACAAGGCTCCATAACTTTATTTTCTCTTCTTTCTTTTTCTCAAAGAAAGGAAGGTTCATCCACCCACAAGTTAGCCGGGGAAAGGAGAAGATAATGGTGTGGGCCACCAAGCGTCGCTCGAGGAAGTATCGCCTTGCCGGGAAGCAAGCGACAGAAAAGCTAAGTTGCCAAAGTTTGAGCAGTCTGTTTTAAATTTTTAAGTTATCTTCCTCGAACGATAGTACTTTGTATGGAAAACCTGTGCGCGGAGGAACCAACTCGTAGCTAGTCACGCCCTTACTTTGTTTCGAGTCCGCTCAACAACTTAAGTGAGCTGCAACTAGTTGCGACAAGGTTGCTTGTCGGAGGCGGCACCGCCAGCAGGTTGCTGACGTTCCGCACTCAGCGCTCGCGGCAAAGGTGCCCGCACCGACAAGTTCCCTAAGAGCGTAGGGCACAAACATACAAAGGAAGGAATCAAGTAAAGGAAATAACATTGCAATCGTTGCCTAAGATAGAGTATATTACAAAATAACTTGTCGCAGGTCTAATAAATTGTTCTCCTAAACATGATCAGCAGCGACAAGGGAAAGATAAATTTGGCGGCCTAGTCTACGCGGTCGCCATCGACCCGCTTGATCTTGCCCACCTTGTCCACAATGGGTGCGACAAGGGCTTTGAGCGCCTCCACATCGGCATCTGGCAGCAAGGATTTGAGGACGCCGTTGAGGTTGAGGCCTGAATTGCGGAAGGCCACCTTCATCAACACCTTCTGGAGGGCTCCTGCGCAGATCTGGCGCGATTCCTCGGCCAGCTGCTTCGGGATCTCTTCCCGGAGCCGCTGGAGAGCCGCCACCACGCCTTGAGGAACAGGCTGAGCTTGGCGCTGGGTTGGGGCGCTCGTCGGTAGAGTACCCAAGATCCACCATCCCAGCTCCATCAGCTCCTTGTCAATGGCGGCGGCAGATCCACAAGACCCTCCGTCCGGTGCATCACGTTCTCTCTGAAGGTGTTACGGGCGTCGTGGCACTCGTCGGCAGCTCTCGTTGGTCTTGATTGTCTCCAACAGGCCACCTCCGCTCCTTGGCGCCATCCAGCGTCTCCATCGGGGTGGTCGCTTCAGCTCAAGATCTGCCTTGGAGTCCTTGGCGGCATCGAGCTCTTTGATCCTCTCAACGAGACGGCCCTGCAACTCGCCAAGAGTGTAGGCGTCCTTCTCGGCGCTTTCGTGCTTCAGCGCAGCAAGCTCTTCGCCGCTCTTCGCAGACCGGCCTCCAGGCTGCATCACTTTTGTCTCCAACTCCTTCTTGGCGGCCTCGGCAGCTGCGGCAGCGTCCTTTGCTTCCTTGAGAGCTCCGCCAAGTGATTGCTTTCGCTGCAAGCTCTTCCTCATAGCTGTCAAGGTTGATCTTCCGCTGCGCCAGCCGCCTTCTTCGCTTGCAGATAGCTTCTCGCCGACAAGCCTTTGCTGCTCCTCGACCTCAGCCTTCTCAAGGATGAAGGTTGTGCGCTCTTCGAGAGTTGCTCCGCTCTTCTGCTACATTCGGAGAGCTTCTTGATTGGCGCCTGAGCTCTTCTCAGCGCTTCTCCATGTCCGCTCCGCCCTCGCGACAAGTGCCTCCGGGACTCCAACTTGGCTTGTCGGGCGCGGTAGAGCGACAAGAGCTTCTTCAGCAGCTGCTCCTCCTCGAACTTCGCCACTGCTGCTTGCTTACGTCAACCAGCGTCACCAATGGAGGCGAGCAGCTCTTCGTCAAAGGTCTCCCCTTCGACCGGCGCCACAGCTCGGCGCCCGGGAGCTTGATGAAGACGCCGTCGCCGACCTTCAGATAAGCGCTGGGCTGGGGCTCTTCGGAGCCTGATGCTGCATCGGTGGCGGAGGGATCGGCTGTCGGCGTAGCGCCTGGCGCTCCTGCGACCTCAGGGTCGTCAGTACGATCGCCAGACCCCTCGCCAGCCTTTGCGGCGGCAGCCTTGGCGGCCTCCTCGCCGGCGGACCCATCGGCGCCAGCCTCCTCCTCCATGGTGGCGGCGCCGCCAGTGTTGCCGTGCGCGGCCTCCTCGCCGGCGACCTCAGTCTCCATCGGATCTGCGGCAGATGGATCTGACGATCAGAAAAAGAAAGAACAGTCAAGCAAATGATCGAAAAGAAAAACAGAAGAAAAAGAACCCAAGGGAAATTCTCAAGCAAGAAGATTACCTGCGATCGGGTCTGCAGCCATGGTCTCGACCACCGGAGGATCACTGGTGATGTCCCTTGATGGAGAAGACCCCCTTGTCGGAGAAGCATCCCTTGCCGGAGAGCGTTCCCTTGCCGGGGAATTCTCCCTTGGCGGCGTAGTTGAAGCAGATGGTATTTCGGGAGCGGCTTCCGGGCCCTCCTGATGAGGCTGCTCTGCTCCTACACAAATCAATAAGTCAGATATCAGCAAAGAAGGAGCACCCATGCACACCCAACCATAAGAAATAAACCAAATACTTACTGGGGGGGGCTGTCTTTGGGGCTGCTTTGAGGAAGGGTTGCTGGTCCGCAAGGGGTCGCAGACGCGCCTCCTGTAAATCACAGGGGATCGTCTTCGATGACAACCACCGGGGTCTTGGCTCTCTTCGACGCTCTCTGGACCAGCGTCCTGAAAAGGAAAGAGTTCAGAATGAAGCAAATCAGATACAAGACAAGGCAACCAAATTGAAGAAATACAAGCACAGCATAGAGACTTACTCTTCTTCTTCTTCCTCGTCGGAGCTGAGCGCGGAGAGATCAAATTCCGGCTCGCCTCCGGTGCGAAGAGGCGGAGGAGTGGGCTCTCTTGACCGCTTGGCGGGGGTGGCAGCGGTGGCCTGAGAGGATCCCGCCTCAGTTGTTGCAGCAGTGTGAGGCGCTCCCGCGGCAACAGTGCTTGCCTCGGTGAAGCGCGTCGCACGGCGCTGCGGCTGTTGGCCCGTCTGCCGCCCCGTCACTTACCCGGCCTTGCGGAGACGCCTTCTTGGTGGGGCTGCAGGCTCCGCTCGTGGCAAGCTACTTGAAGGTGTGGAGGAGGCGCCCTCGGCGGACTCGCTCGGCTCAACGTCGGGCTCGGGCTGCTCCTCCTCGCCGGCAAGCTCCTCTCGATCGGCAAGGCTTGCCGCCTCGGCTGCCTCTGCCTCCTCCACGGTGAACCCAAATTCGCCAGTGGCAGCAGCTGCTGCCGCCACCTCCAGCCTGGTGGCGATGCGCTGCATCTCGGCGTCGGTGGTGTCGCGGGTGAGCCACTTCTGCTCGTCGGCGCGGATCGGCACATCTACCAGGCTATCAAAGAACTGCCGCACGACGTCGTCCGCAGGCTCTTGCCAGGTTGGAGCGATCCCATGCGAATCGCACAAGGGCATCATGGCGCGGATGCGGTCGAGCAAAGAGTTGTTGCACAATGGGACGACCCCCCTCGGCAACATAAACCACTCGGGATGATCGGGGTCATGCTTGAATAGCTCCAGCAGCATTGCGTCCAACTCCAAGACGGTGAAATTCCAGTTGAGGCCCGGGCGCAACCTCATGATATCCGCCGGGTTTTGGAACTCCCAAGCAGGCCTCCTCCTCTCCTGCAAGGGAGCGATGCGGCGGCGAAGGAAATCTGCGCCAAGTGCGCCTACGGTGAGTCCGGCAAGCCTGAGGCGCAAGATCCGGGTCACAGCTATCTTCAACCTAGCATCCTCCGGCGCCAAGTTGCTCCAATCGTTGCCGCGCACTATGGGAGTTTGGCGCTGGGCAGTGAAGGGCTGCGGGTTCTCCTCTACGATCCAACACCAATCGGCTCTCCACTCCTCCCACTTGCTGCGGAGCTCTCCTTCCAGATAGGATTCTTTCTTGCCGATCCTGGAGATCCAAGCAATCCCTCCGGCAAGTGGCTCTCCTCTCTCGACGCGGGGCATGAAGAAGTGGCGGAAAAGGGCTATGTTTGGGTGGACTCTGACAAAGTTCTCGCAAAGGTGTGCGAAAACCGCCATGGTCAGAACAGCGTTGGGGGTGAAATCAAGGAGGCTAAACCCGTAGGTATTCATGATGTCGCAAAAGAACTCAGAGAAGGGCGGGCAGAGCCCGCAGTAGAAGAAGAGCGCGAAGAAGGGGTACCCGCTCGAGGCTGACTCGATCTTGGCGGCGGAGAGTACCTTCGTGCGCAGTGCCGCCGTCTCCGTCGACCGAAGAGGTAGTAGCCCTCCTCGGCTCCTTGGCCGAGCTGGGGGAGAGGGCCCGCTCCTTGCGCAGCGCCGCGAGCCGCTGCGCCTCGGCCGACTTCACGCCCTTCCCCTTGTCGGCTTTCAGAGCCATGGCGGAGGCGGTGGAGGAGGCCGACGGCGTTGATGGCGCTGGTGGCGATGGGGGGCGGAGCGTCGCTCTCTTCGGACCAGAGAAGAAGGGAGGAGCGACGGTGGTTTTCGAGATGGGACAGCAATGGCGAGGTGGGCGACCTGCCCCTGTTTCCCCTGTTTATAAGGGGGAGAGGGGGCGGGCGTTCCATTTTTCCAATTAAAGAAAGCCCCCACGATCTCTCCCACGACGCCACGTTCGGCGCGTGCTGTTCGTGGGGGACGTGGTGGGTCCGGAGCGAGTAACGGCGTGATCTAGGCCGCGTGCCCGTGCACTGTTTTGGGCCTGGCCCAACAGCGCTTCGGCACCGTGTGGCCCATGCCCGGGGCTCTGCCGGTGTACTAGAGTAGGGTACCCTAGTATCCCGAACTCGTGCGGGCAGTTCAGCACCCGGCAGGGGCTGCCTAGTGACCGCCAAGGTCCTCCGTGGTTCCTTTGGAGCCATTCAAGAACAAAGTATTTAAGCCAAGATGACAAGGCCCCGGCAAGAGGAGCTTGCCGGGAAGGCCACTCAAGGCACGCAGAAGACAAGACCCCGGCAAGAGGAGCTTGCCGGGAAGGTTTGGTGAGCGACAAGCTCCCGAGCGCGACAAGGATTCAGCCGCGGCAAGGCGCTTGCCGCGGCAGGCAACCTCTCTTCATCTCCACTCCAGCTCATCCACCAACGTGTCGCCATGGGACCATTCCAGGCACGCGTGTCAAGGGGCTGTGCAGCCAGCGAAGAGCAGCGATAAGCGGCCCTGATAAGACTGCCATCGTGGCGAGCGGTGGCGCCCCTGACGGTCCCTGTTGCACTATTCAGGCGACATGGACGGGCATTTAATGCTTTTGTCCCTTGCCGTCAGAGTTAGGCAGAATGCACTGTACAAAGTAGCTGTACCAACCGCAACTCATTTTTCCCATTTTGCCCTTGTTTATGTTGCCACCTGTGGTGACCCCTTGAGCCTATAAAAGGAGGCCCATGCGCAAAGTAGAAGGGGTGGGGCTGGTTCGACTCATTCGAGACTAGAGACACTCAAGCTAGGTTTTGTAGCTCTCATTGCTCCCTAGCAACAACACAAGATAATCAGACAAGCAGCAGTAGGAGTATTATCTCTCCGGAGAGCTCCGAAGCTGGGTAAACTGCTCGTGTGCATCGCCTCGATCTGCTCTTCGTGCAACCTCCGCCCCCCACCGAACCAAAAGGGACTCGGTCCGCCGGTACCATAGGTGTTCGTGGGTCACGATCAGCTTCCCCGACAATTGCAATACCATTTTTGTGCCCGTTTACTATTTGCTACCTTGCTGTTTTTATTTATTCAGATTATAAAAATATAATTCTACCATCAATATTACACTTATCACCATCTCTTCGCCGAACTAGTGCACCTATGCAATTTGCCATTGTATTGGGTGTGTTGGGGACACAAGAGATTTCTTGTATTTGGTTGCAGGGTTGTTTGAGAGAGACCATCTTCATCCTACACCTCCCACGGATTGATAAACCTTAGGTCATCCACTTGATGGAAAATTGCTATTGTCCTACAAAACTCTGCGCTTGGAGGCCCAACACGAGTCTATAAGAATAAAGTTGCGTAGTAGACATCAGGTTATCAAGAAAATTTTCTAACCTAGGCAAGTTGTCTGCAATAGGGTTCTCAGCTCCCTTTCTGTCAATAATATGCAAGTCAAATTCTTGCAGCAAGAGAACCCATCTAATAAGTCTAGGTGTAGCATCTTTCTTTTCCATAAGATATTTAATAGCAGCATGATCAATGTGAACAGTTACTGTCGGATTTCAGGTTCCGGCAAAACCCTTGAGGTTCGAACACTGGGGTGCGCACGAAGATCTCTCCTCCCTCTAGCTCTCACCCTCACCGCGATCTCAAGGCTCAGCGCGTCGAACTTGCAGAACAAAGGGACACAAGATTTATACTCGTTCGGGCCACCGATGTGGTGTAATACCCTACTCCACTGTGGTGTGGTGGATTGCCTCTTGGGCTGAGGATGAACAGTTACAAGGGGAAGAACAGCCTCTCTTTGCTTTTGTCTCTATCACAGAGCCCACTAAGGTAGATGAAGCATTTTTGGAGACTGAGTGGATTCAAGCTCCTGAGGAGAGGTTCTCTGGTGCTTGGTGAGCTTGTGTGTCTGTTTAATCAATCCCCTCTCTATGGTGGTGGCTAGTCCTATTTATAGAGGCCATGGTCCTCTCCCCAAATGTTAGGTGGGAAGGGATCCCACAACGGCCAAATTCAAAGGAGACAACTAGTACAAGTTATCCTGACTAAAGGTGGTCTTCGCCTGCCAAAGGCTCTGGTGGTGACGCCATCTTGGGCTCCACGCTGACCTCCTTCTCGCTGTCCTGCTGGTCTTGGTCTCGTTGCACCGATATGGCAACCTTTTCCTGATGCCTCGGGACTCCTCGCTTGCGCTTGCCTCTTTAGCACCAAAGAGGAAACGAGGAGACTACGCGCGCTGGCGCCCGCCTGGCCTCGGTCGTCATGGCTTGCGTCACAGGAACCTCGCGAGGTGCCCCTTGCCTTGATCTCTCCGCCCCTCGCGAGCTAGCCTGGTGAGGCTACCTCCGAGGAGGTCTTGTTTCGTCCGCCTCACGAGGCTTGGCCCCTCGCGAGGGTCTTGAGTGTTTGCTGGTGAAGATGGGCCGTACGGCGCCGCTGGTGGAGCCACACCGTGGGCCGTAGGCAGGCAAGTCTGGGGACCCCCGTTCCCAGGACGCCGACAGTTACTTCGGAATCAACAAAATATAAGATCTGAACTTATTACAAGCAAATACAACTTCTAAAAATTCTTTTCAGTAGTAGCATAATTTCTCTGGGCACTGTCTAGAGTTTTACTAGAATAATGAATAACATTCAATTTCTTATCAACTCTTTGTCCTAGAACAACACCAACGGCATAATCACTAGCATCACACATAATTTCAAAGGGTAAATTCGAAACAGGTGGTTGGACAATAGGTGCGGAAATCAAGGCCTTCTTAAGTATTTCAAATGCTTCTACACAATCATCATCAAAAACAAAAGGAACATCTTTTTGCAAGAGATTAGTGAGAGGCCTGGTAATTTTAGAGAAGTCTTTGATAAACCTCCTATGGAAACCAGCATGACCAAGAAAACTTCTTATACCTTTGATATCATTAGGACACGCCATCTTTTCAATAGCATCTATTTTAGCTTTATCGACTTCAATACCTCTTTCAGAAATTTTATGCCCCAAGACAATACCTTCATTAACCATAAAGTGGCACTTCTCCCAATTCAAAACAAGATTAATTTCTTCACATCTCCGCAAAACTCGATCAAGGCTGATTAAGCAATCATCAAAAGAAGTTCTGTAAATGGAGAAATCATCCATTAAAACCTCAACAATCTTTTCACAAAAGCCAGAAGTCATACATCTTTAAAATGTAGCAGGTGCATTGTATAAACCAAAAGGCATATGTCTATAAGAAAAAGTGCCGAAAGGGCAAGTAAAGTGGTTTTTTCTTGATCCTCTTTTGACACAGGTATTTGAGAAACCAGAATAACAATCTAGATAGCAAAAGTGTGTATGTTTGGAAAGTCTTTCTAGCATTTGATCAATAAAAGGTGGAGGATAATGATCTTTCCTAGTAGCTTTGTTTAAATTGCGAAAATCAATTACCATCCTATAACCTGTAACAATTCCTTGTGGGGTCAATTCATTCTTATCATTAGGAACAACAGTAGTACCTCCCTTCTTAGGGACACAATGAACGGGACTTACTCATCTACTATCAGGAATAGGATAAATTATACATGCCTCCAGAAGATTTAGTATTTCATTTCTTACCACTTCTTTCATCTTAGGATTTAACCGTAGTTGATGATCAACAACTGGTTTAGCATCAGGCTCCATATTAATTTTGTGCTGACATAGAGTGGGACTAATGCCCTTAAGATCATCAAGAGTATATCCAATAGCGGCACCGTGCTTCTTCAGAGTTTTCAATAATGTATTTTCCTCATGCTATGAAAGGTTAGCACTAATAATAACAAGATATATCTTCTTTTCATCATGATAAGCGTATTCCAAAGTATCAGGTAATTGCTTAATCTCAAACACAGGATCTCCCTTGGGTGGAGGAGGATCCCCAAGAATTTCAAAAGGCAAGTTGTGTTTCAAAATAGGCATTTGGTTAAAGAATATTTCATCTAATTCCTTTCTTTCATTCATAAACAAATCATTCTCATGGTCATCAAATATTGTTCTAAAGGATCAGTAGGAGGCACGGTAATAGAAGAAAGACCAATAATTTCATCCTTACTAGGCAACTTTTTATCATGGGGTTGTCTACGAAATTTGGAGAAACTAAAATCACGAGATACATCCCCAAAACTTACACCAACAGTTTCTTTCTCGCAATATATCTTAGCATTGACAGTGTTCAAGAAATGTCTACCAAATATAATGGGACAAAAATCATCTTGTGGGGGACGAAGAATAAGAAAATCAGTAGGATGCTTTATTTTCCCCCACAGAACTTCAACATCTCTATCAATCCCAATTGGTGATATAGTATCTCTATTGGCAAACTTAATAGTAACATTAATATCTTCCATCTCAGCATGTGCAATATCATTCATAATTTCTTGATATAAGGTAAAAGGAATTGCACTCACACTAGCACCCACATCACATAAGCCATGATAACAATGATCTCCTATTTTAACAGAAACAACAGGCATGCCAACAATAGGTCTATGTTTAGCTTTAGTATCAGGTCTAGCAATTCTAACAGCTTCATCACAGAAATAAATAACATTCCCATCAATATTATCCACCAAGAGATCTTTGACCATAGCAATACTAGGTTCAACTTTAATTTGTTCAGGGGGTGTAGGTGTTCTAGTATAAGTCATACAAACCACAGCTGAAGCTTTAGCTTGAACCTTTATCCTAATAGGAAAAGGTGGTTTCTTAATATAAGCAGTAGGAACAATAGGATCAACATTATAAGTAATAGTTTCTTCTTCAGCTCTAATAGGTTCAACTACTTTTACTTCAATCGGAGGATAATATTTGAACCACTTCTCCTTGGGGAGATCGACATGAGTAGAAAATGATTCACAGAAAGAAGCTACTATCTCAAAGTCAAGTCCATATTAGTGCTAAATTCATGAAAAGCATCGATGTCCATGAAAGATTTAACACAATCAAACTTAAGGTTTATACCTGGCTCGTTACCTTCGTCGAGTTCCCAATCTTCAGAGTTGCATTTAAATCTTTCCACCAAATCCCGTTTTAATTCAATAGTATTCTTCATAAAAGAACCAGTACAAGAAGTATCGAGCATGGATTGATCATTACGAGAAAGTCAAGAATAAAAATTCTGAATAATAATTTCTCTTGAGAGCTCATGATTGGTGCATGAATATAACATTGACTTAAGCCTCCCCCAAGCTTGATCAATACTTTCTTCTTCACGGGGCTAAAAATTATATATATGATTCCAATTGCGATGAACCAGAAGCATAGGATAAAACTTCTGATGAATTCCAATTTCAGTCGGTTGTAGTTCCAAGATCCCATATCATCACATAGCCTATACCATGCCAATGCCTTTACCTTCAATGATAAAGGGAAGACCTTCTTCTTGACATCATCCTCAAGCAAACCTTAAAGCTTAAATAATCCACAAACTTCATCCACATAGATTAGATGCATATCTGGATGTAATATTGCATCTCCTGCATAAGGATTAGCCAGCAGTTTCTCTATCATACCCGAAGGAATTTCATAATAAATGTTTTCAGTAGGCTCAGTAGGTTGAGGAGCAACTCTTTGCTCTACCGGTCGAGGTGAAGATACCCTGAACAAGCCCATCAAATGATTATTTTCCATAATAACAAGTGATAGTAAATTTCATCACGTAATATAAATGTTTCCTTACCAAATTCCACTCACCAAAGGCGCTTCACTCCCCGGCAAAGGCGCCAGAAAAGAGTCTTGAGACCCAAAGTTATAGGGATCTATCATAGTCCTTTTGATAAGTAAGAGTGTCTAACCCACGGAGGAGCAGAAGGAAATGACAAGCGGTTTTCAGCAAGGTATTCTCTGCAAGCACTGAAATTATCGATAACAGATAGTTGTATGATAAGATAATTACTAATGAGTAACAAGTAAAAAAAGTAATTAAGGTGGAGCAAGGTGGCTCAATCCTTTTTTAGCAAAGAAAAAGCCTGGACAAACTCTTATATAAAGCAAAGTGCTCCCGAGGACACATGGGAATTATTGTCAAGTTAGTTTTTATCATGCTCATATGATTCGCGTTCGTTACTTTGATAATTCGATATGTGGGTGGACCAGTGCTTGGGTGCTATCCTTACTTGGATGAGCCTCCCACTTATGATTAACCACTCTCGCAAGCATCCGCAACTACGAAAGAAGAATTAAGATAAATCTAACCATAGCATGAAAAATATGGATCCAAATCAGCCCCTTACGAAGCAACGCATAAACTAGGGTTTAAGCTTCTGTCACTCTAGCAACCCATCATCTACTTATTACTTCCCAATTCCTTACCCTAGGCCCAAACAATGTTGAAGTGTCATGTAGTCGATGTTCACATAACACCACTAGAGGAGAGACAACATACATCTCATCAAAATATCAAACGAATACCAAATTCACATGATTACTTATAACAAGACTTCTCCCCATGTCCTCAGGAACAAACGTAACTACTCACAAAGCATATTCATGTTCATAATAAGAGGGGTATTAAATAGCATTAAGGATATGAACATATGATCTTCCATCGAGTAAACCAACTAGCATCAACTACAAGGAGTAATCAACACTACTAGCAACCCACAGGTACCAATCTGAGGTTTTGAGACAAAGATCGGATACAATAGATGAACTAGGGTTTGAGAGGACATGGTGCTGGTGAAGATGTTGATGGATATTGAACCCCTCTCGATGAGAGGATCGTTGGTCATGACGACGACGATGATTTCCCCCTCCGGGAGGGAAGTTTCCCCGGCAGAACAGCTCCGCCGGCGCCCTAGATTGCTTCTGCCCAGGTTCCGCCTCGAGACGGCAGCGCTTCATCCCGAAAGCTTCCTTCTGATTTTTTACAGGTCAAAACCCTCCATATAGCAGAAGATGGGCACCGGGGGCCTGCCAGGTGGCCCACAAGCCACAGGCGTGCCCCCAGGGGGGTAGGGCACGCCCCCAGGTTTGTCTCCTCCTGGTGTGTCTCCTCTGGTATTTTCTATGCCCAATATTTTTTATATATTCCAAAATAATTCTCCGTAAATTTTTAGGACTTTTGGAGTTGTGCAGAATAGGTCTCTCTGTGTAACATCCCAAATTTCCTATTTGGAATGTTTTACAATTATAGCTAAGCATGTATGCATTCTGTTTGAATTTGAGTGCCATTTGAAGTTTCAGAGGATTTTGAGTTTTGGAATTTGAATTCAAAACTTTGGCAAGTGGGAATCATTTCAAAAACTATGCCTGATAAATACTTGAGCAAGAGTATGAGAGGAGTAAACATGACACTCCAAAAATATCAGAGGAAAACAATGCCAAAAGTTTTGAATTCAAACTTGAGTTTATTTGAAATTTGGAAAAATGATTTTTATAAACTTTGGATTTTGCCTCGAAAATGTTCAAATGATAGGAATATTCCCTGATCATTTTGATATATATATGTCTCATATAAATATTTATATTTCTCTCTGTTTTATTTTTCAAAAAATTAAAAAAAACCCCTGGCGCCGGCCAGCTAACTGCCCAACCAACAGCCCAGCGGCCCACCGACCGGCCAGCCAGCGCGCCACCAAAGCGGCCCACCCCGCGCCAAATGACGGCCCAGCTGCGCGCCAGCGCCTAGCCCAGCGCGAATCGGCTTGGCTCGGTCAACCGACCGAGCGCCCGCTCCCGCCGTCGGTGACAGGTGGACCCCACCTCCTTCAACCCCGCCCACGCCACCTCGCCAAGCCGCCATCACGGATCCCGGGATCCGGATTCGATCCGCCCCGATTGCCCCTCGTCCAAGCAGTACCCCGCCCTATAAACCCCTCCCCGCACCCCATTCCCCCCTCGCCCCTCACGGACCCTCTCCTCCTCCTCACGCGCTTCGCCGAGACCCGAGACCCGCCGCCGCCGCCATTTTCCTCGTCGCCGTCGCCCTAGCCCTCCCCGAGCTCGCCGGACTCCACCAGACCACCCCCCACGCCGCGCCGCACCCACCGGAGCACTCCGCCGACCTCCCCGACCACCGGAGACGTTGACGCACTCGCCGCCCGAGCCGCCGCCGTCGCCGAAGTCCGGTACGTCGCCGGAGCTTCTCTCCCCCGTCCGATCTGTCTCGACGGCTAGGATTAGAACCCCCGAAGGGGTACGGTCTTTTAAATAAGACCGGGTTTTTACCCCGGTTCGTTCCGGTTTAGTTAAGTTAGGGTTTTATTTTTAGTTCGGCCCGATTCGTTTAACCTAGGGCCGTTTTAGTTATATTACGCACAGTGCGTTAGTTAGGCCCATTTAGCCGTTTTTTCTTTATTTTCGTTTTTCTGTTTTAACAGAATAGTTTCAGATTTGAAAAATTCATATCTTTTATTCTACTTAATATTTTTAGGTGATTCTTTTTTTGTTGGTTTGAAAATTTCTTATAGTTTCTGTAGAAAATATAATTAGCTATGTTAAAATTATTTAGAATAGCTTTATTTTAGTTTTAGACAGAATAGTAAATCTGTTATAAAATGAGTTAGGAAAATTATTTTATATGATTCTTTTGTCCCAACTTTGTTTTGACATTGCCTAACCGTAGGAATTAATTTGGGCATTTTAGGATTAATAAAAAATAGTCTTAATCAGAATCTTGTTATTCTTAATTAATTAACTAGCTACTGTTTTCCTATTATTTTAATTAGTAAATAAATTTATTTTTAACATGTGATTGATTATTCTAGGTTAGGTTCTGTCACTTTATAGCATGAAACTTTATTTATAATAAATAAAACTTTTATTTTATTTTTCTTAATAGAAATTGAATTAGGCCTAATAGGAGTTTCATAATAGCTTTTAAATTGATTCTTTTTGCTCCTAGTTGATTAATGCATTCTTTTCTGTTAAGTTAATAAAAACTCATGCTTAGGTTATGTTAAGAATTTTTTTTTATATAAAAATATTTTTAGTTGTTGCTTGAGGTAGGAAAACTTTGAGTTGGATTTCTTCGAGTTTTCTTTTGGGTTTTGATTCGTTTGCTTTGGTGTGTTATGTTAATATGCTATTGTGTTAAGTGATTATATGCTATATGCTTATTGTGATTATTGTTTGTCTCGGTAGAGTTTCCGGAGTGCCAAGCTTGCTACTACGAGTCCTTAGCTTACGAAGATCGTCAGCAAGGCAAGTCATTGATCATACTTTTCAATACCTATGATTTTTATTGCATTAGAACTATACCTCCCCCACCATACATGCAGTAGGAAATTTTGAAGTTATAATCTTGAGTAGTATCATGTGGTAGGATGAACCAATTCCCCTTGTTACCATGACCCGGGACGTAGTAGTTAATTTTGCTATGCTCGTAGACGGGATTGGTTGAGTGAATTCATAAGCAAGATGTGAGAGTCAAGATGATGACAACCCCATGAACTTCAATGATCAAGATGGACTTCAAATTCACTCTTCGGGTGGAGGATTTGTTGACGGGCACCTGGAGAACCCAAAGGTTGGCGGGATGCATGGAGAAGTGCCATGACATCTTGCGGAAAGCTTCACCCAGCCACGAAGAGACGGATGGATGCCCCATTGACCGAAGCTTACTGTGCAGCCGCAAGCCATTATGGGCTCGGCTGGGTCAACCCTAGTTGTGACGCTGGCTGGACGGTACTACGAGATGTAGAAGAACGGTAGGATTGATGGGTACCGCAGTAGCTGAAGAACTCTTTGGAAGACCTGTTTCATTAGTCCGCCTTCAAACACCATGAAGTGCGAAGACTTAAAAGGAGGGAATGATTCTTGCGGGTAAAGTCATAAACCTCTGCAGAGTTAAAGATCTAATCGATTAGCCGTGTCCCCGGTTACGGACAATTTGAGCCTCTGGAACTTGGAAGTATTCGGAAAGCTCAACACTAAAATTAATAAATTAATTTGAGGGGGTTATGACTTAATAATTTGGGAATGAGACATTGGTTGGCGGAACCATCTCAATAACTACCAACAATTTGTAGTAATTTGCAAGCAAGTCCACTGTAGTAGGGAAAAATTTGCTTTTCGCAAAATGATGAAACTTAGAGCCCCACAGCCAGAAATGCATATAGTGTAGAATTTTATTATTGTTATTCTCTTCATGACTTGCCAGCTTATTCAAAAAGCTGACCTACACGGCTGCAACGTCTTATGTTGCAGAGGTTTATTCCGATCAGGAGTGAGGCTACGCTCCGCGCTTGGCGATTGCCCTTTGGAGTCGGATGGACTCGCTATTCTTCTACGCTTCCGCAGCTTTAGTAGTTTATTTCTCATGAGTTGGCCTTTGGCCGAATTTATTCTATTGTAATAAAAACTCTATATGAGAATCGTGTAATAAATTCAGGTGTGATTGAACTTTGATTATTTCATCGATGTACTGTGAGTACCAGCATGATCTTGGGATGGTACAGACACAGAGACTTGACCGATTTTGGGTCAGGTCGCTACACTCTGATTTGCTCCTTTCCGGTCCAGAATTCCAGATGCCGACATTCTCCCTCTTTGTGTAAACATTGTAAAATAAGAGAGAAAAGGCATAAGTATTGTACCATAATGTGTAATAACAACCCATAACATAGTAAATATCAATATAAAAGCATGATGCAAAATGGACGTATCATGTAGCATATGTGACCTTGTCACCGTCAGCCACATTCGCGGAACGCAGCTTATGAGTGATGCTACAAAGCCAGTCATCTACATCGAGTGGCTCAATGGAATGATGGAAGGTGGGTGGATACAAACCGATGAAGTCATGGATGGTCGCTGACTCTTGGCACTGATGTGCGGTGTTCTCCTCGATACGTGCTAACAAGCGGTTAGAATCACACTTGTTCATCTCAATCTCTAACATAAACTCTGCCAACGAAGGCTGGTTGGGAGGATCCTCATCCCTACCACCTCCATGGTTCTGGCTATGAGCAACGGAACTTCGGCTAACTGGCAACATCCTGAAGAATGAAACCAAGGGAAAACAAGGATGGATTCAGCATCAACATAAGGATGTAAAATGTAGCACAAGGAAATTACTATCTCTCGAACTCCTAGGACAATTTCGGCAGCATAACGGTAGTAAAATGCTCAAAATGAGACATCCTGCAAAGGATGGGGTAGTACAACAACTCAACATCATCACTCAAGGTTCTGAGATAGTATTAATCATACCTCACCGGAAGTACTTGAAAACTAGAATATGACTCTGATCAACCAATCATGTGAGTCTACGGAGTAGTAACTCATGATCCTAATAGACAGAAGAGAAAGCCTAGTTCCTTAACCCCGTAGGAAAGATAGGATGACTCAGAACAGAAGGACATAAGGTATAAGGAGTAAAAGAGCCTTATGTTGCCTCCCACAATCAATTCCCTTATATAACGAAAGAATTTCTAGACTCAACTTCGACCAGTTTGGCTTGGTAATCCTATAGGCAGTCAGGCTCTGATACCAAAGTTGTCAGGACCCCGATCCTAAGTCACACCAGTCTAGCATGTAACACATCATATTACTTTGCGGCCTCACGAACGGTATTCCCATGGCTGCAGCCTTACCTTGGCCGGGGCCGTTTGCACCTTTTGGCTCACGTATATGATTGTGTCACAAGCATCCATATGACAGAGAACCCCGGCCGACAAGACTAGTCATAAACCCAAGGTGGCACAAACTTAGAGGGCCAAACATACGTAACCCGATAATGAACGTGTCGGTCATCGACGTATGAACTCAAGTCGTAGAAAGCTACAAGGACTTAAAGGAACAACAGGAGACATTTCCCCGAAGGGATAGACACAGGAACAAAGAAGGATACATGCCGGCCAACCCAAGTGTTCCGCAGCAGTATCGAACTACCATGGCTCAGTGGAAGCACTAGGAGACATTTCCCCATAAGGAAGGCTACCAAGAACAAATAACTAGGTGTCGGATCCCACACATAGCAATACACATTACACGTACGCATAACATGCAAGTATGTGTTGTACAACATGGCATCACAAGATAACTCAATAACTCATACATAGATAAAGGCTCAGAAGATCCAACATAACATTATATTACAAACAGGGGTCACATGACCCATCATACAAAGCATAAAAGCAACGGAAGCATAACATGTCTAAGTACAGACCACTACAAATGAAAAAGGTTGAGAAGCCTGACTATCTAAAGGACCCTCCAAAGGGTACAAGGTCGTCGTTGAGGTAACAAGCTACTCGTCGAAGTCCATGCAGAACTACTAGTGAGATCGAGGTCTCCTATGCAAAACATAAATTAAGCAAACGTGAGTACAAAGGTACTCAGCAAGACTTACATCAGATCCTATCATACATGCATTAGTATCAAGAAGGCAATGTGGGGTTGGCTGCAGCAAGCCAGCTTTGACTCAGTGGCTAACTTGCTCTATGATTACGAGTAATTTCTTTGAGGTGAGAAAGCGCACACGAGTCCACTAAACACCATAGCAATATAGTACTATGGATTCTTTCCCATCTCCATACGAAAAGGCCATCCATAGCACTCACACTTCTCTTGAGCATTTTAGAGTATCCACTTCAAGTTGTCTATGTACCATATAAGTCTCCAAGTAGTCCATAACCGAGGACGCGACTATTCCAATAGATCATGTTAACCCTGCAAGGGTGTACTTCTTCACACACACCCTCGCCACTTACCGCCAAGTACACGTCATGTATCTCGGCAACCTTCAAGCAGAGGCCTGGCAAGGATGTCGGACACGACCTGACTAACCACACAAGACTCTAATCCAGGTTTATCACCTATTTGAGGATGTAACCGCAAGGGAAGTCCGGATGAGGTTTCTATCATGGCCTCAAATGATATGTGCAGGGTTCCCGAGCCCACCACCCGGGTGCCACTCGGTACACCAGGCCATGGTGCCTAGTCTGTCCCAAGTCCACCCCGTCAGGTGCCACCTGGTAGAAAAATAGCACTACCTACAAACACCAGAAACTAGTTGCAACTCCTAGACAGAGATCAAGTCGGTTAATAAGTCGAAAGGGTTCGAGTTACCGGAACCCAATGTGTGGTAGTAGCTAGTCTTGGAAAACATACAAAGAACTCATTTCTTAAGGACTATACCAGTGAGACAAACCACCATGTACTCCTACATGGCCTCTCACCGCTACGTTTACCAAATCATGTTCACACACTTAACCCTCAACATTAGAACATGACATAACATTCCAACTCATTCCCAATGAATCAGACCTGACACAACTCTAAGCGATAGCAGGCATGGCATGGTAGGAAAACATCATGGCTCAATCAACTCCTACACATGCTATGGGTTTCAACTATTTACTCTGGCAAAGACAGGTCATGCAGAGGAATGGGTTCAACTACCGCAACATAAAGTAGCGGTTGAATTGTTGTTGTCCTAATGCAATAAAAGAGAGCATCTGTCACATCCCAGATAGACCATGCATTAGGGTGTGCATCATGTTTAAATTTCATCTGAATTTGAAATGGGGAAAGCAGGAAACCCCAGAACACCCCCCCCTTAAAATAACTAGGGTTTACTAAAATTTAATTCAATGAATCCGAAATGCCCTTCAAAATGCTCATCCTCTTTGTTTGGGTTTAAGATCCATGTCAAAGAAGGTGGGACATTTTCTAGGTCACCAAGGGTTCTAAATTTAATTCACAAATTTCTGAAATGGGCATTTTAAATTATGGAAAATATTTTAAGTGTTCAAAATTGTTAAACTAAAATGTTTCATGTTGAGAATATTCCAACTAGTGACCAGGAGCATTTTGGTAATTTTGAAAAGGTTTTGGTATTTTAAAAACCCTAAACAGAATGGCAGAAAATAGAAAAAGATAAAAAATGGAAAACCCTTACATGACTGCCCACTGCCCACCCCAGCCCAAAGAGCATGGCCAACAGCTGCTTGGCTCGACGCCAGTAGCTGGCTGCCCGGCAGCGTCTTGGCGAGGGCGCGCCACGCAGCTGGCCGCCGCCTGCTTCGCCCTCGCCGCCTCGCCGACCGGGGCGACCCACGTCGTCCCCCCAACCCCCTGACACCTCACTTCCCCCCTGCCTCTCTCTCGCTCGCTCTCGACTGGCCGACGCCATCGCCGACACGCCACCGTCGCCGCCGTGCTCCCGCCGTCCCGCGCCTCACCGCCATGTCCGCCGCTCCGCCGCACCCAGCTACCCCTAGCCAGCTAGTCCCCTCGCTCCAAGACCCCGAGGCCACTACTCCGACCTCGACCGAGTCCAAGGTCAGCGGAGATCCCCATCGCCGCCGCCCGCATCAGTCCGCCCCGACCCCGACGAAGCTTCCCGCAGGTTCACCGTGAACCTAGCTACCTCTCTATCCTCTCCGTTCTCTCCTTCTTGCACCACAGCGAGCACCGACGATCGCTGAACCCACCACCCGCAGCGCTCGTCGCCGACGAGCCTCCGGTCACCTATTGGCCGCACCACTATGCCCATCACACTCACCCTCTCCAACGAGTCTAACCACGACTCCCCGCGCCTCGCCGAGGCCGCTAACCCCTAACCCGTCGGTGGCCGAGCCTCGGTCGCCGCCCGACTCGTCGCCGGCGCCCACTCCGGCCACCCCTAACCCAACCGACCCCACCAAACACCGCGGCTCACCTCTAGCTACCGTGAGGTGCTCCCAGCTCCATTTGGAGCCGGAACGTGCAAAGCACTTGCTCACCAGCGCTGTCTGCCTCGCCAAGGCTAGACGCCGTGAGTTGACCTCACCAGGGCCTGTTGACCCTCGGGTCAATGGCAGTGGACCCCTCCACTAATCTAATTAGGATTAGTTTTAATTAAAACTAATTAGTTAAACTAACTCGACATGCGGGTCCCACTGGTCAGTTTGACCTGGACGACCCGTTGACCCTCGACGTCATGTTGACCTCATCTTGACGATTAATTCAAATTCTGGAATTATTTTATATAATAAAATCCAGAATATAATTCAAATTTCAAATGCTTATAACTTTTATCCATAACTCCAAATGCAAAGATTTATATATGAAAATTTATCGAAAAATACACTCTATCCATTGGTACAGGTTTCATGCATGTTAAAACAAGTTAACTATGCTGAATAACCAGATTAAGATTTTGCACCATTAGGACTAACTCACATGATCTACCATTTGAACCTTTGGTTCAAATGAGATCATCCTATCCTTCAACTTGCATTAGGCCAACACACATTCATCTTGCCATGTCATAGCATGCATCATATTGTTGCATATTGGTTGTATGTTTATTTTGGTGTGTTTTCATGATAGGTTCTGCCTCAAGATAACCTCGATAACCCATCTCAAGGGCAGTCCTCTACCCCAGTTCCATCGGGCAAGCAATTCATTGAACATTCGATACAAACCCATGTTCTCGCTTCGCTCTCATTTTACTGCATTAAGACAACGCGATTCAACTGTTGTGTGCTGCGGTAGTTGAACCCACTTCCTTTGCATGACTGTCATTGCCACAAGAATTAGATGAAACCCACTAGTATGTGTAGGAGTTGATTGAGCCATGTTTGTGATTCCTACCATGCTATGCTTGCTATGCTTAGAGTTGTGTCAGGTCTGGCTCATCGGGATGATGAACTGGAGTGAAAGGTTGTGTTGGTTCGAGAGTGTAAGTGTTGAACACGATTTGGTAAAGGTATCGATGAGAGGCCATGTAGGAGTACATGGTGGGTTGTTTCATTGAGGCCGAACTTAAGAACTGAGATCTGTGTTTGTGATCCATGAACCAGCTACTACCACACATTGGGATCCTTAATTGACCCTCTCGGCTTCTTAACCACCCCTGTTCATAGTCCGGGAGTTGCAAGTAGTTTCTGGTGTTTGTAGCATGCTGGGGGCCGCACGCAACGCTGACCTTAGGGGTGGGTTGTGTTGCGGTAGGCACCGTGGCCCGGTGTACCGAGTGCCCGTTTGGTATCTCGGGAACCCTGCACACATCGTTCGGGGCTGTATGGGAAACCTCGGCCGGACTCCTTGCGGATGGAACCCGAATAGGCGATAACCTGGACTAGGGACTTGAGTGTTTAGGTAGGCTGTGGCCGACACCCACGTTGGGCTTCCGCTTGAAGGTTGCCGAGTACATGTCGTGTAAACGATTTATAAGTGGTGAGAGCGTGTGAAGAAGTATACCCTGCAGGTTAATTATGATCTATTCAATAGCCGTGTCCACGGAGAAGGACTTCGGGTTACCTATATCAGTTCATAGACAAGTAAATGGATACTACTAAAAGCCTCAAGATAAGTGTGAGTATCGTGGATGGCCCTCTCGGGGATGACGAGAGAGGATCCACGATGGAGTATTGTGATGGTGAATAGTGGACTCGTGTACGACAAATGCTTTATAAAGTGTGTCACGTAGGATAGCTTAGCCAAGAGTCAAAGCTGGCTTGCTGCATTTAACTCCACTACCTTCTTTGAGAATGTGCATGTATGATAGGATTCTGTGGTAAGACTTGCTGAGTACTTTTGTACTCATGTTTGCTTAATCAATATTTTTCAGAGGACTATACCACCCCCTCCGACGGATTCTATGTAGATGTTGACTTCGACGAGTAAGCTAGCCACCCAGGTGGCGATCTAAGACTTGTGAAGGGCCATGTAGATAGAAAGGCTCCAACAAGCTTTCTTTCTTTCTAGAGTCTGTACTCAGACTACTTTGCTTCCGCTTGTGCTTGTATGATTGTATGACTTGAGTGTTGGGTCATGTGACCCCTACCTGTATGACTATGTTATGTATGGCTCCTCGAGCCTCTTAAATAAAGTACTTGAGTTGTAGAGTTTTGTTGTGATGCCTTGTTGTATTTACTCATATCGGGCATATTATGTGTATGATTGAAATGCTTGGTATGAGTGGGATCCGACAATCTAGTTGTTTATCCTTGGCAGCCTCTCATATGGGGAAATGTAAGTCTTGTGCTTCGAGCGATAGTAGTCCGCTACAGCCCGGTTCACGAGTCCTGCTAGCCCAAAGACTACTGCTTGGACGCTTGATCGGCCGGCATGTGATTCATTTCGTTCCTATGTCTCCCTTCGGGAAATGTCACGCGGTGATACTTGAGTCCTGCCTAGCCTGCTACAGCCGGGATACCGGAGTCCTCATAGCCCAAAGCTACAGCCCAAGTTCATACGTTGATGACCGACATGCTCAAGTGTTTCATGTATGCCTGTCCCCATAGGTTAGTGCCGCTTTGGGTTCACGACTAGCCATGTCGGCCCGGTTCTTTGTCATGTGGATGCTAGCGACACTATCATATACGTGAGCCAAAAGACGCAAACGGTCCCGGCCATGGTAAGGCGACACCGTGGAATACCGTGCGTGAGGCCGCAAAGTGATATGAGGTGTTACCAGCTAGGTCGATGTGACTTGAATCGGGTCCCGACAGCGTTGGCATCGAGCGGGGCTGCTGTGGGTCCGCTAAGCCAAACTGGTCAAGTTGAGTCTAGAAATGCTTTAGTTATATGTAGGGAATTGATTGTGGGAGGAACGTAAGGCTCTTTTACTCCCTTACCTTATGCCCTCGATCTGAGTCATCCTCTTCTCATTCAACGTGGGTTTAGGACTAGGCCCTCTTTCTCTATCAGTTCACGTGTTACTATCCGTAGTACCTTGTAGGATTGTTGGTTACATCCTCGCCTCGGTGCTACTAAATTTTAGTGTGCTATTACTTGAACCGTAACCTTGATATGATGTTGTTGAGTGGTTTTGCAAATCTGATTTTGAATGTCTCAAATTTGATTTGAGCATTTACAGATGTTATGCTGCCCGATTTTCCTAGGAATTCTAATGCCTTTGCATTATGGCTGTGCTTTCAGATGGCCACCGCTCCCGAACCAAGTGGTTCGCCGACTCGCTGCATCGATGTGTGCGGTCACACGGCCATGTTGGTTAGGGTGATGATTGAGGCTGGTTATCGATGGTATCCTGAGTATACCGTCGAGGAGCAGTTCAGGGATTTCAATCAAAGCCAATACCTATGCACGGTCCGGATTTATCCATCCTACCCCGGAGCTACCGAGCCACTTCACTGTTCCTACGGGCTCGGAATCACTATTGGAATGTCTGTACAAGATGCAGCCTACTCCATGATGACTATCATTCGAGCCAGGACTGCTTTGCTGAGCAACACTGACTTCCGCTATATGCCAGCATCCCTTCCCGGGGCGCATGGCTACCTTCAGGGCTTGTACAGTGATGCATCCCATGAGGACTCACTCCTCCGTACCACTACTGAGTTGCTGGAGGACAAGGACCGTGAGAACCGGGCCTTGCGTATGGAGCTGTATAATGCCCGTTCCGACCACTGGGCTACTCTGACTAGGTTTGCACCGCCGTGCAAGCGGATGTATGGACATGAGAGATCTGTACTGTGCAAGGGCGAGTCTGCCGGACTTCATGGAGTGGCGTGAGGTTGGAGGCATCACTCCTCCTCGTGGGCCTCTTCTGCCACCCTTTGTGGGTCCACGGCCACATCCGAGTCCTTATGGTCCACAGGCCCCACAGGATTGTCTGTTTCCGGACGATCATGTTCCACTTCCAGGTCTGGGTGGTGACTTCTACGAGAACTACTATGGAGCTGCCTGAGATAGTAGTAGTATTGCTAGTATGATACTAGTTGTGTTTCCACCGTCCTGCGTGACTCGTGGAATACGACTTAGTGTGTATCATTCCGGAAGTGTAGAAAAATAATGTATAGAAGTTGGAATGCTTCCGATGAGATGTAACGCCTTTCCTTATAGTTGTACTCCGTCAGGCTTGTACTAAACTATGAATGGTGTGTATGACCGTTGGTATATATATATATGGCAGTTTATATTACCATGTCATACGAATAAACATCTTTGCATTCCATACTGTCCATTACCTCCCGCACTTCCTTGTTAAATTCTGCCATCCTGGTTTAAACTTTTGTTTTGTCTCCCGGGATGGTCAACACTGAATTCTCCTGCTGTTCCAGAGCAGGAGAGGCCATGCAGCCGAAATGTGAATCTGCCGCAACCGCCATCTTTGGCTGAGGTGATCTTTGAAGCGAACGCAATAAGCGCGAAACTAACCGCTTATTGGAGCGCATTGAACAAAACACAGCCCGCCAGCCAAGAAACGATGGGGTGTCACTCAATGACTTCGTCAAGCTATATCCTCCAAAATTCAAATGCTCCGTCGAGCCACTCGGCGCCGATGATTAGCTCCGCAGATATCCATCACAAGCTGCGTTCCGCCATCGTGTCTAAGGCTGACAAAGTTACCTTTGCCGCCTATCATCCGGAAGGCCCCGCCGACTACGGGGAAAACTATGAGGCTATCGTCCGGCTGGACAAGTTACAACTTGGGATGAATTGAGTGCCGCCTCATGAGCACCATATTCCGTAGGACTTATGGACCGCAAACGTGAGGAATTCTGCAGTTTCACCCAAGGCCGGTGAACGTGGATGCCTACACCGTGAATTCGGAGGTTAGCACGTTATGCTCCCAAGAAGTTTCTACCGATGCTAAGAAGCAGGCGAGGTTCCGTAAGGGACTTAGCCCTGAGCTACGCCGAGATCTCCGTCTGCATGAATGCACCTCTTTCTCAAAGCTAGTCAATAAGGCTATCAGCGCCGAGACTGGGCAGACTGATTTCGAGGCCTCACGCAAGCACATCCGTGATTCTGGATCATCATCCGGCTCTGGTTCCCAGAAGCGCCGGGTTTGGGTTCCTAATACGGCTCTACCACCCAGGTACACCCCGAGGCCATCCTTCGAGGCGCCTCGCCCCAACCAGCCGTATTTTCCACCCAAGACATATGGAGGTCCAACTGCTAATGTGGCCCCACGGCCAAATGTGATCACTTGCTTCAAATGTGGAGAGACGGGCCACTATATTAGAGAGTGTCCCAGAACAACCCCAATCAAGCCGAAAGTCTGTTGGCGCGGCAAGCCGGCAGAAAGGTTCCCTATGCCAAGCCGCTTGCCACCGCTCGTGGCCATGTCAACTATGTCTCTGTTGAAGAAACCTATGAGGATCCCAACGTCGCCCTCGATGCGCTTCTTGTTAATTGCCATCCGCAACTCGTTCTTTGATATTGGAGCATCTCATTCATTTATTTCTGAGAGCTATGCTCGATTGCACAACACCACATTCTGCGACATGCCTACCTCCATGGAAATTCAAACTCCTGGTTCTAGATGGCAAACCTCTAGAATAAGTCATGGGAATGAAATTCTTGTCGACAGACTAGTCTTTCTCGCATCTCTAATAGCTCTCAAGTCCTCGGACATAAACATCATCTTGGGTATGGACCGGATGTCAGCCCATTATGCCAAGATTGATTGCTCGACTAGAACCGCTCAACTTACCCATCCTTCGGGCAAAACAAAGGATGTTTTAACCCGAGTGTCTAAGCGCCGACTTTACTCCTTAAATGCCAACCCTCTTCCGGATCTCAAGATATTCCGGTAGTCCGTGATTTCCGGATGTCTTTCGGAAGAACTGCCAGTGTTCCACCGACAGGATGTCGAGTTCGTGATAGATCTTATTCCCGGAACCGTCCCAATCTCTAGAAGACCTTATAAGATGGCACCCCTAGAACTAGCGGAACTTAAGAAACAACTCGATGAGTCCTTGCAAAAGGGTTTCATCCGTCCTAGTTCATCTCCATGGGCTTGCCCCGTCCTCTTCGTCAAGAAGAAGGATGGTACGGATCGGATGGTTGTAGATTACCGACCTGTCAATTTGGTCACTATCAAGAACAAGTATCCGCTCCCCAGGATCAACGACCTGTATGATCAGCTCGCTGGATCCTCAGTCTTTTCCAAGATGGATTTGAGGTTGGGCTACCATCAAATCAAAATCAGGAACGGGGACATACCCAAAACGGCCTTTGTCACTCGTTATGGCCAATACGAGTACACCGTCATGTCCTTCGGATTAACCAATGCCCCAGCCACTTTCTCTCGGTTAATGAACTCAATCTTCATGGAGTACTTGGATAAATTCGTCGTGGTATACCTCGATGATATACTCATCTACTCCAAGAATGATGAAGAACATGCCGAACATCTAAGGCTAGTATTGATGAAACTTCGAGAGCACCGCCTTTATGCCAAATTCTCTAAATGTGAATTCTGGTTGCGTATGACCTATCTAGGACATGTAATCTCTGGTAAGGGTATTGCTGTCAATCCCGAAGCGAGTTCAAGCCGTCCTTGATCGGACTCCACCTGAATCGGTCAAGCAAGTTCGAGTTTCCTCGGTTTAGCGAGCTATTGCCGCCGCTTAAATCGAGAATTTCTCTAAAGTTGCTAAACCTCTAACCGAACTCCTCAAGAAAGATAAGAAGTTCGAGTGGGCGCCACAATGTGAGATCAGCTTTCAGAACTGAAAAGACGCTCGACATCTGCTCCGTATTTATACCACCAGATTTTTCAAAGGACTTTATTATCTATTACGGCGCCTCGCGACAAGGACTAGGTTGCATACTCATGCAAGATCGTCATGTGATTGCCTCGCATCTCGACGATTCGTCCCACATGAGGATAACTATCCCACACGATCTAGAGCTTGCAGCGATGGTTCATGCACTTAAAACCTGGCGACATTACCTTACGGGTAATCGTTGCGAAATCTACACAGATCACCAAAGTTTAAAATATATCTTCACCCAACCGGATTTGAATCTCAGGCAAAGACGTTGGGTCGAGTTGATTACAGATTTCGACTTAGGAATATCCTACACCCTGTGCAAAGCCAATGTCATGGCTGACGACTAAGTCGCAAATCTTCTCAGAACAATTTGATGTTACAACAAGGTCAACCAATTCTCCACGAGGAATTTCGTAAGCTTAATCTTCACATTGTTCCTCGAGGATTTCTTTCCACCACGGTGGCGAAACCTGACCTCACGGATCGAATCATAGCTGCTCAGGCGATGATAGAGGATATCTCGGATCAAGGAGAACATTGCTAGCGGAGCTGCTAAATGTTTCTCCGTAGATGAACGAGGTGTTGTCTTCTTGAAAACCGCTTAGTGGTTCCCAAGAAACAACAGCTACTGACAATTGATCCTTAAAGAAGCTCATGACTCTCCTCTCACCATTCATCCCGGTAGTACTAAAATGTATCAAGATCTCGCCAGAGGTTTTGGTGGACTAGGATGAAGAGAGAAATCGCTCAATACATTGCTAATCGCGACGTTTGCCGTCGAGTTAAAGCGAGCACCAACGGCCTCTTGGTACCCTTCAACCTTTGGAAATTCCTGAATGGAAATGGGATAAAATCGGTATGGATTTCATTACCGGATTTCCCAGGACCAAGAGAGGGAATAACGCTATCTTCGTCGTTGTTGATCGTCTTTCCAAAGTAGCCCACTTCCTACCTGTTCGTGAGAGTATAACCGCTAGCCAGCTAGCTGAGTTGTACATCTCCCGAATAGTGTCTCTTCATGGTGTTCCATCAGAAATTAACTCCGACCGCGGGAGTCTCTTCACCTCTCGATTTTGGGAAAGTTTCCAAAACGCTATGGGAACTCGTCTCTCCTTTAGCACCGCTTTCCATCCCCAATCAAGTGGTCAAGTAGAACGAGTCAATCAAATCTTAGAGGATATGCTTCGAGCTTCTGTCATCTCTTTCGGCATGAATTGGGAGAAATGCCTTCCATTCGCCGAGTTCGCTTATAACAACAGTTATCAAGCGATCAGGCAAAGCCCTTTCAAGTTCTTTATGGACGAAAATGTGAACGCCTCTTAACGGTCGAAACCGGGAGAGACAACTCTTTGGCCCGGATATGATTCAGAAGCCGAGGAACAGGTTCGCGTTGTTCGGGAGAATTTGAAAACAGCCCAATCTCGTCGAAGAGCCAATATGACCGCAAGCATAAGCCTATGGCTTATGAAATTGGCGAAAGGCTTACCTCCGGTTTCCCCTTTAAAGGAACCCATCGATTCGCATCAAGGGCAAGTTGGCTCCTCGTTACATTGGACCCTTTCGCATTCTTGCCAAACGAGGGGAAGTTGCCTACCAATTGGAACTACCTCCGCATCTTTCCAAGGTCCATGATGTCTTCCACGTTTCCCAACTCAGCGTTGCTTCTCGGATCCTATCCGTGGAGTGGACCACAAACGCTTGATCTCCAAGATAACCTCACCTATCGAGAATATCCCGTTCAGATCCTCGATCAAACCGAGCGTACCACTCGGCGCCGGAATATCAAGTTTCTAAAGGTTCAATGGTCAAACCATTCCGAGCAAGAAGCAACTTGGGAAAGGGAGGATCGTCTTCGACTTGAGTACCCCACCTTTTCACAACAGATTCTAAATCTCGGACGAGATTCTTTTGAGTGGGGTGAGTTGTCACATCCCGATAGACCATGCATTAGGGTGTGCATCATGTTTAAATTTCATCTGAATTTGAAATGGGGAAAGCAGGAAACCCCAGAACACCCCCTTAAAATAACTAGGGTTTACTAAAATTTAATTCAATGAATCCGAAATGCCCTTCAAAATGCTCATCCTCTTTGTTTGGGTTTAAGATCCATGTCAAAGAAGGTGGGACATTTTCTAGGTCACCCAAGGGTTCTAAATTTAATTCACAAATTTCTGAAATGGGCATTTTAAATTATGGAAAATATTTTAAGTGTTCAAAAATTGTTAAACTAAAATGTTTCATGTTGAGAATATTCCAACTAGTGACCAGGAGCATTTTGGTAATTTTTGAAAAGGTTTTGGTATTTTTAAAAACCCTAAACAGAATGGCAGAAAATAGAAAAAGATAAAAAATGGAAAACCCTTACTGTCGCCAAACACTGGCCCACCTGCCGCCCAGCCCAAAGAGCAGCATGGCCAATGAGCTGCTTGGCTCGGCCAGCAGCAGTTGGTGTCGGCCGGCGTCTTGGCGCAGGGCGCGCACGCAGCCGCCGCCGCCTGCCGCCCTCGCCGCCTCGCCGACCCGGGGACGACCCACGCGTCGTCTCCCCGACCCCCCAGACACCTCACTTCCCCCCTGCCTCTCTCTCTCGCTCGCTCTCGACCTGGCCGACGCCATCGCCGACACGCCACCGTCGCCGCCGTGCTCCCCGCCGTCCACGCACCTCACCGCCATGTCTGGCCGCTCCGCCGCACCCAGTTACCCCTAGCCAGCTAGTCCCCCTCGCTCCAAGACCCCCCGAGGCCACTACTCCGACCTCGACCGAGTCCAAGGCCGCCGGAGATCCCCATCGTCGCCGCCGCCGCATCAGTCCGCCCCCGACCCCGACGAAGCTTCCCGCAGGTTCACCGTGAACCTAGCTACCTCTCTATCCTCTCCGTTCTCTCCTTCTTGCACCACAGCGAGCACCCGACGATCGCCTGAACCCACCGCCGCGGCGCTCGTCGCCGACGAGCCTCCGGTCACCTATTGGCCGCACCACTATGCCCATCACACTCACCCTCTCCAACGAGTCTAACCACGCACTCCCGCGCCTCGCCGAGGCCGCTAACCCCTAACCCGTCGGTGGCGAGCCTCGTCGCCGCCCGACTCGTCGCCGGCGCCCACTCCGCCACCCCTAACCCAACCGACCCCACCAAACACCGCTGCTCACCTCTAGCTACCAGAGGTGCTCCCAGCCCATTTGGAGCCCGAACGTGCAAAGCACTTGCTCCGCCGCGTCTGGCCTCGCCAAGCTGCTAGACGCCGTGAGTTGACCTCACCGTGGGCCTGTTGACCCTCCGGTCAATGACAGTGGACCCCTCCACTAATCTAATTAGGATTAGTTTTAATTAAAACTAATTAGTTAAACTAACTCGACATGCGGGTCCCACTGGTCAGTTTGACCTGGACGACCCGTTGACCCTCGACGTCATGTTGACCTCATGGCGACATTAATTCAAATTCTGGAATTATTTTTATATAATAAAATCCAGAATATAATTCAAATTTCAAATGCTTATAACTTTTTATCCATAACTCCAAATGCAAAGATTTATATATGAAAATTTATCAGAAAAATACACTCTATCCATTGGTACAGGTTTCATGCATGTTAAAACAAGTTAACTATGCTGAATAACCAGATTAAGATTTTGCACCATTAGGACTAACTCACATGATCTACCATTTGAACCTTTGGTTCAAATGAGATCATCCCCTGTCCTTCCAACTTGCATTAGGCCAACACACATTCATCTTGCCATGTCATAGCATGCATCATATTGTTGCATATTGGTTGTATGTTTATTTTGGTGTGTTTTCATGATAGGTTCTGCCCCCGAAGATAACCTCGATAACCCATCTGAAGGGCAGTCCTCTACCCCAGTTCCATCAGGCAAGCAATTCATTGAACATTCCGATACAAACCCATGTTCTCGCTTCTGCTCTCATTTTACTGCATTAAGACAACGCGATTCAACTGTTGTGTGCTGCGGTAGTTGAACCCACTTCCTTTGCATGACTGTCATTGCCACAAGAACTAGATGAAACCCACTAGTATGTGTAGGAGTTGATTGAGCCATGTTTGTGATTCCTACCATGCTATGCTTGCTATGCTTAGAGTTGTGTCAGTCCGGCTCATCGGGATGATGAACTGGAGTGAAAGGTTGTGTTGGTTCGAGAGTGTAAGTGTTGAACACGATTTGGTAAAGGTATCGATGAGAGGCCATGTAGGAGTACATGGTGGGTTGTTTCATTGAGGCCGAACTTAAGAACTGAGATCTGTGTTTGTGATCCATGAACCAGCTACTACCACACATTGGGATCCTTAATTGACCCTCTCGGCTTCTTAACCACCCCTGTTCATAGTCCGGAGTTGCAAGTAGTTTCGTGTTTGTAGCATGTTTGGGGCGCACGCAACGCTGACCTTAGGGGTGGGTTGTGTTGCGGTAGGCACCGTGGGTCTGTGTACCGAAAGTGCCCGCTTTGGTATCTCGGGAACCCTGCACACATCGCTCGGGCTGTATGGGAAACCTCGGCGGACTCCTGCGGATGGAACCCGAATAGGCGATAACCTGGACTAGGGACTTGAGTGTTTAGGTAGGCTGTGGCCGACACCCACGCTGGGCTTCCGCTTGAAGGTTGCAGTACATGTCGTGTAAACGATTTATAAGTGGTGAGAGTGTGTGAAGAAGTATACCCTGCAGGTTAATTATGATCTATTGAATAGCCGTGTCCACGGAGAAGGACTTCGGGTTACCTATATCAGTTCATAGACAAGTAAATGGATACTACTAAAAGCCTCAAGATAAGTGTGAGTATCGTGGATGGCCCTCTCGGGGATGACGAGAGAGGATCCACGATGGAGTATTGTGATGGTGAATAGTGGACTGTGTGCGACAAATGCTTTATAAAGTGTGTCACGTGGATAGCTTAGCCAAGAGTCAAAGCTGGCTTGCTGCATTTAACTCCACTACCTTCTTTGAGAATGTGCATGTATGATAGGATTACGTGGTAAGACTTGCTGAGTACTTTTGTACTCATGTTTGCTTAATCAATATTTTTCAGAGGACTATACCACCCTCCGACGGATTCTATGTAGATGTTGACTTGACGAGTAAGCTAGCCACCCGGTGGCGATCTAAGACTTGTGAAGGGCCATGTAGATAGAAAGGCTCCAACAAGCTTTCTTTCTTTCTAGAGTCGTACTCAGACTACTTTGCTTCCGCTTGTGCTTGTATGATTGTATGACTTGAGTGTTGGGTCATGTGACCCCTACCTGTATGACTATGTTATGTATGGCTCCTGAGCCTCTTAAATAAAGTACTTGAGTTGTAGAGTTTTGTTGTGATGCCTTGTTGTATTTACTCATATCGGGCATATTATGTATGATTGAAATGCTTGGTATGAGTGGGATCCGACAATCTAGTTGTTTATCCTTGGCAGCCTCTCATATGGGGAAATGTAAGTCTTGTGCTTCGAGCGATAGTAGTCCGCTACAGCCGGTTCACGAGTCCTGCTAGCCCAAAGACTACTGCTTGGACGCTTGACGGCGGCATGTGATTCATTTCGTTCCTATGTCCATCCTTCGGGAAATGTCACGCGGTGATACTTGGAGTCCTGCCTAGCTCGCTACAGCCGGGATACCGGAGTCCTGTTAGCCAGTGCTACAGCCCAAGTTCATACGTTGATGACCGACATGCTCAAGTGTTTCATGTATGCTGTCCCCATAGGTTAGTGCCGCTTTGGGTTCACGACTAGCCATGTCGGCCCGGGTTCTTTGTCATGTGGATGCTAGCGACACTATCATATACGTGAGCCAAAAGACGCAAACGGTCCCGGGCCATGGTAAGGCGACACCCGTGGGAATACCGTGCGTGAGGCCGCAAAGTGATATGAGGTGTTACCAGCTAGGTCGATGTGACTTGGAATCGGGGTCCTGACAGCATCAGTAAGAGAGTGGGGTTGTATCAGAATGATCAAGGGGGATTGCTTGCCTGGTAGATCAACAGTAGAGCACTGCTCCTCGGACAGGTACTCTGGAACACACTTCCGAGCAGGACCAATCGAGAAGGACGATGCCGGCAATCAATACACAAGCATATGCAACAATATGATGCATGATCATGGCATGTAAATAATGTTGTGGATTTTGCTAATGCAACTAGCAACAAGTGCATTGGAGTCCATTTGAACCAAAGGTTCAAATGCAAACTCCAATTTAATCATTTTAAATGCCATTCGAATGTTTTCACTTATACAGCAAGTATAAGTTGGTTTTTCATGCATGAAAATGTTACAGATGGATACCTTGAATTTTTCTGATAATTTTTCATATATATAAATTATTCATTCTGAGCTACGGTTGATTTTCTATGAATGTTTGAAGTTCACACAAATTTTTGGATTTTATAAATCATTTTTGAAATATAAAATCGCTAGAAAATGATTATGACCTCAGCGTGACGTAAGCCTAGCGTCAGTAGATCAACTGGGCTGCCCCTGGTCAAACGTGACCAATGGGGCCCACTGGTCAGTGACTTAGTCACTAACTAAAATAATCAGTGGTAAAATTAACCTAACCTAGAATTAGTCAGGGGCCAGGGCCCACATGTCATTGACTCTGCCGGAGGCAAAACTGGTCAAAACAGGTCAAACACACCGGCGGTTAGCCACCAGCGAGGTCAACGGCGCTCTTGTGGCTCAGGTTTCCTCTACAGGGCACCGTTCGGTGCGCCGTTGGGCTCACGGAGAGCTGGCGCGATGGATGGTGGTCGTGGCTGGGCCTGGATTGGCCAGAGTCGACGGCGACGAGCTTGGTTGCAGCCGCCAGAGTTCGGACATGCATGGGTTAGCTGTTGCAGCATGCAAACGGGTGGGTTCTTGCGCTAGGCATGCTCTACGGGACGCCATGAACACATTGGACTCGCCGGGGTGAATAAATGGTCACCGGAGCTGCGTCGACGGCGAGCTCAGGCGGCGGCGTGCTGCGGTCGTCAAAGGGATGACATCTACGGTAAGAAAACAACATGGAGAAGAGGGGGGGTTTGATGCAGGAGCTCACAGAGGATCGAACGGTGGGGTCGGCAAGCTCGGGGGAGGCTTGGTGCAGCCGGTACGACAGTGGCGATCTCGTCGGCCAAAGCTAGAAGACGAGGTCATGGAAGATGATGCAGAGTGTCCGAGCGCTCGGCGCTCGGTTGAGGCGGCGTGGAGGACGACGGTGGAGGTCGTGGACAGCACGGGGAGGCGAGGGGAGCACGGTAGACGCGGTGGTTCATGGTGGCGTGTCAATGGCGGCTTCGGGCATTGCGAGGGAGAGCGAGGGAGAGAGCAGGGGAAGGAATGAGAGGGTCGGCTCGATCAGGACGGCACCAAGGAGAAGGCTAGCGGTGTCGCGCTGTCCCGCGGACACAGAAAGGCAGCTCACATTGTGCGTGTGCGCGTGTCGAGCACGCGCTCGGCGTCTGACTGGTGCGGTGGAAACGATGACTGGCGTCGGCCAGCTGGGCAGGGTCGTGCTGGGCCAAGCCAGATGAGCGCCATGTAAGGTCTCTCTCTCTCTCTCTCTCTCTCTCTCTCTCTCTCTTATTTCTTTCTGTTTTCTAATTTTTCTTTTCTATTTTGTTTTAGTTAGGGCACTAAAATATTTTAGATAGTTTTGAAACTTTTTGTGGGCTTACTCTAAAATAATCCAGAGGCCCTCTGCATGTTTCAAAATATTTGGAGCTTTCAAAATATATATATTATTTAAATAGCCCCAATTCAATTATGGTCTGATTTAATTCAAAACCTATTTTGATCTTGCAAAAATGTCCATCATTTATGGTTAGGGCTTTCACCCTTTTTCCTAAATCATGAACATTTTTTAAGGGCATTTCAGGTTCATTGAAAATTATTTTAGTAAACCCTAGTTGATTAAAGTGGTGCTAGGGGTTATGTCATCCCCATTTCAAGTTTCAATTGAATTTAAACATGATGCAACACATGAAAGGCTAGCCTAGGTCATGCCAGTACTAGGGATGTGACAGGTGGAAAGAAAAATTTCATGATGTGAATTGATCACTCCACTAGATGCTGCCATGTGTATCTTCTGAAATCTAAGGAAGAGGCTTTGAACTTTTCCAAGATCTATAAAGCTGAAGAGGAAAACCAACTTGATCAAAAGATCAAGAGGCTTAGGTCCGATCATGGTGGAGAGTATTTTTCCAACGAGTTTGATTCTTTTTGTGCGGAATATGGTATAATCCATGAGAGGACGCCTCCCTATTCACCTTAGTCAAATGGGGTGGCCGAAAGAAAGAACCGTACTCTAACTGATTTGGTTAACACCATGTTAGATGATTTTTGATTGCTCCATGCCGTTTTGTTACCAATCTTGGATGTTTTATAATCATTTTATAGTCATTTTATATCATTTTTTGGTACTAACCTATTGACATAGTGCCAAGTGCCAGTTGTTGTTTTTCCATGTTTTTTACATCGCAGGAAATCAATATCAAACGGAGTCCAAATGCCACGAAACCCCACGATGATTTTTTATGGGCCAGAAGGAAGGCAATGTGCCCTGGTTACACAGGGGGTGCCCGAGGGGCACAACCCACCAGAACGCCAGAGGCCTGCATGCCCCGTGGGTTGTGCCCACCTCGGGTGCCCCCCGGACCGCCTCTTTGATCTATAAATACCACAATATTCTAGAAACCCTAGAACAAGCGTCGAAATATTCATCCAGCCGCCGCAGAGTCCAGAACCACCAGATCCAATCTAGACACCATCACATAGGGGTTCACCACTTCCATTGGTGCCTCTCCGATGATGCGTGAGTAGTTCTTTGTAGACCATCGGGTCCGTAGTTAGTAGCTAGATGGCTTTCTCTCTCTATCGCTGAATTCTCAATACAATTGTCTCTTGGAGATCCATATGATGTAACTCTTTTGCGTTGTGTTTGTTGGGATCTGATGAACTTTGAGTTTATGATCAGTCATATCTTTTTATATCCATGAAAGTTATTTGAATTTCTTTGGTCTCTTATATGAATGATCTCTTATAGCCTCATATTTCTTCTCTGATATTTTGGTTTTGTTTGGCCAACTTGATCTATTTATGTTGCAATGGGAAGAGGTGCCCGGTAGTGGGCTCGATCTTACGGTGCTCGATCCAGTGACAGAAGTGGAAACGACACGGATGTATCATTGCTACTAAGGATAAAAAAGACGGGTTCTATATCTACCACCATATAGATAAATGGATCGTGTCTACATCATGTCATCGTTCTTATTGCATTACTCCATTTTTCCATGAACATAATACACTAGATGCATGCTGGATAGCGGTCGATGTGTGGAGTAATAGTAGTAGATGCAGGCTGGAGTCGGTCTACTAATCTTGGACGTGATGCCTATGTAATGATCATTGCCTGGATATCGTCATAATTATTTGAAGTTCTATTAATTGCCCAACATTAATTTGTTTACTCACCGTTTGCTGTTTTTCTCGAGAGAAGCCACTAGTGAAACCTACGGCCCCCGGGTCTTCTTTCGCATATATTTGCCTTGCGATCTAATTTTCCTTTGCATTTTTTTCAGATCTATTAAACCAAAAAATACAAAAATACCTTGTTGTGTTTTATCCTTATTTATTTTATTTGGCGTTCGATCTATCAATCTACTACTATTTATCTCACGTCTGCTTGCCAATTTCAGGCGGCATTACCTGAAAGCGATTGACAGCCCCTTTAACACGTCAGGTTGCAAGGTGTTGTTATTTGTGTGCAGGTGTTGTTTACGTTGTGTTGCTTGGATCTCCTACTGGTTCGATACCTTGGTTTCATAACTGAGGTAAATACTCTACCGTCACTATGCTACATCATCCCTCCCTCTCCGGGGAAATACCGACGTAGTTCTAGCTACCGTCAAGGAGAATTTCTGGCGCCGTTGCCGGGGAGGATCTTCAACATAACCAGGTTCCTAATCACAAATCTCATCTCCTTGCAATTTACATTATTTTCCATTTGCCTCTATTTTTCCTCTCCCCCACTTCACAAAAATTTGCCGTTTTATTCGCCTCTCTTTTCCTTTTCTCCGTTCTCTTACTTTCTAGTCTCGATGGCTAGCGTCCCTACTCCTCCTTTGTCCCCAGATTTTGAAGTCTTGTACTTCAAGCAAAGACAAGGACAAAATTTGAAAGATGCCTGGTATAGGCTTATGGAATCATATAGTATTTCCAACTTAAAGGGGGACGCCTAGGTTTTGCTTCGTAATTTTACATAGGCTTGGCTTTGCATCATAGACAACTTCTTGACTTTGCCGCTAAAGGAAATTTTATTGAACTTGATGCCAATGCTGCCTATGAAATCTTAGAGGGAATTTTGGGAATTTATCCTCAAAAGAAGGGTTTTCATTTTACCCCCGAGGGAGCTCAAATGCTGGACAAACTTGGTGATTTGCATAAACATATGGTTGAAATATAGAAATATAATGAACCGCTCAAACACCTCAATGGTAGTATCAATCACATGAATACTCTGATTACTCTTTGCAACAAATGATTGGATATTTTGGATCTTAATATGGTTTCGGAGAATTTAGGGAAGCGTAAAGAGCCTCCTGGGTTTGAGAAAACCCTTACAAAAGTTGCCAAAACTTTGGAAGATGACAAAACTTAGATCCTTGCTTTATGCCTAGCTTAGGGCGTAAAACTATAGCGCTTGTTGGGAGGCAACCCAATGAATAAAATTTGTTTTGCTTTTTATTTCTGTTCTTGAGTGTTAGCACAATTATGCTACTATTATGATTGTGTTTTTAATGTTTTAATTAGTGTTTGTGCCAAGTAGAACCAATAGGATCTTCTTGGGTGATAGTTGTTTGATCTTGCTGAAAAAGACAGAAACTTTGTGCTCACGGAAATAATTGTTAAAATTCACCAGAACGTGATAAAATGCTAATTCTTTTCGCATAAGATCAATATACAAATTATCCAGGTTGTCCTAGTTTTTCAGAATTTTTGGAGTTCCAGAAGTATTCGAACAAATCAGATTGCTACAGACTGTTCTGTTTTGACAGATTCTGTTTTCTTTGTGTTGTGTGCTTATTTTGATGGCTCTATGGTTTTCTTTGATGAGTTTTTGCCATAGAAAAGTTGGAATACAGTAGTTATAATACAAAAATAAAATAAGAATTGGTTTGATACAACACTTATAGTAGGGGTTTATTTTTCTTACACTAACGGATCTCACGAAGGTTTTGTTGAGTTTTGTGTGATTGAAGTTTTCAAGTTTTGGGTTATCTTACGATGGATGAAGGAAGGATGTAAGAGCCTAAGCTTGGGGATGCCCCGACATCCCAAGCTATTATCCAAGAATGAGCAACCAACTAAGCTTGGGGATGCCCCCAAGTGGCATCCCCGCTTTCTTCCATCAACTATCGATATTTTACCTGAGGCTATATTTTTATTCGTCACATGATATGTGTTCTGCTTGGAGCGTCATGTATGATATGTGTCTTTGCTTGTTTTATTTTGTGTTTTAAGTAATCAATCCTTGCTGGACACACCTATTTGAGAGAGCCAAAATTATATCATGACTTGTTAGAATTGCTCTCTATGCTTCACTTAAATCTTTTATGAGCTAGGACTTGCTCTAGTGCTTCACTTATATATTTTTTTGCACGGTGTGCTTTGTTATTTTTGAAGAAATGCTCTCTTGCTTAACTTAGATTTATTTAAGAGTTAGTAAAATTTTAAATAAATTCTCTCTTACTTCACTTAAATTATTTTGAGAGAAAGAAAATTTGTTATGCTCATGATCTTCGCTTATATTTGTTTGAGCTTATGAAAAGCAACACATGAAAATTAGTCCCAAAGTGATAGATATCCAAGAAGGATAAAGTAAAAGAAAATGTCATGAAGATCATTGGACAAAATAAACTTGATTCTTAGTAATAGTTTTGAGATATGATGATGTGATATGTGAGTTATGTTGATGAGTAATTGTGCTCTAGTAAGAATATTGGTGTTAAGGTTTGTGATTCCCTATGCATGCAGGAAAGTCAATAATCATGCAATGAAAATTATATCCTACTTGTGGTGCACTATTCCATGTTAATTATGCTTAATGCTTGCTTATGAGATTATTCGTTTCTTGGTTGGTCGCTTCCCAATCTTTTGCTAGCCTTCATTTTGCACTAAGTATGACCTCTACTTGTGCATCCAAAATCCTTTAAACTAGTTTTGCCACATGAGTCCACTATATCTACCTATATGTGGTACTCTTTTGCCGTTCTAAGCAAATTTGCATGTGCCATCTCTAATTTTTAAAATAAACTTCTCTTTTGTGTGTTTGTTTTGCTCGCGGAACGGTAACGGGTGGCTAATGTTTTCCATGTTGGATGCGTTATTCTCAAGATGAGTGTTTATTCACTTGTCATTGCATGAGAGTAAGGAAAAGGTCTTAGGGATGCCCAGTCCCGAAATGCAAAAAATTGAATTTACTTCATGTTGTCAAATTATAAATTCCTTGGAAAGTGTTGGTATGGAGGGCACCCGTGGATACGGCTAGCCATGGAAAGTGAAAGAATGGTGGAAAAAGGAATAAACTTTATTTTCTATTTGGGAACCGCCTATGGCATATCTAGCATGTAAAGTGTTCGGAACTCTAAGTCGTTTTCGTTGGTGGGATGGATACACCTCCCAAAATGTTTTTATCTCTATTTTTGCTTTGAGCACTGGCACCTCTACAAATCCCTACTTCCCTCTGTGAAGGGCCTTTCTTTTACTTTATGCAATTTTTATTTTTGAAATTTGAGTCTCCATCTTCTCTCAAAAAAATCACCAACTAGGTGGCAATATGATTGTGCTCAAGTATTGGGTGTAGTTAATATTCGAGTGTGTTTTATGAATGGATCAATTTTTGAGCAAGATGGGCTAGGGCTAACTTATTTTAGTGTTGATATTTTGGAAGACATGGTTGCTTGTTGATATGCTTGAGTATATAAATTATTATGTCAAAACTAGACTATTGCTTTGAATAACATAAAAGTCCAAATGTCGATGCTATAAAGAAAAGAATGTGTTATGACTTGATGAACAACACTCCACATCAAAAATTCTGTTTTTATCACTTACCTACTCAAGGACGAGTAGGAGTTAAGCTTGGTGATGCTGATACGTCTCCAACGTATCTATAATTTTTATTGCTCCATGCTGTTTTATTATCAATCTTGGATGTTTTATAGTCATTTTATATCATTTTTTGGTACTAACCTATTGACATAGTGCCAAGTGCCAGTTGTTGTTTTTTTCCATGTTTTTTACATCGCAGGAAATCAATATCAAACGGAGTCCAAATGCCACGAAACTCCACGATGATTTTTTATGGGCCAGAAGGAAGGCAATGGGCCCTGGTTGCACCTGGGGGTGCCCCGAGGGGGGCACAACCCACCAGGGCACGCCAGGAGGCCCAGGCGTGCCCTGGTGGGTTGTGCCCACCTCGGGTGCCCCCCGGACCGCCTCTTTGCTCTATAAATACCACAATATTCCAGAAACCCTAGAACAAGCGTCGAAATATTCATCCAGCCGCCGCAGGATCCAGAACCACCAGATCCAATCTAGACACCATCATGGAGGGGTTCACCACGTCCATTGGTGCCTCTCCGATGATGCGTGAGTAGTTCTTTGTAGACCTTCGGGTCCGTAGTTAGTATCTAGATGGCTTTCTCTCTCTCTCTCTCTCTCTCTCTCTCAATCTCTCTCTCTCTCTCTCTCTCTCTCTCTCTCGCTGAATTCGCAATACAATGGTCTCTTGGAGATCCATATGATGTAACTCTTTTGCGGTGTGTTGGTTGGGATCTAATGAACTTTGAATTTATGATCAGTCATATCTTTTTATATCCATGAAAGTTATTTCAGTTTCTTTGGTCTCTTATATGCATGATCTCTTATAGACTTGTATTTCTTCTCCGATATTTGGGTTTTGTTCGGCCAACCTGGTTTATTTATCTTGCAATGGGAAGAGGTGCCCGGTAGTGGGTTCGATCTTATGGTGCTCGATCCCAATGACAGAAGGGGAAACGACATGTATGTATCGTTGCTACTAAGGATAAAAAGACGGGATCTATATCAACCGCCATATAGATAAACGGATCTTTTCTACATCATGTCATCGTTCTTATTGCACTACTCTGTTTTTCCATGAACTTAATACACTAGATGCATGCTGGATAGCGGTCGATGTGTGGAGTAATAGTAGTAGATGCAGGCAGGAGTCGGTCTACTAATCTTGGACGTGATGCCTATGTAATGATCATTGCCTGGATATCCTCATAACTATTCTAAGTCCTATCAATTGCCCAACACTAATTTGTTTACCCACCGTTTGCTATTTTTCTCGAGAGAAGCCACTAGTGAAACCTACGGCCCCCGGGTCTTCTTTCTCATATATTTGCCTTGCGATCTACTTTTCCTTTGCATTTTTATTCAGATATATTTAACTAAAAAAATACAAAAATACCTTGGTGCATTTTATCTTTATTTGTTTTATTTGGCGTTTGATCCATCAATCTACTACAATTTATCTCACGTCCGCTTGCCAATTTCTGGCGCCGTTACCCGAAAGGGATTGACAACCCCTTTAACACGTCGGGTCGCGAGGTGTTGTTATTTGTGTGCAGGTGTTGTTTACATTGTGTTTATTGGTTCTCCTATTGGTCCGATACCTTGGTTTCATAACTGAGGGAAATACTCTACCATCGCTGTGCTACATCATCCCTCCCTCTTCTAGGAAATACTAACGTAGTTCCAACTACCATCATTAGACACATCGGGTCTCTTCAAGGCATGGTGGGGAGAGGCGATATTGACTGCATGTCATGTCCTAAACCGAGTTCCCACAAAGAACAAAGAGATAAGTCCATTCAAGGAATGGGAGAAGAAAAGGTTAAAACTCTCTTACCTACGAACCTAGGGTTGTCTGGCGAATGTCAATGTGCAATTTCCAAACAACCGCAAGCTTGGACCAAAAACTGTGGATTGTGTTTTCCCGGGATATGCTTTTCATAGCATTGGCTATAAATTCTTGATTGTAAATTCTAAGGTATCTGATATGCATGTCGGTACAATCATGGAATCGAATGATGCAACTTTCTTTGAAGATATATTTCCCATGAAGGATATGGCTAGCTCATCAAATCAAGAGGTGCCTAGTTCAACGAATAAAAAATTAGTTACAATTACTGAACCTACCATTTCGATGGAACACTTTGAAAATCCTGTGGAGGAGAACAATGAAGTTCCTACTAGGAGCAAGAGACAGAGGACTGCAAAGTCTTTTGGTGATGATTTTCTTGTGTATCTCATAGATGACACTCCTAGTTCTATTTCAGAGGCCTATGCATCTGAAGATACTGACTACTAGAAGGAAGCGGTCCATAGTGAGATGGATTCCATCTTGGCAAATGAAACTTGGGAGATCACTGATCGTCCTTATGGGTGCAAACCTATAGGGTGCAAATGGGTATTCAAGAAGAAGCTTAGGCCTGGCGGTACTATTGAGAAGTACAAGGCATGGCTCATGGCCAAGGGTTATACCGAAAAGGAAGGTGAAGACTTTTTTGATACTTACTCACTTGTGGTTCGACTAACCATTATTTGAGTACTACTTTCACTAGCTGCCTCACATGGTCTTCTCGTTCATCAAATGGATGTTAAGACTGCTTTCCTAAATGGAGAGTTGGATGAGGAAATTTCTATGGAACAACCAAATGGGTTTGTAGTAGATGGCCAAGAAGGAAAAGTGTGCAAGTTGCTGAAATCTTTGTATGGACTTAAGCAAGCACCCAAATAGTGGCATTGTTGGGAAACGTTGCATGGAAAACAAAAAATTTACTATGCACACGGAATGATCTATCCATGGAGATGCATATCAACGAGGGGGGAGTGTGTCTACATACCCTCGTAGACCGTAAGCGGAAGCATTTCACAATGCGATTGATGTAGTCAAAATTTCTTTGCAATCCAACCGATCGAGTACCGAACATACGGCACCTTCGCGTTCAACACACGTTCAGCTCGGTGATGTCCATGCCTTCTTGATCCAGCAAGATGGCGAGGTATTGTATGAGTTCCGACAGCACGACGGCATGGTGATGGTGATGGTGAAGTGATCTCCGCAGGACTTCGCCTAAGCACTAAGAAAATATGACGGGAGATGTAAACGGTGGAGGGGGCGCTGCACACAGCTAGGCATTGTCTATGTGTGCTAGGCGCACACACACACACACACACACACACACACACACACACACACACACACACACACACACACACACACACACACACACACACACACACACATATATATATATATATATATATATATATATATATATATATATATATATATATATATATAGGTGGGAGGGAGAGGGTAGAGGCCAGGAGGCGCCCCAAGTAGGACCGAATCCTACTTGGTCTCCTCCTAGGGCCCCCCCCTCCCCTTCCTTATTTACTGGAGGGGGAAGGAAAGAGGAGGGGGAGAAAGGGAAGGGGAGGCTGAATCCCCCCCTTTCCTTCTCCCTTTGATTCGGCCCATATGTGGGGGGCGCACCAGCTCCTGGTGGCTGGTGTCCGAATACTATCGTCCTATATATCAATCTTTACCTCTCGACCATTTCGAGACTCCTCGTCATGTCCGTGATCTCATCCAGGACTTTGAACAACATTTGGTCACCAGATCACATAACTCATATAATATTATATCATCAACGAACGTTAAGCGTGTGGACCCTACGGGTTCGAGAACTATGTAGGCATGACCGAGACACCTCTCCGGTCAATAACCAAGAGCGGAACCTGGATGCTCATATTGGCTCCTACATATGATACGAAGATCTTTATCGGTCAAACAGTTATGACAACATACGTTATTCCCTTTGTCTGTCGGTATGTTACTTGCCCAAGATTCGATCATCGGTATCTTCATACCTAGTTCAATATCGTTACCGGCAAGTCTCTTTACTCATTCTATAATACATCATCCTACAACTAACTCATTAGTCACTTTTGCTTGCAAGGCTTCTTATGATGTGTATTACCGATAGAGCCAGAGATACCTCTACGTACTTGGAGTGACAAATCCTAATCTCGATCTATGCCAACTCAACAAACACCTTCGGAGATACCTGTAGAGCATATTTATAATCACCCAGTTACGTTATGACGTTTGATAGCACATAAGGCATTCCTCTGGTATCCGGTAGTTGCATAATCTCATAGTCGAAAGAATATGTATTTGACATGAAGAAAGCAATAGCACTAAAACTGAACAATCATAATGCTAAGCTAACGGATGGGTCTTGTCCATCACATAATTCTCCTAATGATGCGATCCTGTTATCAAATGACAACTCATGTCCATGGTTAGGAAACCTTAACCATCTTTGATCAACGAGCTAGTCAAGCAGAGGCTCACTAGGGACACGGTGTTTGTTTATATATTCACACATGTATTTAGGTTTCCGATCAATACAATTCTAGCATGAATAATAAACCTTTATCATGAATAAGGAAATATAAAATAACAACTTTATTATTTCCTCTAGGGAATATTTACTTCAGTCTCCCACTTGTAGGGCTGGAATTCGAGCCGAGTCGAGCCAGCTCGGCTTGACTCGCTATACTATCGTCCTATATATCAATCTTTACCTCTCAACCATTTCGAGACCCCTCGCCATGTCCGTGATCTCATCCAGGACTCCGAACAACATTTGGTCAACAGATCACATAACTCATATAATATTATATCATCAACGAACGTTAAGCGTGCAGACCCTACGGGTTCGAGAACTATGTAGGCATGACCGAGACACCTCTCCGGTCAATAACCAATAGCGGAACCTGGATGCCCATATTGGCTCCTACATATTATACGAAGATCTTTATGGTCAAACCGTTATGACAACATACGTTATTCCCTTTGTCTGTCGGTATGTTACTTGCCCGAGATTCGATCATCGGTATCTTCATACCTAGTTCAATCTCGTTACCAGCAAGTCTATTTACTCATTGTATAATACATCATCCTACAACTAACTCATTAGTCACTTTGCTTGAAAGGCTTCTTATGATGTGTATTACCGATAGAGCCAGAGATACCTCTACGTACTCGGAGTGACAAATCCTAATCTTGATCTATGCCAACTCAACAAACACCTTCGGAGATACCTGTAGAGCATATTTATAATCACCCAGTTACGTTGTGATGTTTGATAGCACATAAGGCATTCCTTTGGTATCCGGCAGTTGCATAATCTCATAGTCGAAAGAATATGTATTTGACATGAAGAAAGCAATAGCAATAAAACTGAACGATCATAATGCTAAGCTAACGGATGGGTCTTGTCCATCACATAATTCTCCTAATGATGCGATCCCGTTATCAAATGACAACTCATGTCCATGGTTAGGAAACCTTAACCATCTTTGATCAACGAGCTAGTCAAGTAGAGGCTCACTAGGGACACGGTGTTTGTTTATATATTCACACATGTATTTAGGTTTCCGATCAATACAATTCTAGCATGAATAATAAACCTTTATCATGAATAAGGACATATAAAATAACAACTTTATTATTTCCTCTAGGGAATATTTACTTCAGTCTCCCACTTGTAGGGTTGGAATTCGAGCCGAGTAGAGCCAGCTCGGCTCGACTCGCTAGAGCACGTTTCGTTAATGAGCTAGCTTGACTCGACTCATTATTATAACAAGCTCAAATCCCAGATTGGCTCGACTCGTATAACTCGCGAGTTGGCTCGTTTAGCTTGTTAAGCTCGTTAAAGATATGAATATAAAATCCTGAAATATTATAAAAATGATTATGTATATATTAAACATATATATCACTAAACAATAGTAATTTCCTTGTAACGCATGAGTCTCCTAGGCGGTTGGGCCTTCAACGGCTAGGCCTTTTGTTGTGTGCCTGGGACATAGGGTGTTGAGTGGCTGATCTTTTTTTGTATGGGAGTGGCTGATCTTTTGTACCGAGCCTAACGAGTTACACGAGTACTCGTGAGATTGGCTCATTTAACTTGGTCTATAAACGATGTTAAACTAAAGCTCGGCCCGACTCGTTATTCTTCGAGTTCGATTTGATTCGAGCTGAGTCACGAGCTACTCGTTTAGCCCGCGAGCTTCGAGCTTTTTTTCTAGCTAATCATGATATAAGGAAATATAAAATAACAACTTTATTATTGCCTCTAGGGCATATTTCCTTGAGTCTCCCACTTGCACTAGAGTCAATAAGCTAGTTCACATCGCCATGTGATTTAACACCAATAGTTCACATCGTCATGTGATTAACACGCATAGTTCACATTGCCATGTGACCAACACCCAAAGGGCTTACTAATCTAATTCACACCGCCATGTGATTAACACCCAAAGAGTACTAAGGTGTGATCCTTTTTTGCTTGTGAGATAAGTTTAGTCAATGGGTCTGTCACATTCAAATTTGTATGTATATTTGCAAATTTCTATGTCTACAATGCTCTGCATGGTGGTACACTAGCTAATTGCTCCCAATATCAATATGTATCCATATTGAGACTCTGAGTCATCTGAATTGGTGTCAAAGCTTGCATCAACGTAACCCTTTATGATGAACTCTTTACCACCTCCATAACCGAGATATATTTCCTTAGTCCTGTTAGGTAACTAAGGATAAATTTTGATCGGTGTCCAGTGATCTACTCCTAGATCACTATTTTACCCCCTTGCAAACTCATGGCAAGGTACAATAGGTCTGGTACACAGCATGGCATACTTCATAGAACCTATGGCTGAGGCATAGGGAATGATTTTCATTCTCTCTCTATCTTCTGATGTGGTTGGGCTTTGAGTCTTACTCAACTTCATACCTTGCAATGCAGGCAAGAACCCTTTCTTTGACTGGCCCATTTTGAACTTCTTCAAAACTTTGTCAAGGTATGTTCTTTGTGAAAGTCCTATTTTAAGCATCTTGATCTATCTCTATAGATCTTGATACCCAATACATAAGTAGCTTTACGAGGTATTTTTGTCGGTGTACTAGAGTAGGGGTACCCTAGTATCCCGAACTTGTGCACGGGCAGTTGCAGCGCCCCGCGGCAAGGCTTGCCGGGTGGCCGCCAAGGTCCTCCGTGGTTCGTTTGGAGCCATTCAAGAACAAAGCATTTAAGCCAAGGAGACAAGGCCCGGCAAGAGGAGCTTGCCGGAAGGCCAACCAAGGCATCTCAAGGAACTTGTCATGACGCTACCACGCGTCCGGCGAGGCTCGATGAGCGACAAGCTTCCGGACGCGACAAGACAACGATCATGGCAAGGCACTTGCCACGACAAGCGACCACTCAGACTGCGCTCCGGCAGACATCCACCAACGTGTCGCCTCGGACCTTTCGGTAGCGCCAGCGTGGCAAGAGGCTGTGCAGCCAGCGGTCTTGCATGTGGCAAGCGACGACAAGATTGCCATCGTGGCAGCGGTGGCGTCCCCGACGGTCCTGTTTGCCTTTGTTTGGGCGACGAGACGGGCATTTAATGCCTTTGTCCCCGCCGTCGGTTAGGTATGATACACTGTACAGGTAGCTGTACCAACTGCAATTCCTTTTCCATTTTTACCCTTGTCTACGTTGCCACCTGTCGGAGACCCCTTGAGCATATAAAAGGAGGCCCATGCGCAACGCAGAGGGGGGTTCGGAGGGTAGAAAACACTCACGCTCGGTCTCGTTAGCAGCTGGTGTGTACTGTAGCACTCAGCACTCCCGAGCAAGAACTCAATACACTCAGACATGCAGCAGTAGGAGTGTTATCTCTCCGGAGAGCTCCGAAGCTGGGTAAACTGCTCGTGTGTTTCGCCTCGATCTGCTCTTCGTGCGATCTCCGCCCCCCGCCGAACCGAAAGGGGCTCGGTCCGCCGGTCCCATAGGTGTTCGTGGATCAGCTTCCCCGACATCTTTGGCGCGCCAGGTAGGGGAAGGAGAAGATAATGCTGTGGACCAAGCGTGCTCGAGGAAGTTTCGCCTTACCGGGAAGCAAACGACAGAAAAGCTAAGTTGCTAAAGCTCGAGCAATTAGTTTAAATTTTTAAGTTATCTTCCTCGAACGACCGTGCTTTGTATGGAAAACCTATGCGCGGAGGAACCAACTCGTAGCTAGTTGTGCCCTTACTTTGTTTCGAGTCCGCTCAACAACTTAAGTGAGCTGCAACTAGTTGCGACAAGGTTTCTTGTCGGTAGCGGCATCGCCAAGATGAGCTGCCGACGTCCGCACTCAGCGCTTCATGGCTAAGGTGCCTGCGCCCACAAGTTCCCTAAAAAGCGTAGGGCAAAAACATACAAAGGAAGGGATCAAGTAAAGGAAATAACATAGCAATCACTACCCGAAATAGAGTTATATTACAAGATAGCTTGTCGCAGCTCTAATAGATTGTTCTCATAACATGACCAGCAACGGCAAGAAAAAGAGAAGACGGGCGGCCTAATCTACGCGATCGCCCTCAACCCTCTTGATCTTGCTCACCTTGTCCACAATGTGTGCGACAAGGGTCTTGAGCGCTTCCAGATCAGCATCCGGCGGCAAGGTCTTGAGGACATTGGTGAGGTTGAGGCCTGGGTTGCGGAAGGCCACCTTCATCAAGACCTTTGAAGAGCTCCAGCAGAGATCTGGCGCGCGACTCGTCGGCCAGCTGCTTTGGGATCTCTTCCCGGAGTCGCTGGAGGGCCGTCGCCACGCCTTTGAAGAACAAGCTAAGCTTGGCGCTGGGTTGGAGGTGCTCATCAGAGGAATACGCAAGATCCTCCATCCCTAGCTGCGCCAACTCCCTGTCGATGGCTGCGGCAAGATCCACGAGACCCTCGGTCCAGTGCTCCACATTCTCCCTAAAAGTGTTCTGGCAGGCGGCGGACTTGCCAAGAGCGCCTCGTCGGCCTTGATCTTCTCCGTCAAGGCCACCTCCGGCTCCCTGGCGCCGTCCAGTGTCTGAGTCAAAGTAACCAGCTTCAACTCAAGATCTGCGTTGGAGTCCTTGGCGGCGCTAAGTTCCTTGCTCCTCTCGGCGAGACGACCCTGCAGCTCGCCAAGAGTGTAGGCATCCTTCTCGCGCTCACACTTGAGTGCAGCAAGCTCCTCGCCGCTCTCCTTGAGATTGGCCTCCAGATGCGCCACCTTCGTCTCCAGCTCCTTCTTGGCGGCCTCGGCAGTTGCGGTAGCATCCTTTGCTTCCTTGAGAGCCCCGCCAAATGTCTGCTCGCGCGTGGCAAGCTCCTCCTCATGGCTGTCAAGGTTTACCTTCCGCTGCACCAAATCGCTTTCCTGCGCAGACAGCTTCTCGGCAGCAAGCCGCTGTTGCTCTTCAACTTCAGCCTTCTCGAGGAGGAAGGCTTTGCGCTCGGCGAAGTCGCTCCGCTCCTCTGCCAAGGACCGGAGAGCTTCTGGTTGAGGCCCCGAGCTCCTCCGCGCGCTTCTCGATGTCTGCTCCCGCCTTCGCGACAAGCGCTTCTCGGGACTCCAGCTTGGCCTGTCGGGCGCGGTAGAGCGACAACAGCTTCCACAGCAACTGCTCCTCCTCAGGCTCGCCGCTGCTGCTGTCCGGCGCGTTGACCAGCGTCAGCCAGCGGAGGCGAGCAACTCTTCATCAAAGGTCTCTCCTTCGATCGGCGCCCTGGAGCTCGACGCCCAGGGGAGCTTGATGAAGACGCCATCACCGGCCTTAAAATAGGTGCCGGGCTGGGGCTCTTCGGAGCGTAACGCTGCAGCAGCGGCGGAGGGATTGGCGGTCGGCGTAGCGCCAGGCGCTCCTGCGGCCTCGGGGCCGTCAGTGCGATCGCCGGACCCCTCGCCAGCTTCTGCGGCGGCAACTTTGGTGGCCTCTCCGCCGGCGGGATCATCAGCGCCGGCTCCTTCTTCGGTGACAGTGGCGTCGTCAGTATTGCCGCGCGCGTCCTCCTCGCCGGCGACCTCGGTCTCCATCGGCTCTGTGGCAGATGGATCTGATGACCGGAAAAGAAAGAAAAGTCAAGCAAATATCCAAAAAAGAAAATCAAAAGAAGAAGAACACAAGGGAAGTTTTCAAGCGAGAGGATTACCTATACTAGGATCTGCAGTCGTGGTCTCAACCACCGGAGGGTCGCTGGTGTTATCCCTTGCTGGAGAACTGTCCCTTGCCGGAGAAGTCTCCCTTGCCGGAGAACGCTCCCTTGCCGGGGAATCCTCCCTTGGCGGTGTAGTCGAAGCAGATGGCATTTCGGGAGCGGCTTCCGGGCACTCCTGGTGAGGCTGCTCTGCTCCTACACAAACCAACAGTCAGATATCAGCAAAGAAAGAGCACCCATGCAAGCCTAACAGCAGGAAGTAAACCATATACTTACGATGGGGGCTGCGTTGGGGGCTGCTTTGAGGAAGGGTTGCCGGGTCCGGCAAGGTGGTCTCGGACACGCCTCCTGCCGCCGCGGTGGGTTCATCCTCGATGACAATCACCGGGACCTTGGCTCTCTTCGACGCCCTCTGGGCCAGCGTCCTGAAAAGGAATGGGTTCAGAGCGAAGCAAATCAGATACAAGACAAAGCAACAAATTGAAGAACTACAAGTACAGCAAAGAATCTTACTCTTCGTCTTCCTCGTCGGAGCTGAGCACGGAGAGATCAAATTCTGGCTCGCCTCCGGTGCGGCGAGGCGGAGGAGTGGGTTCCCTTGGCCGCTTGGCGGGAGCAGAAGCGGTGGTCCAGGAGGGCCCGCTCCGGTTGCCGCAGCGGGGCGTGAGGTGCTCCAGCAGCAGTGCTTGCCGCGGTGGAGCGCGCGCGGCCTTGCCGGGCGGCTGTTGGCCCGTCTGCCGCCCGCCACGCCCCGGCCTTGCGGAGACGCCTTCTTGGTGGAGCTGGGGCTCCGCTTGCGGCAAGCTGTCTCGAAGGTGGGGAGGAGGCGCCTCGGCGGCTCGCCGACTCAGCCAGGCCCGACAAGCTCTTCCTCGCCGGAAGCTCCCTCGCTCGACAAGGCTTGCCACCTCTGCTGCCTCTGCCTCCTCCACGGTGAATCCGAACTGCGCCAGCGGCAGCGCTTCCGCTGCCTCCTCCAGCTGGGTGGCGTCGCTGCATCTCATCATCGGTCTTTGCCGCAGTGAGGCTCTTCATTCATCGGGCAGACCGGCACTTCTACCAAGCCGTCAAAGAACTCCCGCACGACATCGTCTGCGGGCTCTTGCCAAGTTGGGACAATTCCATGCGAGTCGCATAGCGGCATCATTGCACGGATGCGGTCGAGCGAGGAGTTGTTGCACAGTTCGGGATGATCAGGATCGTGCTTGAACAGTTCCAAGAGCATCGCGTCCAATTCCAGGACAGTGAAGTTGAAGTTGAGGTCCGGGCGCAGCCTCATGATATCTGTCGCATTCTGGAACTCCCAGGCGGGTCTCCTCCTCTCCTGCAGGGGGGCGATGCGGCGGCGAAGAAAGTCTGCGCCAACGGCGCCTACAGTGAGCCCGGCAAGCCTGAGGCGTAGGATCCTGGTGACGGCAATCTTCAGCCTAGCGTCTTCCGGAGCCACGCTGCTCCAATCGTTGCCGCGCACTACTGGGGCTTGTCGCTGGGCGGTAAATGGCTGCGGGTTCTCCTCGACAATCCAGCACCAATCTGCTCTCCACTCATCCCACTTGCTGCGGAGCTCTCCCTCCATATAAGCTTCCTTCTTGCCGGTTCTCGAGATCCAGGCGATTCCGCCGGATAGAGGCTCCCCTCTCTCAACTCGGGGCATAAAGAGGTGGCGGAAAAGAGCTACGTTTGGATAGATTCTCGACAAAGTTTTCGCAGAGATGTGCGAAACTGCCATGGTCGAACGGCATTGGGGGTGAAGTCAAGGAGACGGAACCCGTAGGTGTTCATGATATCACAGAAAAATTCAGAGAAAGGCGGGCAAAGCCCGCAGTAGAAGAACAGCGCGAAGAAAGGGTATCCATTCGGAGCCAGTTCCGAAGCGGCAGCTGGGAGTACTGTCACATCCCAGATAGACCATGCATTAGGGTGTGCATCATGTTTACTTTTCATCTGAATTTGAAATGGGGAAAGCAGGAAACCCCAGAACACCCCCCCCCCCCTTAAAATAACTAGGGTTTACTAAAATTTAATTCAATGAATCCGAAATGCCCTTCAAAATGCTCATCCTCTTTGTTTGGGTTTAAGATCCATGTCAAAGAAGGTGGGACATTTTCTAGGTCACCCAAGGGTTCTAAATTTAATTCACAAATTTCTGAAAAGAGCATTTTAAATTATGGAAAATATTTTAAGTGTTCAAAAATTGTTAAACTAAAATGTTTCATGTTGGGAATATTCCAACTAGTGACCAGGAGCATTTTGGTAATTTTTGAAAAGGTTTTGGTATTTTTAAAAACCCTAAACAGAATTGCAGAAAATAGAAAAGGATAAAAAAATGGGAAAACCCTTACCTGTCGCCAAGACACCGCCCACCTGCCGCCCAGCCAGCAGAGTGCAGCCAACAGCTGCTTGGCTCGGCTTGACAGGCAGGCTGGTGCCCGGCCGGCGCGTCTTGGGCGCGCCACGCAGCTGGCCGCCGCCTGCCGCCCTCGCCGCCTCGCCGACCGGGGCGACCCACGTCGTCCCCGAACCCCCAGACACCTCACTTCCCCCCTGCCTCTCTCTCTCGCTCGCTCCCGACCTGGCCGACGCCATCGCCGACACGCCACCGTCGCCGCCGTGCTCCCCGCCGTCCACGCACCTCACCGCCATGTCTGGCCGCTCCGCCGCACCCAGTTACCCCTAGCCAGCTAGTCCCCCTCGCTCCAAGACCCCCCGAGGCCTCTACTCCGACCTCGCCCGAGTCCAAGGCCGCCGGAGATCCCCATCGTCGCCGCCGACGTATCAGTCCACCTCCGACCCCGACGAAGCTTCCCGCAGGTTCACCGTGAACCTAGCTACCTCTCCATCCTCTCCGTTCTCTCCTTCTTGCACCACAGCGAGCACCCGACGATCGCCTGAACCCACCGCCGCGGCGCTCGTCGCCGACGAGCCTCCGGTCACCTATTGACCACTCCACTATGCCCATCGCACTCACCACACCTCCACGAGTCTAACCACGCACTCCCTGCGCCTCGCCGAGGCCGCTAACCCCTAACCCGTCGGTGGCCGAGCCTCGTCGCCGCCCGACTCGTCATGCCGCGCCCACTCCGCCACCCCTAACCCAACCGACCCCACCAAACACCGCGGCTCACCTCTAGCTATCCGTGGATGCTCCCCGCGCTCCATTTGGAGCCCGGAAAGTGCAAAGGCACTTGCTCCGCCGCGTCTGGCCTCGCCGGCGGCTAGACGCCGGTGAGTTGACCTCACCCGTGGGCCCTGTTGACCCTCTGGGTCGATGATGTGGACCCCTTGGCTAATCTAATTAGGATTAGTTTTAATTAAAACTAATTAGCTAAACTAACCTGACATGCGGGTCCCACTGGTCAGTTTGACCCGGACGACCCCCGTTGACCCCCCTGACGTCATGCTGACCTCATGCTGACGCATTAATTCAAATTCTGGAATTATTTTTATATACTAAAATCCAGAATATAATTCAAATTTCAAATGCTTATAACTTTTATTCTATAACTCCAAATGCAAAGATTTATATATGAAAATTTATCAGAAAAATACACTCTATCCATTGGTACAGGTTTCATGCATGTTAAAACAAGTTAACTATGCTGAATAACCAGATTAAGATTTTGCACCATTAGGACTAACTCACATGATCTATCATTTGAACCTTTGGTTCAAATGAGATCATCCCCTGTCCCTTCATCTTGCATTAGGCCAACACACATTCATCTTGCCATGTCATAGCATGCATCATATTGTTGCATATTGGTTGTATGTTTATTTTGGTGTGTTTTCATGATAGGTTCTGCCCCCGAAGATAACCTCGATAACCCATCTGAAGGGCAGTTCTCTACCCCAGTTCCATCAGGCAAGCAATTCATTGAACATTCCGATACAAACCCATGTTCTCGCTTCTGCTCTCATTTTACTGCATTAAGACAACGCGATTAAATTGTTGTGTGCTGCGGTAGTTGAACCCACTTCCTTTGCATGACCTGTCATTGCCACAGTAACTAGATGAAACCCACTAGTATGTGTAGGAGTTGATTGAGCCATGTTTGTGATTCCTACCATGCTATGCTTGCTATGCTTAGAGTTGTGTCAGGTCTGGTTCATCGGGATGATGAACTGGAGTGAAAGGTTGTGTTGGTTCGAGAGTGTAAGTGTTGAACACGATTTGGTAAAAGGTATCGATGAGAGGCCATGTAGGAGTACATGGTGGGTTGTTTCATTGAAGCCGAACTTAAGAACTGAGATCTGTGTTTGTGATCCATGAACTAGCTACTACCACACATTGGGCCCGAAACCAATGGACCCTCTCGCTTCTTAACCACCCCTGTTCATAGTCCGGGAGTTGCAAGTAGTTTCGTGTTTGTAGCATCTTTGGGGCGCAACGCTGACCTTAGGGGTGGGTTGTGTTGCGGTAGGCACCGTGGCCGTGTACCGAGTGCCCGTTTGGTACCTCGGGAACCCTGCACACATCGTTCGGGCTGTATGGGAAACCTCGGCCGGACTCCCTGCGGATGGAACCCGAATAGGCGATAACCTGGACTAAGGACTTGTGTGTTTAGGTAGGCTGTGGCCGACACCCACGTTGGGCTTCCGCTTGAAGGTTGCAGTACATGTCGTGTAAACGATTTATAAGTGGTGAGGCGTGTGTGAAGAAGTATACCCTGCAGGGTTAAATATGATCTATTCAATAGCCGTGTCCACGGAGAAGGACTTCGGGTTACCTATATCAGTTCATAGACAAGTAAATGGATACTACTAAAAGCCTCAAGATAAGTGTGAGTATCGTGGATGGCCCTCTCGGGGATGACGAGAGAGGATCCACGGTGGAGTATTGTGATGGTGATTAGTGGACTCGTATGCGACAAATGCTTTACAAAGTGTGTCACGTGGGATAGCTTAGCCAAGAGTCAAAGCTGGCTTGCTGCATTTAACTCCACTACCTTCCTTGAGAATGTGCATGTATGATAGGATTACGTGGTAAGACTTGCTGAGTACTTTTGTACTCATGTTTGTAATCAATATTTTTAGAGGACTATACCACCCTCCGACGGATTCTATGTAGATGTTGACTTGACGAGTAAGCTAGCCACCCGGTGGCGATCTAAGACTTGTGAAGGGCCATGTAGATAGAAAGGCTCCAACAAGCTTTCTTTCTTTCTAGAGTCCGTACTCAGACTACTTTGCTTCCGCATGTGCTTGTATGATTGTATGACTTGAGTGTTGGGTCATGTGACCCCTACCTGTATGACTATGTTATGTATGGCTCCTCGGAGCCTCTTAAATAAAGTACTTGAGTTGTAGAGTTTTGTTGTGATGCCTTGTTGTATTTACTCATATCGGGCATATTATGTGTATGATTGAAATGCTTGGTATGAGTGGGATCCGACAATCTAGTTGTTTATCCTTGGCAGCCTCTCATATGGGGAAATGTAAGTCTTGTGCTTCGGCGATAGTAGTCCGCTACTGCCCGGTTCACGGAGTCCTGCTAGCCCACACTCTTGCTTGGACACTTGACTGGCGGCATGTGATTCATTTCGTTCCTATGTCATCCCTTGGGAAATGTCACGCGGTGATACTTGAGTCCTGCCTAGCCTGCTACAGCCGGGATACGGAGTCCTGTTAGCCCATGCTACAGCCCAAGTTCATACGTTGATGACCGACATGCTCAAGTGTTTCATGTATGCCTGTCCCCATAGGTTAGTGCCGCTTTGGGTTCACGACTAGCCATGTCGGCCGGGTTCTTTGTCATGTGGATGCTAGCGACACTATCATATCGTGAGCCAAAAGACATAAGCGGTCCGGGCCATGGTAAGGCGACACCGTGGGGATACCGTCGTGAGGCCGCAAAGTGATATGAGGTGTTACCAGCTAGGTCGATGTGATTTGGAATCGGGGTCTGACAGCGTTGGCATCGAGCGGGGCTGCTGTAGGTCCGCTAAGCCAAACTGGTCAAGTTGAGTCTAGAAATGCTTTAGTTATATGTAGGGAATTGATTGTGGGAGGAACGTAAGGCTCTTTTACTCCTTTACCTTATGCCCTCGATCCGAGTCATCCTCTTCTCATTCAACGTGGGTTTAGGACTAGGCCCTCTTTCTCTATCGAGTTCACGTGTTACTATCCGTAGTACCTTGTAGGATTGTTGGTTACATCCTCGATTCGGTGCTACTAAATTTTAGTGTGCTATTACTTGAACCGAAACCTTGATATGATGTTGTTGAGTGGTTTTGCAAATCTGATTTTGAATGTCTCAAATTTGATTTGAGCATTTACGATGTTATGCTGCCCGATTTTCCTAGGAATTCTAATGCCTTTGCATTATGGCTGTGCTTTCAGATGGCCACCGTTCCCGAGAACCAAGTGGTTCGCTGACTCGCTGCATCGATGTGTGCGGTCACACGGCCATGTTGGTTAGGGTGATGATTGAGGCTGGTTATCGATGGTATCCTGAGTATACCGTCGAGGAGCAGTTCAGGATTTCAATCAAAGCCAATATCTATGCACGGTCGGATTTATCCATCCTACCCGGAGCTACCGAGCCACTTCACTTTGCTCCTACGGGCTCGGAATCACTATTGGAATGTCTGCAAGATGCAGCCTATTCCATGATGACTATCATTCGAGCCAGACTGCTTTGTTGAGCAACACCGACTTCCGCTATATGCCAAGATCCTTCCCGGGCGCATGGCTACCTTCGTGGCTTGTACAATGATGCATCCCATGAGGACTCACTCCTCCGTACCACTCTTGAGTTCTTTGGAGGACAAGGACCGTGAGAACCGGGCCTTGCGTATGGAGCTGTATAATGCCCGTTCCGACCACTGGGCTACTTTGACTAGGTTTGCACCTGCCGTGCAAGCCGGATGTATGGACATGAGAGATTTGTACCCTGTGCGGGCGAGTTTGCCGGACTTCATGGAGTGGCGTGAGGTTGGAGGCATCACTCCTCCTCGTGGGCCTCTCCTGCCACCCTTTGTGGGTCCACGACCACATCCGAGTCCTTATGGTCCACAGGCTCCACAGGATTGTCTGTTTCCAGACGATCATGTTCCACTTCAGTGCAGGTGGTGATTTCTATGAGGACTACTATGGAGCTGCCTGAGATAGTAGTAGTATTGCTAGTATGGTACTAGTTGTGTTTCCACCGTCCTGCGTGACTCGTGGAATACGACTTAGTGTGTATCATTCCGGAAGTGTAGAAAAATAATGTATAGAAGTTGGAATGCTTCCGATGAGATGTAACGCCTTTCCCTATAGTTGTACTCCGTCAGGCTTGTACTAAACTATGAATGGCGTGTATGACCGTTGGTATATATATATATGGCAGTTTATATTACCATGTCATACGGATGAACATCTTTGCATTCCATACTGTCCATTACCTTCCGCACTTCCTTGTTAAATTCTGCCATCCTGGTTTAAACCTTGTTTTGTCTCCCAGGATGGTCAACACTCGAAATTCTCCTGCTGTTCCAGAGCAGGGAGAGGCCAGTGCAGCCAGAAATGTGAATCTGCCGCAACCGCCATCTTTGGCTGAGGTGATCTTTGAAGCGAGCATAATAAGCGAAACTAACCGCTTATTGGGCGGATTGAACAAAACACAGCACGCCAGCCAAGAAACGATGGGGTTTCACTCAATGATTTCGTCAAGCTTTATCCTCCAAAGTTCAAATGTTCCGTCGAGCCACTCGGCGCCGATGATTGGCTCGCATGATATTCATCACAAGCTGCGTTCCGCCAATGTGTGCGAGGCTGACAAAGTTACCTTTGCCGCCTATCATCTGGAAGGCCCCGCCGACTCGGTGGGAAAACTATGAGGCTATCGTCCGGCTGGACAAGTTACAACTTGGGATGAATTCATTGCCGCCTTCATGAGCACCATATTCGAAGGACTTATGGACCGCAAAGCGTGAGGAATTCTGCAGTTTCACCCAAGGCGGCTGAGCGTGGATGCCTCTGACCCGTGAATTCGGGAGGCTAGCACGTTATGCTCGAAGAAGTTTCTACCGATGCTAAGAAGCGGCGAGGTTCCGTAAGGGACTTAGCCACGAGTTACGCCGAGATCTCCGTCTGCATGAATGCACCTCTTTCTCAAAGCTAGTCAATAAGGCTATCGGCGCCGAGATCGGGCAGATCGACTTGAGGCTTCACGCAAGCACATCCGCGATTCTCGATCGTCATCCGCTCTGGTTCCCGAAGCGCGGGTTTGGGTCCCAAATCGGCTCTACCACCTGTACACCCCGAGGCCATCCTTGAGGCGCCTCGCCCCAACCAACCGTATTTTCCACCCAAGACATATGGAGGTCCAATCGCTAATGTGGCCCCACGGCCAAATGTGATCACTTGCTTCAAATGTGGAGAGACGGGCCACTATATTCGAGAGTGTCCCTGAACAACCCCAATCAAGCTGGAAAGTCTGCATTGGCGCGGCAAGCCAGCGGAAAGGTGCCCTATGCCAAGCCAGTTGCCACCGCTCGTGGCCATGTCAACTATGTCTCTGCTGAAGAAACCTATGAGGATCCCAACGTCGTCCTCGGTACGCTTCTTGTTAATTGTCATCCGGCAACTGTTCTTTTTGATACTGGAGCATCTCATTCATTCATTTCTGAGAGCTATGCTCGTTTGCACAACACCACATTCTGCGACATGCCTACCTCCATGGAAATTCAAACTCCTGGTTCTAGATGGCAAACCTCTAGAATAAGTCATGGGAATGAAATTCTTGTCGACAGACTAGTCTTTCTCGCATCTCTAATAGCTCTCAAGTCCTCGGACATAAACATCATCTTGGGTATGGACTGGATGTCAGCCCATTATGCTAAGATTGATTGCTCTACTAGAACTGTTCAACTTACCCATCCTTGGGCAAAACGGTGGATGTCTTAACCCGAGTGTCTAAGCGCCGACTTTACTCCTTAAATGCCAACCCTCTTCCGGATCTCGAAGATATTCCGGTAGTCCGTGATTTCCGGATGTCTTTCGGAAGAACTGCCGGTGTTCCACAGCGGGGATGTCGAGTTCGTGATAGATCTTGTTCCGGAACCGTCCCAATCTCTAGAAGACCTTATAAGATGGCACCCCTAGAACTAGCTGAACTTAAGAAACAACTCGATGAGTCCTTGCAAAAGGGTTTCATCCGTCCTAGTTCATCTCCATGGGCTTGCCCGTCCTCTTCGTCAAGAAGAAGGATGGTACGGATCGGATGGTTGTAGATTACCGACCTGTCAATTTGGTCACTATCAAGAACAAGTATCCGCTCCCGGGATCAACGACACAGTATGATCAGCTCGCTGGATCCTCGATCTTCTCAAGATGGATTTGAGGTTGGGCTACCATCAAATCAAAATCAGGAACGGGACATACCTAAAGCGGCCTTTGTCACTCGTTATGGCCAATCTGAGTACACCGTCATGTCCTTCGGATTAACCAATGCTCCAGCCACCTTCTCTCGGTTAATGAACTCAATCTTCATGGAGTATTTGGATAAATTAAATCGTGGTATACCTCGATGATATACTCATCTACTCCAAGAATGAGGAAGAACATGCGAACATCTAAGGCTAGTATTGATGAAACTTGAGAGCACCGCCTTTATGCCAAATTCTCTAAGTGTGAATTCTGGTTGCCGTAGTGACCTATCTAGGACATGTAATTTCTGGTAAGGGTATTGCTGTCAATCCCGGCGAGTTCAAGCCGTCCTTGATTGGACTCCACCTGAATCGGTCAAGCAAGTTCGGAGTTTCCTCGGTTTAGCGAGCTATTGCCGCCGCTTAAATCGAGAATTTCTCTAAAGTTGCTAAACCTCTAACCGAACTCCTCAAGAAAGATAAGAAGTTCGAGTGGGCGTCACGATGTGAGATCAGCTTTCGAGGAACTGAAAAGGCGCTGACATCTGCTCCGTACTTATTCCACCAGATTTTTCTAAGGACTTTATTATCTATTGCGGCGCCTCGCGACAAGGACTAGGTTGCATACTCATGCAAGATCGTCATGTGATTGCCTCGCATCCCGGCGATTCGTCCACATGAGGATAACTACCCCACACGATCTAGAGCTTGCAGCGATGGTTCATGCACTCAAAACCTGGCGACATTACCTTACGGGTAATCGTTGCGAAATCTACAGATCACCAAAGTCTGAAATACATCTTCACCCAACGGTTTGAATCTCGAGCAAAGGCGTTGGGTCGAGTTGATCACAGATTTCGACTTAGGAATATCTTACACCCGAGCAAAGCCAATGTCATGGCTGGCGCACTAAGTCGCAAATCTTCTTGTAACAATTTGATGTTACAACAAGGTCAACCAATTCTCCACGAGGAATTTCGTAAGCTTAATCTTCACATTGTTCCTCGAGTTCCTCTCCACCACGGTGGCGAAACCTACCCTTACGGATCAGATCATCAAAGCACGGAAGGTAGATCCGGAATCTCCGTATCAAAAGAAACATCAAGAAAGGAGTTGCAGATTGTTTCTCCATTGATGAACAAGGTGTCGTGTTCTTTGGAGACCGTCTAGTGGTTCCCAAGGTGCGCAACTTTGAGGCGATTGATCCTTAAGGAAGCTCATGACTCTCCTCTCACCATTCATCCCGGTAGTAGTAAAATGTATCAAGATCTCGCCAGAGGTTTTGGTGGACTAGGATGAAGAGAGAAATCGCTCAATACATTGCTAAGCTGCGGCGTCTGTCGTCGAGTTAAAGCGAGCATCAACGGCCTCTTGGTACCCTTCAACCTTTGGAAATTCCTGAATGGAAATGGGATAAAATCGGTATGGATTTCATTACGGGTTTCCCAGACCAAGAGAGGAATAACGCTATCTTCGTTGTTGTTGATCGTCTTTCCAAAGTAGCCCACTTCCTACCGTTCGCGAGTATAACCGCTAGCCAGCTAGCTGATTTGTACATCTCTCGAATAGTGTCTCTTCATGGTGTTCCATTGGAGATTAACTCAGACCGTGGGAGTCTCTTCACCTCTCGATTTTGGGAAAGTTTCCAAAACGCTATGGAACTCGTCTCTCCTTTAGCACCGCTTTCCATCCCCAATCAAGTGGTCAAGTAGAACGAGTCAATCAAATCTTAGAGGATATGCTTGAGCTTCATCATCTCTTTCGGCATGAATTGGGAGAAATGCCTTCCATTCGCGAGTTAAACTTATAACAACAGTTATCAAGCCATCAGGCAAAGCCCTTCGAAGTTCTTTATGGGCGAAAATGTGAGCGCCTCTTAACGGGTCGAAACCGGGAGAGACAACTCTTTGGCGGATATGATCCAGAAGCGTAAGAGCAAGTTCGCGTTGTTCGTGAGAATTTGAAAACAGCCCAATCTCGTCGGAAGAGTCAATATGACCGCAAACATAAGCCCATGGCTTATGAAATTGGCGAAGAGCTTACCTTGGTTTCTCCTTTAAAGGAACCCATCGATTGACATCAAGGGCAAGTTGGCTCCTCGTTACATTGGACCCTTTCGCATTCTTGCCAAACGAGGGGAAGTTGCCTACCAATTGGAACTACCTCCTCATCTTTCCAAGGTCCATGATGTCTTCCACGTTTCCCAACTCAGGCGTTGCTTCTCGGATCCTATCCGTGGAGTGGACCACGAAACGCTTGATCTCCAAGATAACCTCACCTATCGAGAATATCCCGTTCGTATTCTCGATCAAACCGAGCGTACCACTCGACGTCGGAATATCAAGTTTCTAAAGGTTCAATGGTCAAACCATTCCGAGCAAGAAGCAACTTGGGAAAGGGAGGATCGTCTTGACTTGAGTACCCCACCTTTTTCTGTGATTCTAAATCTCGGGGCGAGATTCTTTTGAGTGGGGTGAGTTGTCACATCCCGTATAGACCATGCATTAGGGTGTGCATCATGTTTAAATTTCATCTGAATTTGAAATGGGGAAGCGAAACCCCAACACACCCCCTTAAAATAACTAGGGTTTACTAAAATTTAATTCAATGAATCAAATGCCCTTCAAAATGCTCATCCTCTTTGTTTGGGTTTAAGATCCATGTCAAAGAAGGTGGGACATTTTCTAGGTCACCCAAGGGTTCTAAATTTAATTCACAAATTTCTGAAAAGAGCATTTTAAATTATGGAAAATATTTTAAGTGTTCAAAATTGTTAAACTAAAATGTTTCATGTTGGGAATATTCAACTAGTGACCAGGAGCATTTTGGTAATTTTGAAAAGGTTTTGGTATTTTAAAACCCTAAACAGAATTGCAGAAAATAGAAAAGGATAAAAATGGAAAACCCTTACATGCAAGACACCGGCCCACCTGCCCCCAGCCCAAAGAGCATGGCCAACAGCTGCTTGGCTCGGCTTGACGAGCAGGTGAATGCCGGCCCGGCGTCTTGCGGGCGCCACGCAGCTGGCCGCCCCGCCTGCTCGCCCTCGCCGCCTCGCCGACCGGGGCGACCCACGCGTCGTCCCCGAACCCCCTGACACCTCACTTCCCCCTGCTCTCTCTCTCGCTCGCTCCCGACCTGGCCGACGCCATCGCCGACACGCCACCGTCGCCGCCGTGCTCCCCGCCGTCCACGCACCTCACCGCCATGTCTGGCCGCTCCGCCGCACCCAGTTACCCCTAGCCAGCTAGTCCCCCTCGCTCCAAGACCCCCCGAGGCCTCTACTCCGACCTCGCCCGAGTCCAAGGCCGCCGGAGATCCCCATCGTCGCCGCCGACGTATCAGTCCACCTCCGACCCCGACGAAGCTTCCCGCAGGTTCACCGTGAACCTAGCTACCTCTCCATCCTCTCCGTTCTCTCCTTCTTGCACCACAGCGAGCACCCGACGATCGCCTGAACCCACCGCCGCGGCGCTCGTCGCCGACGAGCCTCCGGTCACCTATTGACCACTCCACTATGCCCATCGCACTCACCACACCTCCACGAGTCTAACCACGCACTCCCCGCGCCTCGCCGAGGCCGCTAACCCCTAACCCGTCGGTGGCCGAGCCTCGGTCGCCGCCCGACTCGTCGCCGGCGCCCACTCCGGCCACCCCTAACCCAACCGACCCCACCAAACACCGCGGCTCACCTCTAGCTATCCGTGGATGCTCCCCGCGCTCCATTTGGAGCCCGGAAAGTGCAAAGGCACTTGCTCCGCCGCGTCTGGCCTCGCCCGGCGGCTAGGCGCCGTGAGTTGACCTCACCGTGGGCCCTGTTGACCCTCTGGGTCGATGACAGGTGGACCCCCTTCGGCTAATCTAATTAGGATTAGTTTTAATTAAAACTAATTAGCTAAACTAACCTGACATGCGGGTCCCACTGGTCAGTTTGACCCGGACGACCCGTTGACCCCCGACGTCATCTGACCTCATCTTGGCGCATTAATTCAAATTCTGGAATTATTTTTATATACTAAAATCCGAATATAATTCAAATTTCAAATGCTTATAACTTTTATTCTATAACTCCAAATGCAAAGATTTATATATGAAAATTTATCAGAAAAATACACTCTATCCATTGGTACAGGTTTCATGCATGTTAAAACAAGTTAACTATGCTGAATAACCAGATTAAGATTTTGCACCATTAGGACTAACTCACATGATCTATCATTTGAACCTTTGGTTCAAATGAGATCATCCTATCCCTTCAACTTGCATTAGGCCAACACACATTCATCTTGCCATGTCATAGCATGCATCATATTGTTGCATATTGGTTGTATGTTTATTTTGGTGTGTTTTCATGATAGGTTCTGCCCGAAGATAACCTCGATAACCCATCGAAGGGCAGTTCTCTACCCCAGTTCCATCGGCAAGCAATTCATTGAACATTCGATACAAACCCATGTTCTCGCTTCGCTCTCATTTCTGCATTAAGACAACGCGATTAAATTGTTGTGTGCTGCGGTAGTTGAACCCACTTCCTTTGCATGACTGTCATTGCCACAAGAACTAGATGAAACCCACTAGTATGTGTAGGAGTTGATTGAGCCATGTTTGTGATTCCTACCATGCTATGCTTGCTATGCTTAGAGTTGTGTCAGTCTGGCTCATCGGGATGATGAACTGGAGTGAAAGGTTGTGTTGGTTCGAGAGTGTAAGTGTTGAACACGATTTGGTAAAGGTATCGATGAGAGGCCATGTAGGAGTACATGGTGGGTTGTTTCATTGAAGCCGAACTTAAGCTGAGATCTGTGTTTGTGATCCATGAACTAGCTACTACCACACATTGGGCCCGAAACCAATGGACCCTCGGCTTCTTAACCACCCCTGTTCATAGTCCGGGAGTTGCAAGTAGTTTACGTGTTTGTAGCATCTTTGGGGCATACATAGCGCTGACCTTAGGGGTGGGTTGTGTTGCGGTAGGCACCGTGTTGATGTACCGAGTGCCCGTTTGGTATCTCGGGAACCCTGCACACATCGTTCGGGGCTGTATGGGAAACCTCGGCGGACTCCTGCGGATGGAACCCGAATAGGCGATAACTGGACTAAGGACTTGTGTGTTTAGGTAGGCTGTGGCCGACACCCACGTTGGGCTTCCGCTTGAAGGTTGCAGTACATGTCGTGTAAACGATAAGTGGTGAGGCGTGTGTGAAGAAGTATACCCTGCAGGGTTAAATATGATCTATTGAATAGCCGTGTCCACGGAGAAGGACTTCGGGTTACCTATATCGGTTCATAGACAAGTAAATGGATACTACTAAAAGCCTCAAGATAAGTGTGAGTATCGTGGATGGCCCTCTCGGGGATGACGAGAGAGGATCCACGGTGGAGTATTGTGATGGTGATTAGTGGACTGCGTGTGCGACAAATGCTTTACAAAGTGTGTCACGTGGGATAGCTTAGCCAAGAGTCAAAGCTGGCTTGCTGCATTTAACTCCACTACCTTCCTTGAGAATGTGCATGTATGATAGGATTACGTGGTAAGACTTCTTGAGTACTTTTGTACTCATGTTTGTAATCAATATTTTTAGAGGACTATACCACCCCTCCGACGGATTCTATGTAGATGTTGACTTGACGAGTAAGCTAGCCACCCGGTGGCGATCTAAGACTTGTGAAGGGCCATGTAGATAGAAAGGCTCCAACAAGCTTTCTTTCTTTCTAGAGTCGTACTCGAGACTACTTTGCTTCCGCATGTGCTTGTATGATTGTATGACTTGAGTGTTGGGTCATGTGACCCCTACCTGTATGACTATGTTATGTATGGCTCCTCGGAGCCTCTTAAATAAAGTACTTGAGTTGTAGAGTTTTGTTGTGATGCCTTGTTGTATTTACTCATATCGGGCATATTAGTGTATGATTGAAATGCTTGGTATGAGTGGGATCCGACAATCTAGTTGTTTATCCTTGGCAGCCTCTCATATGGGGAAATGTAAGTCTTGTGCTTACGGCGATAGTAGTCCGCTACAGCCGGTTCACGGAGTCCTGCTAGCCCACTCTACTGCTTGGACACTTGACTGGCGGCATGTGATTCATTTCGTTCCTATATACTTCCCTTGAAATGTCACGCGGTGATACTTGGAGTCTGCCTAGCTCTGCTACAGCCCGGGATACGGAGTCTGTTAGCCAGTGCTACAGCCCAGTTCATCGTTGATGACCGACATGCTCGAAGTGTTTCATGTATGCTGTCCCCATAGGTTAGTGCCGCTTTGGGTTCACGACTAGCCATGTCGGCCCGGTTCTTTGTCATGTGGATGCTAGCGACACTATCATATCGTGAGCCAAAAGACGCAAACGGTCCGGGCCATGGTAAGGCGACACCCGTGGGGATACCGTGCGTGAGGCCGCAAAGTGATATGAGGTGTTACCAGCTAGGTCGATGTGATTTGGAATCGGGGTCCTGACAAGTACCTTCGTGCGCGGATGCGCTCGCGTCTCCGTCGACCAGAAGAGGTAGTAGTACTCCCTCAGATCCTTCACGGCGGGCTGAGGGGGGAAGATTGCCCGCTCCTTTCGCAGCGCCGCGAGCCGCTGCGCCTCGGCCGACTACACGACCTTCCCCTTATCGTCTTTCGGAGCCATGGCGGAGGTGGTGGGGGAGATCGACGGCGTTGGTGATGCTGGTGGCGATGGGGGGCGGAGCGCTGCTCTCTTTTCAGCCTTGGGAAGAAGGGGGGAGCAGCGGAGGTTTTCGAGATTGGAAAGGCAACTGGCGAGATGGGCGAACTGCCCCTGTTTCCCCTGCTTATAAAGAGGGAGGGGGCAGACGTTCCGCCTTTCCGAATAAAGAAACCACCCATGATCTCTCCCACGACGCCGCATTCAACGCGTGCCATTCGTGGAGGGCGTGGTGGGACCGGCGTGAGTTACGGCGTAACCCGAGGCAGCGTGCCGTGCCAGATTTTGGGCCCGCCCAACAGCGCTCGGCACCGTGTGTGGCCCAGGCCCGGGGGCTCCTGTCGGTGTACTAGAGTAGGGGTACCCTAGTATCACGAACTTGTGCACGGGCAGTTGCAGCGCCCCGCGGCAAGGCTTGCCGGGTGGCCGCCAAGGTCCTCCGTGGTTCCATTGGAGCCATTCAAGAACAAAGCATTTAAGCCAAGGAGACAAGGCCCCGGCAAGAGGAGCTTGCCGGGAAGGCCAACCAAGGCATCTCAAGGAACTTGCGGCGACGCGCCACGCGTCCCGGCGAGGCCCGGTGAGCGACAAGCTTCCGGACGCGACAAGACAACGACCGTGGCAAGGCACTTGCCGCAACAAGCGACCACTCTGTACCTGCGCTCCAGCACATCCACCAACGTGTCGCCATGCAGGACCTTTCGGTATGCGACGTGGCAAGAGGTCTGTGCAGCCAGGTGTGTCTTGATGTGGCGGCGCTCACAAGATTGCCATCGTGGCAGCGGTGGCGTCCTGACGGTCCTGTTTGCCTTTGTTTGGGCGGCGTAGATGGGCATTTAATGCCTTTGTCCCTGCCGTCGGGTTAGGTATGATACCTTTGTCATGTAGCTGTACCAACTGCAATTCCTTTTCATTTTACCCTTGTCTCGTTGCCACCTGCCGGAGACCCTTGAGCATATAAAAGGAGGCCCATGCGCAACGTAGAGGGGGGTTCGGAGGGTAGAAAACACTCACGCTCGGTCTCGTTAGCAGCTGGTGTGTACTGTAGCACTCAGCGCTCTCGAGCAAGAACTCAATACACTCAGACATGCAGCAGTAGGAGTGTTATCTCTCCGGAGAGCTCCGAAGCTGGGTAAACTGCTCGTGTGTTTCGCCTCGATCTGCTCTTCGTGCGATCTCTGCCCCCCGCCGAACCGAAAGGGGCTCGGTCCGCCGGTCCCATAGGTGTTCGTGGATCAGCTTCCCCGACACTTTTATTAAAAAATTCCTATTCAAGTATCCTTTTATGCTATCCAGAAATTCTATATCATTTCCAATTAACAATATGTCATCCACATATAATATCAGAAATGCTACTGAGATCCCACTCACTTTCTTGTAAATATAGGCTTCACCATAAGTCTGTATAAAACCATATGCTTTGATCACCTCATCAAAGCATATATTCCAACTCCGAGATTCTTGCACCAGTCCATAGATGGATCGCTGGAGCTTGCACACTTTGTTAGCACCTTTAGGATCTACAAAACCTTCTGGTTGCATCATATACAACTCTTCTTTAAGATATTCATTAAGTAATGCAGTTTTGACGTCCATTTGCCCAATTTCGTAATCATACAATGCGGAAATTGCTAACATGATTCACACGGACTTAAGCATCGGTACAGGTGAGAAAGTCTCATCGTAGTCAACTCCTTGAACTTGTCGAAAACCTTTTGCGACAAGTCGAGCTTTGTAGACAGTAATATTACCATCATCGTCAGTCTTCTTCTTAAAGATCCATTTATTCTCTATGGCTTGCCGATCATCGAGCAAGTCCACCAAAGTACACACTTTGTTCTCATACATGGATCCTATCTCAGATTTCATGACCTCAAGCCATCTGAAAGAATCTAGGCTCATCATATCTTCTTCATAGTTTGTAGGTTCGCCATGGTCTAGTAACATAACTTCCAGAATAGGACTACCGTACCACTCTGGTGTGGAACATGCTCTGTTCGACCTACGAGGTCCAGTAGTAACTTGATATGAAGTTTCACGATCATCATCATTCGCTTCCTCTCTAGTTGGTGTTGGCATAACGGGAATGGATTTCTCTGATGTGCTACTTTCCAATTCGAAAGAAGGTACAATTACCTCACAAGTTCTACTTTCCTCCTACTCACTTCTTTCGAGAGAAACTCCTTCTCTAGGAATTTTCCATTCTTGGCAACAAAGATCTTGCCTTTGGTTCTGTGGTAGAAGGTGTACCCAATTGTTTCCTTAGGGTATCCTATGAAGACGCACTTCTCCGGTTTCGGTTCGATCTTATCAGGCTGAAGCCTTTTGACATAAGTGTTGCAACCCCAAACTTTAAGAAACAACGGATTTAGTGTGAAGGCAAAGGGTTTGAATCGGAAGAAAGAGCGATTACCTCTACAACATTAGCGTGACTGATTTCAGCGTCGTCCTGGCAATAATCATTATCAATAAGGCGTGTGAAAAATAAACCAAGTGATTCAAGCTCTACCTCAAGGTCCGGATTACCCACATCATCGTCAGCTGGTGGATCGGAGGATGCAGTGGTTCTCTTCCTATTAGCTGGTTTCTTCACAACTCTGGTTTTGGGCAGATTTGTTTTCTCCGGATTCTCTTGTGGAGGATTCTTGCTCCAAAATGGATCATCACCCTGTTTGAAAGATGTTAATGTCAACAAAGGGTGTTTAAACATAGTTAGATTCCATGAAAGCATAAGATATGAGTCTTACGGCTGACGGTTTGTTAATGGCACAAAAGGGAGGCAGGCCGGTTTGAGCGCAAGCAGCTTCCGGTTCATTCATTATCTTCTTCACAGCCTCAGTAACATCGTCATCTGTCAGCTGGATCTCAATATGCCGTAGAGGGTCTTTTGCATCTCCTGTGTATTCGCACATCAAACCGGAGCGCAGGCTTAAGGGCAGTATACTCCAAGATATCCAGCAGCGAGCAAGGTCAACCCCTGTCAACCCATTCGACATGAAGGCCCTGAGTTTGCATAGTTGAGGAGCATATTTGCTTATTTCCTTAGCAGTCAGTCTCTGGGGGAAGGGATGTGTGTTGCTTAGCCGCTCCGGACGGTAACCCGGCAAGGGATTTTCTCCATCAGGAGAGGTATCTTTGTAGTAAAACCATGTTTGATTCCACTCTTTGGGATGGTTGTGCAGTTTGGCGTGAGGGTAAGTGACCTCTTTCCTCTTTTGAATCGCCATACCACCTAACTCGGTATTGGGACCGTTAGTAAATTCGGTGCGGCGATTCAGATGGAAGCAATCTCTGAATAATTCAACTGTGGGCTCCTCTTGAAAGACACCTCACAGAGCAGTTGAAAGTGACAAATGTTGGTTACGGAGTTGGGGCCAATATCTTGTGGACGCAGTTGGAAGTTGGCCAAGACATCCCGATAAAACTTTGAACCGGGCGGATGAAGCCCGGGCTAGATGGTCGACAAAACAACAACCTCTCCATCTTTGGGTTCGGAGGACATTCCGGGCCGAGGACCCTCCAGTGAACGACATCTTTTTTGCCTAAAGCACCGGTTTGGACTAGGTTATTCAGTTGAGTCTCGGTCACTCGAGAAGGGACCCAGTTGCACCCGTACACTTGCTTGGCCATGGTGCAATCTACAAAGCAGTAATATCGGTTCAAGAATATGTTGGAAGGGTATACATTGATGCATTCATTTCTAAACCGGAAGCAGTTACTTACAAACCGGAGTTCTGCAAAGTGGCAATACTTAGCTAAGGAATCTTGGCGGTTCAACAAGGGGACTAATGGTATATACCGAGTTGTCAATTTTTCTACAAAGTTAAACCGCCTGGTCTAAAACATTGAAGAGTCAAGATTGCGGATGAGTAGGTGTGTGAAAACATGTTTCACAAAATTACATCACAGTTTTGGATCTGGAACATGTTCAGAAAAAAGATAAATATTCAAGGTCCAAAAGGGAGCAATACCGAATCAATGAGCAAGGATACAGGGAGATCTATGGCTTTGAGATGCGCAAGTGACGACGGATGATAAAAACTACCGCTACGCAAAACAAAGATTTACAGACTTGTCTAAGATTTATCATATGAACAAGAAGCTGGCGATGACCGCTGAAGAACATGGAAACCCTTGAATAGATCTATGATGAAAAAGATAGAAGACTTACCGGAGTCGAGGAAGAAATGGAAGATCGCCGCGATGCTCTGCTGTATTCAGGGTGATGCAGCGGCCAAGGTTGGTGCAGAAGTCGGCGGCGGAGCGGAGTCAAGTTGGGCGACACGAGGAAGACAAAGCAGAAGGGCACAAAGGGGAAAAATAAATGACCCTTCAGTCTTATTTATAAAGCAAGGGACATGTGTCAGGCGCGAAAATCAAGGGGCCGCGAGTTTGGAAACGGAGCTGTCGCCTCGATTGCCGCAGATCTATTAAACAAAAAAGGTATTGTGGATAGTTTTTATGACAGGTGACGTCACGCTGGTTTACAATGACCAGAGAAGATGACATCATGGCGGTTCAACAAACTACACAAAGATGCCGAAGATGAAGTTTTTTGCTAAGGATTGACATGAACCTGTTCAAATCAATCTGGGGCCTAATGTTGGGGATATTACTACTGGGTGTAAACCGGCGGACAGGCAGGTTAACTTTGTCGATAGTTGAGTATATTAAAGCCCATGTAGGCAGATGAGGGCTCAAGGCCCATAGTCGGTTCAAGGCCTGTAGCCGTAAACGGACGTCGGTATGTAACTTGTATTGTAAGTAAGGAATAGTGGAGACCGAGCCGGATACATCTATGAACCGGAATCGGGACTCTGTAAACCGACGGGCGCCACCCGTGTATATAAGAGGACGACCCAGCGGCGGTTCAGGAGGATAGACAACAACTCGAGACTTAGGCGAAGCTTGTTTGCTCCCTAGTCATCGAAACCCCATCAATTCCATCACAACTAGACGTAGGCTTTTACCTTCATCGAAGGGGCCAAACTAGTATAAACTCTCTTGCATCCTTGTGTCCGCTTTAACCCCTTCAAGCTAACCCGTAGCGATAGCTCCACGACTAAGTCCTTTCATGAGGACATCTGCTGTGACAAAACCACGACAGTTGGCGCCCACCGTGGGGCTATCGCACGATGGTTTCAAGTTCTTGGAGGGAAACTTCGAAGGACTCAAGGGCTACGCTGTGGGCCGGATGACCAAGAGTCGTCGCGGCAAGCTCTACATCGACAATGCAGGGTGGGGCCCCGAGGCCGGCTTGATTGAGTACGGGTACCGGGTCCCCTTTGGTGGCATACACGTCTTCATCGGCAAGATCGGTGAACTGGGCCCTGAGCCCGACATCTGCACCAACCTCGTCGAAACGGCTCAGCGTGCGTGATCTGCCTAGGTTAAACCGGCCGTGAAGCGTGCCTTCGTGGGAGTCATCCACGGAGGAGAATATGAGGATGGATCGGAATCTGGTAGCGAGACCGTCGTTTATTCCGGCGACGAGTCCTCAACCTGAGAAACCGAATCGTTATATCAGTTACAAGACGACCAGATTGGGGGCTGTTCCGATGGCGACAATATTCCGGACCCCTTTGATCTGCCCAACCGGGTTGGAATATTCATGGCCGGTACACAGGCGGCGATCCGCTCTTCAACCGCAGTAGCAATGATCTCCGGGTCAGCAGCGGTGACGGCTGCCGGGGCAGGAGGCCCTGTGCACCCGCCGGCTCAAGTTTTATCTGATCTGTTTGATGCGTTGGCTGTGCTTATGGTAGAAGCTAACCCGGCAGATCGGGGCGCCCTAGCGGAAGTTGCAAAGGTGAGGGAACAGATCACTCAGGCCAAGGCCGACCTAGCGATCGAGAATGCGGGATGGTCGCATGAGCGGGCGCTTTGGATCGCGAGCCTATAGGCTTATCTTTGGATCGAGACCGCGTCGCATGAAGTCTGAAGAGGAAGCACCGGTCTCGCTTGCCTCCGGTTTTGAAGCAATCTCTTTAACAGCCGGGAGCAGGAACTAGTAACCGCCGGTGATAAACCGGGCGGAGGCACTGGGCGGGCGCCGGTTCAGCCTCGCTGATGGAGCCGCCTCGGCGAACAATGTCGTGCCTCGGCTGTCCCGACACCTCCGGGTCATTATTCCAATCAATGGACAATCTTTTTTCGCGCCGCTTCACGACTGGAGGCATCCCGATTGAAGGTGATTCTCCGCAGGCGGTGGAGACGCGCCGGGTTAAGGAGCTTCTTTGGACAGCCTTGATTCAACAGGAAGCATATTCATACAGCCGTGACCGAATTCACTCCACCCCCCGTCCAAGCCGGAGCTACATCAGGCGTATGGATGAACCGGTCGTATCAAGTAATGCACGGAACCGTGAAGCACCCCGTGGCAATAACCCGACAGGTGGTATTGGTGATGCTCAGGAAGTGGTGGACCGGGCCCGGGCGCGCAGGGAGGCCGAGTTAGTGGCGCAGTATGAGGCTCGTCAGCTTACGCCGGTTCGTCCAACCACCTCGGTCGAGCCAGGGGTTACTTCTAGTTCTTTGGGAGTGCCCTGTCTTGTCCCCGCTTTACGCAATGTGCGCCTGCCCAAGGATTTCAAGGGCCCGCGCAAGGTGCCAAATTACACTGCCAAATTACACTGCCGATTTTTCTACTTGAGTGGTAACCATAGAAGCATGTTTACTAATGAGTTCAAGTTCATCTTTAACGCTAGACATATAATCACTCAAGTGTTCAATCATATAAGCATTATGTTTCAATTGTCTACCAACATAAGCATTGAAGTTTTCTTGTTTAACAATAAAATTATCGAACTCATCTAAGCATTGGCTAGCAGACTTATAACGAGGAATATCACCTTCATCAAATCTATAGAGAGAATTTACCTTTACTACTTGTGTCGGGTTATCAAGACCATGTATTTCTTCAATGGGTGGTAAATTCTTAACATCTTCAGCTTTAATACCTTTTTCTTTCACAGATTTATTTGCCTCTTGCATATCTTCAGGACTGAGAAATAGAATACCCGTTTTCTTCGGAGTTGGCTTAGGAGTTGGTTCAGGAAGTGCCCAATCATTTTCATTACTCAACATATTATTCAATAGCAATTCAGCTTGATCAATAGTTCTTTCCCTGAAAACACAACCAGCACAACTATCCAGGTGGTCTCTGGAAGCATCGGTTAGTCCATTGTAAAAGATATCAAGTATTTCATTTTTCTTGAGAGGATGATCAGGCAAAGCATTAAGTAATCAGAGAAGCCTCCCCCAACCTTGTGGGAGACTCTCTTCTTCAATTTGCACAAAATTATATATTTCCCTTAAAGCAGCTTGTTTCTTATGAGCGGGGAAATATTTAGCAGAGAAGTAATAAATCATATCCTGGGGACTACGCACACAACCAGGATCAAGAGAATTAAACCATATTTTAGAATCACCCTTTAATGAGAACGGAAAATACTTAAGGATATAGTAGTAACGAATTTTTTCCTCATGAGTGAATAGGGTGGCTATATCATTTAATTTAGTAAGATGTGCCACAACAGTTTCAGATTCATATCCATAAAAAGGATCAGATTGAACCAAAGTAATTACTCAGGATCGACAGAGAAATCATAATCCTTATCGGAAATACAGATAGGTGAAGTAGCAAAAGTAGGGTCATATTTCATTCTAGCATTCAAAGATTTTTCTTTCAGCTTTGCTAATAATTTCTTAAGATCATATCTATCATTGCAAGCAAGAAAGTCTCTAGCAGTTTCTTCATCCATAACATAACCCTCGAGCTGTGAGTAATTCATATCTAGGGGGAGAATCTTCATCTTCACTTTCATCAATATTATCAGTTTCAATAATTTCAATCTCTCTAGCCCTAGCAAGTCGTTCATCAATAAATTCACCAAATAGCACAGTAGTATCAAGCATAGAAGTAGTTTCATCATAAGTATCATGCATAGCAGAAGTGGCATCCTCAATAACATGCGACCTATCAAAATCAATAGCATGTGTAGGTGTCGCAAATTTACTCATAACAGAAGGTGAATCAAGTGCAGAGCTAGATGGCAGTTCCTTACCTCCCCTCGCAGTTGAGGGATAAATCTTGGTTTATTCGTCTTTCAAGTTCCTCATAGTGATCAAAAGATATAAATCCCTAGTGACCCAAAGAATAGAGCTATGCTCCCCGGCAACGGCGCCATAAAATAGTCTTGATAACCCACAAGTATTGGGGATCGCAACAGTTTTCGAGGGTAGAGTATCCAACCCAAATTTATTGATTCGACACAAGGGGAGTCAAGGAATATTCTCAAGTATTAGCAGTGGAGTTGTCAATTCAACCACACCTGGAAAACTTGATATCTGCAGCAAAGTATTTAGTAGCAAAGTAGTATGGAGGTAACGGTAATGGTGGCAAAAGTAACAGTAGCGGTTTTGTAGTAACTGTAACAGTGGCAATGGTAAAGTAACTAAGCAAATATCAATATGTGAAAAGCTCGTAGGCATTGGATGAGTGATGGAGAATTATGTTGGATGCGATTCCTCATGCAACAGTTATAACATAGGGTGACACAGAACTAGCTCCAGTTCATCAATGTAATGTAGGCATGTATTCTGAATATAGTCATACGTGCTTATGGAAAAGAACTTGCATGACATCTTTTGTCCTACCCTCCCGTGGCAGCGGGGTCCTATCGGAAACTAAGGGATATTAAGGCCTCCTTTTAATAGAGTACCGGACAAAAGCATTAACACTTAGTGAATACATGAACTCCTCAAACACGATCATCACCAGGAGTGGTCCCGATTATTGTCACTTCGGGGTTGCCCGATCATAACACATAGTAGGTGACTATTGACTTGCAAGATAGGTGTGACGCCTGGATAATTAAGCTACAATAATCCCCCGGTAAAGGTGCCATGTCATCACATCACTTTTGCTAATCCTCGCTTGATCCAAATCTTAGTTCAAACTCAAATTCCAATTAAAGCCCAAAATTCAAGATTCTCAAACATGAAAACAAAAATATTCAAAGTGTGGAAAATATTCCATAACTAATTATCGTGTTGACCCAACACTTTTGTAAAGTATTTAAATGCCCTTTTGTGAATACAGTGGCTAAAAATAATTATTAAATACTTTTTAAATTATAAAAGTGCTAAACTATTTTATTTTGAACCTCAAACTAAATGTGGCAGTGGTGTATTTAATAGTTCTAATTTAGGGGCTAGTGTTGTTTTTTATAAAACTAAAACTATAATAAAACTAAATAGAAAACAGAAAATAAAATGTGAGAAAAGGCAAAGAAAATGCAAAGGGAAAATAAAAAGGGAACTCCCTCTCCTCCCCTGGGCCTTGGCCTACCTGGCCAAGCCAGGCAAGCCCAACCCACACCCCCACTCATCCCCCTCCTCACGCTACAGGGAGGGGGGAATCGTGGATGCCTCCGATGCCCGCCGCGGCCTCGACCAGTCGCCGTGGCGGTCATCCCGCGCCTCTCCGCTGTTTCCCCGCGTGTATAAAGAGCGCCCCGGCCTCGTCGACGAACCCTAGCTCTTTTCCCCTTCCCCTGGCCTCCCTCACTCGTTTCTGAGCTCGCCCGAGATGCCCATGGCCGCGCCGTCGTCGTCCACATGCACTGGAGCCACCCCGCGCCTTGGAAGGACATCTAGGAGCTTCTGCATCTTCGTCTTCATCCACTACACGCGCGCATTCGAGTTGGAGCGCGGCCGAGCCATCAATTCACTCGTCTTCCTCCTCGGACCGCCATCCGCCGTCGTCGACTCCGGCCGTCTCAAGTCTTCCCTAGGCCTTCTCTGTAACGGCAGTGAGCCCGATATCCTCCCTCTCTCTGTGTGCTCTCCTTTGGTAGTTGTAGACCGCCGCCGACGTGATCGTGCTCCGGCCACGCCCGACGGGCAAACTCGCCCCGTTCCCCGCGCTCATAGCACGCCCCTCTGGTCGTGCTCCACGCGCACACCCACAGCCATCCCGGGCCGCACCTTGGTGCGCACCGCGCGCCCGCTGCCACCCACCACGCCCCGCCTCTGCTCACTTGCTCGCCGGCCGCCACTGCTGCTGTCGCCTGATACTGTTGCTGCTATCGCATCCCTGCCGCTGCTATTCGAGTCGCTGCTTCTGCTCTGCTGCAGTCTGCTCGCGGCTGCTATTGCGCCCTGCCGCCGCAGCCGTCCGCGCCCTTTGGGGCGCTTTGTCTTCGCCCGGCTGCGCTGCGCGGCGTCCCCTAACGGACGTGCCTCGCTCCCGCTGCAGCCCCGCTGCCATCTCCGCTTCGCCCGCCGCTCCTCGCGCCCGCTGCGCCGCCAGCCACGCCGTACCACCACCCAGCCGCTCTCCCGCTGCTCCCGTGCACCGCCGCCGCCCTCGCCGGGCGAACGCCCTTCGCCCCGCCGCTCCCGTCGCCGGGTCTGCCCGACAGGCACCCTCGCCAGCGCCCATTAACCCGCCCGGTGGCCCACAGGCCCTTTGCCAAAGGCCCAACCAGCCCCTTTTCTAAAAAAAAGAAAGATAAAAATAATAATAAATAAAAGTATATAATTAATTAATTAACTTAATTAAGTTTACTTAGTTAACTTAACATACTAATTAAACTACCTAATTTGTAATTAGTCAGATGAGTCTATGACAGGGGGACCCCACCCCCTATTGACCAGTCAAACGTTGACTGGTCAACTGCGACCCCCTGGCCCACCTGTCAGTCACTGTGTACACTTTGTGTACACTATGCAGGGTGCATCTAGCGTTTTAGCAATTATTTCGAATTAAAAATAAAATCAGGATAATGTCTAAATCTTTGGAAAAACATATAAAATAATCCGTAACTCGGATGAAAAAGTTTTATACATGAAAGTTGCTCAGAACGATGAGACGAATCCGAATAAACGGTCCGTTCGTCCGCCACACGTCCCTAGCATAGCGAACATGTAACTTTCCCACTCCGTTTCGTTTGTCCGAAAATCCCAAACTTCGGGAAAACATTCCAGGATGCTCCCCCCTTCGCCGGTATCGGGTAGCACCGCGTTAGAACATGTCTAGCTCTGCCTATTGTCCTGTTATGCACTTGCTTGCTATGTATTTATTGTTTCTTCCCCCTCTTCTCTCCGGTAGACCCCGAGACCGCTGATGCTGCCCCTGTGATCGACTATGTCACCGACGACCCTTCTTCCCTTTTAGGGGAGCTTCCAGGCAAGCCCCCCCTTTGATCATCCCGATATCGCCCATTCCTTTCTCTCATGCTTGCATTAGATTTTTCAACTGTTATTGGTTGCTCCTATTCTGACGCATAGCCTGCTTTTGTACCTGCTATTGTTACCTACCTGCTTGTCCTAAACTGCTTAGTATAGGTTGGTTAGAGATCCATCAGTGACCCCCACTTGTCCTTGTTGCCCTTGCTTCATCTTCGACGACTCGATCAACATGATCGATGACCAGAGCCTGACACCTCACATCACATCACGCCCCTTTTGTTGCTCGACTCTGCAGAGCTATTATCGAGTGCCGAGGGTGATCCCTCATAACGCACTCCTGATGATAATTCTGTAGTGTAGCTATTTGGTCGTGGTCATCGAGGGTGATTTCCTCTTTCACCATTCCCGATCACGGTTACGTGGTGCAACACCTCAAGTGTGAACCTCGGGTGGTCCTTTTACGTTCACCTTGATGATTACATTGAGTGGAATCCACCGGGGGTGATTCCTCGGGTTTTCTTCCTTGATGTTTTGGACACATGGTTACCTTGACTTTACTTGAGACCATTGTTGAAGTCGGGTCAGCCCTGAGGGGTACCCGCGAGTTGATGTGAAAGCCGGGCGGGCCCGAAGAGCACCCGTGTGATGTGACAGTGGCGGCTGGCTGTTTAGCGGTATCACCCGGGATGGGGTGGTAGCTCCGGACTTGTCCCGACAGCCGTCACTACTTTAATTGTTAATGCACTAATAGGTTTGGGTATTTGTTCTGAATTGGCCTCTGGCCTTTGCGCACTAACCACCACGAGATAATAGATATGGGCCTCGGCGTCGCGATATCAGCCAAAGCTTTGTCGGGCGTCGGTTCAACCTTCTTGACGCGGTCGGATCGTCTTTGGCCATCGGCGGTCTGTTATCCACCTGACCGCGCGACCAGTGCAGCAGGCGATGGGCCCAAGACCCCGGGGCGCTTAGGATGTAGACCGGCGGGGACCTCTCTGTTGAGCCTAGGTAGGGCTACGACATGTTGATCTTCCGAGGCCGGGTATTGACCCAGAAAAGTGTGTCTGGCCAGAGTGATCGAGCGTGTTGGGTAACGTGGTGCACCCCTGCAGGGAAGATATATATTCGAATACCGTGTCCACAGTAATGGACGTTCAGACTTGTATCCTGATCTTATACAACTAGAAATGGATACTTGATATGTGATGGATATGTGGCTCCGAGATTGCTTTCTCGTAGGGAGTCGAGGAAGAATCTCTGGGCATTAATGCTACAACATGTTTGTTAAATATAAATTGCTATTCTTTACTCTTCTACATGCTGCAAGATGCTTGGAGCTGCTTGAAGATGCTAGTCTTCGATAGGCTAGGCCTTCCCCCTCTATTCTGGCATTCTGCAGTTCATTCCACAGATACAACCATTCCATTTGATACTAATGCATACTTAGTATAGATCTGATGCTTGCGAGTACTTTGGATGAGTACTCACGGTTGCTTTGCTGCCCGTTTTCCCCCTTCCTTCTTCTTTCTGGTTGTTCCAACCAGATGGTGGACCCCAGGAGTCAGATACCACCCCCGCCGACTACGACTACTACCCCGAGGGTGCCTACTACTATGTGGAGCCCGATGACGACCAAGAGTACTTAGGAGGTCCCAGGCAGGAGGCCTTGCCTATTCGATCGTTGATGTTTGTGCTAGCCTTCTTAAGGCAAAACTTGTTTAACTTATATGCGTACTCGGATATTGTTGCTTCTTGACTAAACTTATGTATCGAGCTATGTATTGAGCCCTCGAGGCCCCTGGCTTGTAATATGGAGCGTGTATGACTTTCTTTTGTGTCTAGAGTTGTGTTGTGATATCTTCCCATGAGTCCCTGATCTTGATCGTACACATTTGCGTGTATGATTAGTGTACGGTCGAATCGGGGGCATCATAATAGGATCAAGAACTCACATATATTCATGAAAACATAATAGGTTCAGATCTCAAATCATGGCACTCGGGCCCTAGCGACAAGCATTAAGCATAGCAAAGTCATAGAAATATCAATCTTAGAACATAATGGATACTAGGGATCAAACCCTAACAAAACTAACTCGATTACATGGTAAATCTCATCCAACCCATCACTGTCCAGCAAGCCTATGATGGAATTACTCACGCACGGCGGTGAGCATCATGAAATTGGTGATGGAGGAAGGTTGATTATGACGACGACAAAGGATTCCCCTCTCCGGAGCCTCGAACGGACTCTAGATCAGCCCTCCTGAGAGAGATTAGGGCTTGGCGGCGGCTCCGTATCGTAAAACCGATGAATCCTTCTCTCTAATTTTTTTCTCCCTAAACATGAATATATAGAGTTGGAGTTGAGGTCTGTGGAGCTTCAGGGGGCCCATGAGACAGGGGGTTGTGCCCAGGGGGTAGGCGCGCCCCCACCCTCGTGGACAGGGTGTGGGCCCCCTGGTCTTGATTCTTTCGCCAGTATTTTTTATATATTCCAAAAATATTCTCCGTCAAGTTTCAGGTCATTCCGAGAACTTTTATTTCTGCATAAAAATAACACCATGGCAATTCTGCTGAAAACAGCGTCGGCCCGGGTTAGTTCCATCCAAATCATGCAAGTTAGAGTCCAAAACAAGGGCAAAAGTGTTTGGAAAAGTATCAGTGGTAACCCGGAAAAGCGTCCAGGAAGCACAGCAGGTCGCACTCAGCGATGGAGTCAACAATCTGGATCATGCGCGGAAGCGGGAACGGGTCTTGAGGGCAAGCTTTGTTGAGGTTGGTGAAGTCGACGCACATGCGTTCCTTCCTGCCTTTCTTGGGCACCACAACGGGGTTCGCCAACTACTCGGGGTACCGGACCTCGGGGATAACGCCCGCCGCCTGCAGCTTGCGGGTCTCCTGGACTATGAAGGACTGATTCTCCATGGATTGGCGTCGCGCCTTTTGCTTCACGGGGTGCACGTTGGGGCACACCCTCAAGTGGTGCTCGATCACCCCCCTTGGGACCCCACTAGCTTCTTGGGATCCCAGGCGAATACCTCCTTGTTTCACGCGCAGAAACTTCACCAGTGCCTCCTCTTGGCCTGAGTTGAGGTTGGCGCCTATGGTGAAGGTGGCTCCCGAGGACCCGTCCTCCTTGACCTGCACTTGCTTCATTTCGGCTCGGTCCTGAGTGAACAACTGCTTCTTTTTTGCTGGCGTGGCTTCCTTAGCCCCTGGAGTGGCCTTATCGTCCGGACAGGCTGTAGCTGCAGTCCTGAAGGCGAGCTTGAGGGCTGTCAGGGCCTCCTTGGTGTCTCCAGCTACGGTGAGGATGCCCTTTCTCCCGGGCATCTTCATGAGGTTATAAGCAGGATGGGTGGCCGCCATGGACTGGGCCAAGGCCGGGTACCCGAGGATGGCGTTGTATGGGAGGCCGACGCGGGCGATGTCAAAGTTGATAAGCTCAGTGCGGTAGTTATCGCAGGTGCCGAAAGTCACGGGGAGGCGGATCTGCCCTAGGGGGCTGTTGGAGCCGCTGCCAACTCCGGAGAAGGGCTTGGTAGGTCAGAGCCATTCGTGCGGTACATGAAGTAAGACAAAAGCCTCCACGGAGAGCACATTAAGGCCAGCCCCGCTGTCGATGAGGGTCTTGGTGACGGCTACGTTGCAGATGGTGGGCGTGCAGAGCATTGGGAGCGCGCCCGAGCTTGCAGTGGTCACGGGGCGGTCACTTGAGTCGAAGGTGATGTTGGCCTTGGGTGCCGCCCATCCTGGAGGGGCCCCCTGCTGCACGGATGCCGAGCCGATCTGGCGGAAGAACTGCTTGACATGGCGGTCAGAGGGCGGCGCCTGTGAGCCACCAAGGATGGCCGCGACGGCGACAGGCGCAGGCGCGAACCGCGCAACGAAAAGGCCGCGCAGCTCCTCCCAAGAGGCCACAGAAGATCCCGGCAGGTTGAACAGCTAGGCACGCGGTGCACCAGCGAGGGCCATGGGGAACCAGTTGGCCATGACCTTGTCGTCGCCTCTTGCCTCCAGAACGGCGTCCTCATACGCCAGGAGGAAGGCCGACGGGTCCGTCGCGCCATCATAGTGGGGCGGCATCTCTGGCCTGAACTTGTGTGGCCACCACACCCGCCGCAAGGCTGGGGTGAGGACCCTGAGCCCCATGGTGTCGCCGCGGGCACCCATCGGTCTAGCTGGAGGAGCGCCGCCGGCCATGGGGGTCGAACGGAGAGGTGGTGCTGCGTGAGAAGCGAGGCTTCGGTGCACCCCCTACCTGGCGCACCAAATGTCGGATTACGGGTTCCGGCAAAACCCTTGAGGTTCGAACATTGGGGTGCACACGAAGATCTCTCTCCCCCTAGCTCACACTCTTGCCACGATCTCAAGGCCTAGCTCGCCGAACCCGAGGAACAAGGGACACAAGAGTTTATACTGGTTCGGGCCACCGATGTGGTGTAATACCCTATTCCAGTGTGTTGTGGTGGATTGCCTTGTAGGCTGAGGATGAACAAGTACAAGGGAAGAACAACCTCCTGAGGAGAGACGTTCTCGAGCTCGTTGAGCTTGTGTGGTTGGGGATGGTCTGAATGATCCTCCAGCATTATAGAGGCCCTAGTCCTCTTCCCAAATGTTAGGCGGGAAGGGATTCCAAAACGGCCAATTTGAAGGGGGACAACTAGTACAAGCTATCCTGACAAAAGGTGGTCTTCGCCTGCCAAAGGCTCTGGTGGTGATGCCATCGTGGGCTCTACGATGACCTCCGTCTTGCTGGTCTTGGTCTTGTTGCACAAATATTGAAACCTTTGCAGAGAGGCAACCAGTACTCTGTGCGCTGACGCTCGCCTGGCGCCCGCCTGGCCTTGGTTGTCATGGCTCACGTCATGCGAACCTCGCGAGGTGCCCTTTGCATAGATCTCTCCGCTCCTCGGGAGCCAACCTAGGGAGGCCGCTCCTGAGGAGGTCTTGTGTCGTCCACCTCGCGAGGCTTGGCCCCTCACGAGGGTCTTGAGTGATTGTTGATGAGGATGGGCCGTACCAGGCCGTTAGTGGAGCCACGCCGTGGGCCACAGGCAGGCAAGCCTGGGGACCCCCGTTTCTAGGACGCCGACAATAGTATTCATGTTCAACATCGTCTTGTGATGAATCATCACCTAGAGAGAGTGATTCATTAGATGTATGACCATGGCAATGTGCATCTTTATGAATTCTAATGACTTGAGAGATAATGCTACTAATGACTCCAACATCTCCTTTGGCATGCATAAGGTCACGAAGATCAAATAGACAATCATCAAATTTAGGATCACTAGGTTTCATTTTTTGAAAAGCTATGGACTTTTGAAGTATCACATCTTGATTTTTCACGGAATAGTTTGGAAAACGTTCCTCAAGAAATCTCCATATGGTGTAAGCACATTCAAGAGTAGGCAAGCATACAATCAAATTTCTAGGCAATCCTCTAATGATAAGATTGATGGTTCTAAGATTGCGGATCATGTCAAGAGACTCATCGGGGGTAGGATGCAAGGGATCAATAAGGGGCGCACAAGGGCTAGTAATGTCCTTGTTCAAGTGATATTCATTGAAAATCTTAAGCATCTCATTTTTCCAAGCATTATAGAACTCTCCATCAAGCATAGGCACTCTACGTCTAAAACTCCTCATCGTAGACTCATCCATCTTCCTCCAATGGTGATTAAACCAAAACAATGAAGACCATCGCTCTGATACCAATTGAAAGGATTGAGAAGAGGTGTCTAGAGGGTGGGGGTGATTAGACCCTCAACAAGCAAAAGTAGCAGTTTTTAAGTTCTTCAAGTTGAGATGGAGTTTTAGCACAAGTTTAAGCACTCATAATACATTTCAAGCAAGTATGGCAAGCATATATGAGCAGTGGAAAATAAAGCATGCAAGTCGCAAGAAAGTAAAGGGATGGGATTGGAATGTGCAAACGCAATTGGAGACACAGAGATTTTTGGCGTGGTTTCGATAGGTGGTGCTATCGTACATCCACATTGGTGGAGACTTCAACCCATGAAGGGTAACGGTTGCGCGAGTCCACGGAGGGCTCCGCCCAAGAAGGGTCCACGAAGAAGCAACCTTGCCTATCCCACCATGGCCATCGCCCACAAAGGACTTGCCTAACTAGGGTAGATCTTCACAAAGTAGGCGATCTCCTTGCCCTTACAAACTCCTTGGTTCAACTCCATGATTTGACGGAGGCTCCCAAGTGACACCTAACCAATCTAGGAGACACCACTCTCCAAAAGGTAATAGATGGTGTGTTGATGATGAACTCCTTGCTCTTGTGCTTCAAATGATAGTCTCCCCAACACTCAGCTCTCTGTCTCACAGATATGGCTATGGTGGAAAGATGATTTGATTGGAAAGCAACTTGGGGAAGGCTAGAGATCAAGATTCTTGTGGTTGGATTGGAATGTCTTGGTCTCAACACATGAGTAGGTGGTTCTCTCTCAAAAAATGAGGAGTGGAAGTGTAGTCATGTTATGATGGCTCTCTCTTGAATAGAGAAGTGGGTGGAGGGGTATATATAGCCTTCACACAAAATCTAACCGTTACACACATTTGACCCAACTCGGTGAGACTGAATATGTGAACTCTGTGACACCGATTTAGTTCAAAATGTGAACGTTAGGATTTTTGGTGGGACCGACATGATCAACTCGGTGGGACCAATGTGCTAGGGTTTAGGCAAAACCTCATCTCGGTTTGACCGATTACATAAACTTGGTGAGACCGATTTTTCAGTAATAAGAAAACAGAGAGTTCGTTAGGCAAAATTGGTGGGACCGATTACATATTTCGGTGAGACCAGAATAATTGCAATAGGCAATAGAGAGTTTGCAAGGCCATCTCGGTGAGACCGAGATCCTATCGGTGAGATCGAATTGATTAGGGTTTCTGGAAGTGGTTATGTCAAGTGAACTCGGTGGCGCCAGATAGATCAAATTGGTGGGGCCGAGTTTGACTTTAGGTTTAGGACATATTTGGATATGATAAAGTGGTTGAGGGATTTGGAGCATATCACTAAGCACTTTGAGCAAGTAGATCATTAAGCAACACCTCATCCCCTTTTAATAGTATTGGCTTTTCCAATGGACTCAATGTGTTCTTGGCTCACTAAAAATAGAAATGAAGAGTCTAGAGCTTTTTCCAATATTTGTCCTTAGCACCTTGAAGGGGTTCCACATCCTCTTGTCCATGCCACGCCTTTGTTGAACTTTCTGAAATATACTAGATGAAAATATTAGTCCAACAAGAGATATATTGACATTAATTACCAAAATCACCCAGGGAGCACTTGTGCTTTCAACATCTCATTCTGTCTGACGGCTTCTTTCATGATGATCGTTGCAATGTCCCTCTGGATGCGAAATAAGTCATCTCTGAGTTTATAATCTGTTTCTTCTCCTAGGGATTCAGCCCATTTGCGGATATGATCATCATTTCTAGTTGTCATGCGAAGCCGTTGGTGATCCCTTATGAACTTCATCATGAGACGGAGGAGGTTGAATCCATCATTCTTGCTTGCTGTCGGTTGATGATGCCGCAGAAGCTAGTTTTATGCGAGAAACCTGACATGCTCTTCCTTTGTTTCCTGATCTTGAGGTGGCCACCCCTCATGCTGAATCCATGGAGAGCGTCATCCAGAATATCCATTATGCGGGTGTAGTCCTTCTCGCAGTTTTTGGAGGCGTGTCCTGTGAGGCGGCATCTGGAGGCGTGTCCTGTGAGGAATGCATGAAGAGGGACTTCCTGCAATCAACCCTAGGACGTTCCTACCCGGGCACATCATCCATCTCCTCATCCACATGCTCAGTCCGAGTCATATGCCTGACTCATCAGTTCTCCGGCGTCATAGGTGTCGGATTTTGGGTTCTGGCAGACCCTTGAGGTTCGAACTCTGGGGTGCGCATGAAGATCTTTCCCCTACTAGCTCACGTCTCGAAGTCTCGCAAAGGATCTAGGCTAGAAAGAAGAACACACAAGGGACATGAGATTTATACTGGTTCAGGCCACCATTGTGGTGTAATACCCTACCCCAGTGTGTGGTGTGGTGGATTGCCTTAGGGGCTGATGATGAACGATACAAAGGGAGAACAGCCTCGCGAGGGCTGTTCTTGAGCTGGTGCGATGAACTGCTTGGGTGAGTTCAGTCGCCTCTCTCTCTCTCTATGCGTGATCTAGATCCTCTCTCTTCTACTGTGGTGACTAGTCCTATTTATGGTGGGAGGCCCTGGGCCTCTTCCCAAATAATGAACGGGAAGGGCTCCAACAATTTGCCATTTTGAAGGGGAACATCTAGTACACTTATCCTGACTAAAGTTGGTCTTCGGCTGCCAAAGGCTCTGATGATGACGCTGCCCTGGGCTCCATGATGACCTCCATCCTGCCGTTCTACTGGTCTTGGTCTTGTTGTGCGAAATGGTAACCTTTGCACGATGCCTTGGCACATGCTTGCCCCCTTTGCACGAAGGAAACAAGGACCTTGCCCGGGCGGCGCCCTGGTCTCGATCGTCATGGCTTGCGTCCACGGGCTCTCGCGAGGTGCCCTTGCCGTGATCTCTCTGCCTCCTCACGAGCCTGCTGATGAGGCTGCTCTGAGATGCTTCACATGTCGTCCGCCCGCAAGGGCTTGGCTGATGAAGCTGGGCTGAACTAGGCCCCACTTGAGCCACGCCGCGAGCTGCGGGCGAGCAAGTCAGGGACCCCATTCCCGAGCAGACAGTAGCCCCGGGCCCAAAGCGCGCCAGACTTGGCTTAGCGAGAAGCGAAGGGCAAGTCTTGGCGCCACGGGCCCCAATAGCCTGCGGCCTTGGGCGCCGCGTGGCGGTTGATTGGACGCGGGCGTCTCCGCTTCCCCATGATGCCTCGACAACCGCATGACTTAACAAGTCCTTGCATGCAAAAATGGGTCATGATTACCTGCGGTCGTGAAGGCCGACGGTTGGCCTCCTCCGGCTATATGTACAGAATGGCGCGAGCCCTTCCAATCCATTCCTTCCCACTACTCCTTTTATTCTTCTTCCTCACCCTTGCTCCACATTCGCCAATGGCACCAATCCGCCGGTTTTCTGTAGAAGAGAAGGAAAGGCCCCGGGAGGTCGATCGCTTCCGCGAAAAGCGGCCTGTCCCCGACCGCTGCGGCGTTTTCGCATGGCGAGGCGTCGCGGCCCTGAATGCAATGGCCGCCGCTGGGTTTCGCTGCCCTTATGCGCCCGCATCAAGGGCCCTAGAAAAAAGGCACCGGCGACACCGGCGGTGCCGCCGTCGATCCCGACGGAGATTCTGGCGGTCTTGCGTCGTTCCTCCTAGAGTCCATGACAGGGCTCCTCTCGCGAGCTTGTGCTCCACGCCACCATGCCTCCTCGATCTTGGATTCACCTTCCTCCTTCTTTCGCCTTTCATATGCCGCCTAGTGGGTCTCTGGAGCTCTGGCTGCAGCATGATGACTGCAGCACCCTTGCGACCGGAGCGGAGGTCGCGGTCGTCGCTCCGGGCAAGGTCTACATGACCCGTGGCTGGGGCGAGATCGCCCAGGTCTGCCGGACAGGGGGCGCCCTCGTAATCCATCTTGAATACGATGGCGCCTCCTTGATGTTCTTCAAGGTCTTCGACGCGGAAGGACGCCGGCTGGAATGCTGCCCCGAGAAAGGCGGCCGGGGCATCGTTGTGGCGAGGACCAGGCCGCCAACCGCTTCCCCAGCAGCTCCTCAGGTAGCAGCGGAGGTGCCGGAGGGTCCAGCAACTCCGTCGAGCTTCACGCGACTCCGGAGACGAGCGACGACAGCTACGAGCCCCCGAGCTCGCGTCGCGCTCGGAGCAGGGCGGGTGCTTCAGGCCGCCGGCGCTGCTGATCTGGATTGGCGCCGGCGCCTGATGGCCCACTTTTGATGATGGCGTCTCCTGCGGAGGCGCGCGTAGTTAGCGTTCCTTAGGATTAGCACCTTTTGTTCCCTGCGAGGAATCTAAGTACCACCCCACGAGGGTATGTAAGGCGCCGGCCATGTCTTTTATGAATATTTTATCCTTATTATGAATTGATGCGAGATGCTTGTCCTGTCCCGGCTGGGCTCCCCCTTTCTTTCCTCACGAGGGCTTGGTACTCTGTTGTGAGTCCGGTCCCAGGCAGGCTTCACCGTCCGTGTTGGTATCTGGTCGCGATGTCGTGGTCAAGGCCAGGAGGTGAGCAGCCCAAGGTCGATAGAGCCCTGATTAGCGATGCTCGGAGGTCCCCTTTAGCGCTCAAGCAGCCACATTTGGCGAAAAGGCGAACAACGTTGTCGTGTGAGCTGCACTAAGCGAGGTTTAGCGCTGAGTCGAATCAGTTTTCGCGTGACTTATGTCGTGGGTTTGGCGTAGTTTTCATCGAGGTGCCGGGCCTACGCGGCGGCAGCTGTGGTGTTGCTGGGTTAGGTCCCCGTGGGCTTCTTCCCTCTCCCCCGTGCTTTCCTTGATGCTCTACGTCCTCAGGTCCCGGCCCTCGAGCGAGCTCAGCCGCTGCTGGTATGACAGGTCGCGATGCCATGGATCAAGGCCAGGGGTGAGGGCCGGAGAGCCAGTAAGAGCCCATGAGTCGCGATGCTCAGGCGCCCCCATTTTAACATGCAAGCGGATCGTGCCGGAGAGAAGGAGATAAAGCTCGCGACGTCCCCAGCATTACTTCTGGAGCGGGTCCTGCATACCAATCACGAGGGGAAACAAGGTCTGTTGTTACGGTTGCTAACCAACCATTGGTCGCTCCGAGGGAGTGATTGGGGCACTGAGGGCTTGGTGAGGTGGCGCCTTGCGGGGCTGCCGTGGCCAGAGCTTGACCACTCAGATTTATCGGTGTTGCAGGGACGGACCCGTGCGCAAGTGCCGTGCCAGAGCGAGCGGCTCCAAAGGTGGGTGTCAATCGAGCAGGCGATTAGGTCAAGCATGTTAAGCACGAAGGAGCAAATCCATTTAGATAGATGCGGAAAAAGCAAACGCCACTGGGTCAGGCCCATGCAGCTTGGGGATAATGCAGCTCGAGGGGCGCCCCCAACAAGGTAGGTAAAGAGCATAAGCAAAATGGATACATTCCGCAGGGATGGACCGACGCGACCTGGGAATGATGCAGCCCTGCGGGCGCTCAGCTGAAAAATGGAACTTTGAAAGATGTCACCTGATACCGTTGGAGATGAAGTGATGCCGAAGTAGCGGACGACGCGCGGTGAGGGAGCCAGCCCTCATGAGCTCTTGGGGCCTGGAGCCTCGGGAGGCTCCGGGGGCACGCGTGGATCTTCGAGGGCCATCTCCATCTCCGCCAGGACCGCGCGATGCCTGACCTCCTGAGCCTCCAGAATGCTCCTCGGCGGCCGGCGAGCAGCGGCGCGTTCGGCGGGCCGTAAGGCATCTTGACGTGGCTGTGAGTGGACCCTCAAATGCCCCTGCGTGAAGGCCGGGCGCTCACGAGGCAGCGCTCGGTTGAGCCTGATGCGTCGATCAGGCGTGTAGCCCACCATCCTCGCCTGGATGTGGGGCCACGGCGGGCAAGCGGCGGCTGCCCCGCATGACCCTTGACTCCTGTGGCTCCTGAGTGTTTCTCGCGATGAACTCCTAGGGGTTTGGCCCTCCTTGCTTCATACCTTCCTAAGGGAAACGTGCCTTGAAGCACGCCTCCAAGTGGTGCCCGAGCGCCTCCCTCGTGACCTTGGCAAAGTCGGTGGCTCTTCCAGAAAGAGCCCCCGAGCCCTGCTCGAGGAGGGCGCCGGGTGCGCCTTCCTATGCGACAGAGGGCGGCGCCCCTTAGACGGGCGCGGATCTGGCCGCGCGCCTCTGGAGGTGCACTGCCTCCTGAGGTTTGGGCAGTGAAGCCTTCTTCTTCTTAGGGATTGCCTCGGAAGTCTCCCGCTCCTGTGATCTAGGTCTTTGATTGCCGCAGCTTGGAAGGCACGCTCAAGAGAACACACTGCGTCCCTTTCCTCACAGGGCACTGTGATGACTCCACCACTTCCTGGCATCTTGAGGACGTTGTAGCCATGGTGAGTCACTGCCATGAACTTGGCGGGGCTGGGTACCGAGGATGGCATTGTATGGCGGCGAATGTGGGCGACGTCGAAGTCAATGAGCTCGGTGCGGTAGTTGTTGCGCTGCCCGAAGGTGACTGGAAGGCGAACCTGCCCTATCGGAACAGTGGAACCATCGGTGACTCCTAAGAAAGGCTTGGTTGGCTGAAGCTGATCATATGGCACTTGGAGATTGTTGAATGTCTCGTCGGACAGGACATTGAGTCCTGCTCCGCCATCGATGAGGGTCATGGTGACTTGCACATTGCTGATGACTGGGGAACAGAGCATCGGGAGGACTCCGACCGTTGCTGCGCACTTGAGCTGATCCGCTGAGCTGAACGTGATAGCGCACGCAGACCACCTGAGAGGGCGTGTGGCCTAAAGCTTGGGGAGGACTGCGTTCACCTCACGAGCAAACTGCTTGAAGATGCACCGAGAGGCTGGGGCCTGAGCGCTGCCCAGGATGCAAGCGATCGCGCGCGGCTCCTGGAGATTCCCGCACGCCGCTGCCTGGAGCAGCGCGAGGTCTTGACATGGCGGCGCAGGGATGCGGTCATGGCGCACCGGTGCTGGGAGCACGCGGGCACCTTCTTGGGGACAAGGAATTTCTTGGCAACTCCTTTCTTGTCGTGCAGGTGACGGACGCGGTGGGTCTCGTCCTGGGGCCGCGCGCCTTGGAGCCAGGGCGCCTTCTTGGGGAGGAGGCGTTGGAGGCACCTCCTGATCCTCGCCTCCTGCGCCGGATGGAGGGCGAGGCAGTGAGAGGGATGGCATAGGAGAGCCCCCTGCGGCACTAACGAGCTCGGTGATGCGGGTGAGCCAGTCCTCGTAGAGGTCGTCGGCAGGACGGTAGTGCAGGAGCTCACGCGCCAGGAGGAGCGCAGCGTGCGCGTCCGTGGGGGCGCGATAGGAGTGGGACGACAAACCGGCAGGAGTCAGCGATGGGTTGGCGGTGTGTCCTTCCTGCCGCACTAAAGGGTGCAGGGACGAGGCCTGCTGCCCGTTCCCCACCGGGCCGGTGGCGGCGTTGGCGGCAGGTGGCGAAACGGCGGGGGCGACCGCCGGCAGGCGCCGTCTGGCGGCAGCAGGTGGCGAGCAGCCCGACGCTCGGCGCGAGCTCGGCGAGCGTCAGCCATGGACACGACGGAAGATCACACGCGACCAGCGGAAGAAAGATTCCGGCGCACCCCTACCTGGCGCGCCAAATGTCGTATTTCGGGTTCCGGCAGACCCTTGAGGTTCGAACTCTGGGGTGCGCACGAAGATCTTTCCCCTACCAGCTCACGTCTCGAAGTCTCGCAAAGGATCTAGGCTATAAAGAAGAACACACGAGTGACACGAGATTTATACTGTGGAACCATCGGGGAAAGGCAAAACATATTCAATCCTAGGAGAGAAGTCACTGGTTCGATAGGACCAGGGAGAGGACCCTGATCACCTTGCCAACGAATTCAAGGCCTTAGGAAAATCATCCTACAATGGACTATAGGGACTGAGAACGAAGAAGACATAAAAATAAGGTTAGGGGGGATAAAAAGAAAACCTCCTCCCATTCAATTCAAGATAACAATTAGCGGAATATAAGAAACAAAGAATAGATATTGAATAAAGAAAAAAAGAGCA